>CAUJNA010000979.1:500000-607500 GCA_963377175.1 Effrenium voratum
AAAGGAAACCACAAATAGCATACCATCTCGCAGGTTGGTGTACATGAGGCCTTGCTAAAGTAGTAAATGGATTGTTGACCAAATGGTTCACAACCCGAGTCCCAACTAAAATAGTCAGCTTCCTTCAAATTGGAGGCTTCAGGTCCTGTTTGGAGGCCGTAAGGTCCGAATCACAGGCACATGGTGTTCGAATTGCAAAACTAATCCAAACCACACATGGAACATAACTTGACAAACATGTTGTCAAAGGAGTTGACCTAAAAAAAAAAGCTAAAAATCTACACAGGCGGAATGCCGCGTCCATGCAGGGATGAAAAGCCCCGCTTGCCCTTCATCTGGCTGAAATGATCAAGGTATTTCTGGGTGTTACAAAAGGGTCCTGGAAGAATACACATACTTCCAACAGTTGGTTGCTTTACGCAATACAACAAGTTTCTAAACATCTTGTGCTCAATTTGTTGGCTCCTGATTCAACTACTTCTACAACGACTGCTGGATCATGTTTAAATGTGCTCTAGCACATTTGCCAATGCTAACCAGCAACAATTCACCCCCATGGCCCGAGGTGAAAGTCCATATGGGTCCCTATGCTTGGCGACATTCCCTATTAACACCTTCAACTACACAATCCCACCCCTTGTGGCAAAGCGTGCCGCCTTCATACACGATATCCCTTGTTGCCAACCATCCAGCTACATGTCTGATAATCCGAAAACCTAAAATGCTGGACACTAAAGCGGGAGGTGCTCAGGGCGGGACTTGAGCCATGATCAAACGCCAGCGTGTCCCAATGAGGAGAACTAACAGGTTTAACAGGATGGAAAAAAAGGGGGCGCCCATGGCTGGCAAAAGGGTCCGCCTGGCTGATGGAGGCCGTCAGCATCCTGGCGAGCTTCTTTGGCGCACTTAAAGTCTCTGGGAGAAAGGCTCAAACCAAGCCCGGCACAACAAAGCAAGTACTTTCTAGCTGCTCACATACCTGCCTTCATGTAACAACTGCTTTCCTGCCTGCCCACGGCCTGGAAAGGGCCCGCCAGCTTGCAAATCCTGTCGCAAAATGTCTATTTGATGTCTGCTCATGGTGCGCAAGAAGCAAACAAAACAAAGGCTACGTGCAGCCTGCACAGGGCTTGCAACTTGCAACTGTTGATGGTTTCCGAACAGTCAATCAACAAGGTCCCAGCCAATATACCCGTTCAAGAGGCAACGTCGTCCTGCGATCGGAATGCTGCCACAGGAGCCTGTGGTCAACAATTGCTCACTTGCAAACAACTGCTTTCTGCTTGGCGGCCAAATCACCCCAACTCTTGCTTGAAACTGAACTGGCCACACACACGCAGGCACACCCACACACAAGTTACTCACAAGCAGCGGCGAGCTGAATCTTCCTGTCAACTCTGCGAAACATAGCGCCCATGACCAGGCTTCACTACTTTCCTGCCTGCCCACGGTCTGCAGGAAAGGGCCCACCATGCCCACGAGCTTGCAAATCCTGTCATAGTCTGGCTGACTGGTCCGCATGAAGCAAAGCAAATCGCAGGCGCGATGCTTGCAACTTTCAAATTGAATGCGGATGGGGATCAAGACTGTGCGGTCAATAAGGTCTCAGCAAACATGGAAAAGTAAACATGATCCACCCCAACAGTAACACCATCCTACGATCGGAATGCTGCCACAGGAGCTAGTGATCAAGGCCATTCCGAACAGCAAGTGCAGAAAACACTGTCAGTGGCTCTCCATGTGGCGAGCAAATGATCCTCTCTCCTGCTTGAAACCACCTCACACGTAAGCCTTCAATACCTCAAGTGCCAAGCCACACAACAAAGCGCAGGGCAGGATGCCACATAAGCCCTGTTCACAAGCGGCAAACTCACACACACAGTTCTTCTCCGAAGCATTTGCAGTTTGCACAGCAAGCAGCAACTTCCCATCAATGCTGAAAAATAACGCACCGGTGCCCATGTTTCACTGCTTTCCTGCCTGCCCACGGCCTGGAAAGGGCCCGCCCGCTTGCCAATCCTGTCGCAAAATGTCTAGTTGATGTCTGCTCATGGTGCGCAAGAAGCAAACAAAACGAGGGCTACGTGCAGCCCTGTGCGCGATCGGAATGCCACGGGAGCCTGTGGTCAACTGCTCAGTGCACAAAACCCATTCAGTGGCCAATGTAGCGGCCAATTCACCACATTGCTTGCCTGAAACTGAACTGGTTAGGATGGAAAAAAGGGGATCGCTATCTTTCCCATTTCAATTTAAAACACCACCCCAAAAGGAAACACACTTTAAATTGGCCCAAAGGTGATGTTTGAAACCTGCGATAAGGAAAAGTCCAAGCTGCTCACAAGCAACAAGCTGCAGCTCATCAACTTTGCAACGAGGCAGTGGTTTCCTGCCTGTCCGTCTGGACGGTCTGCTGGAGAGGCCCCAGCTCTCGTATCCTGTCAAACACAGTCTGGCTGGTTATTTGGAAAGATACCTTCCCAACCTTGCCAACAACAAATTTATGGAATCATTTTTCCTGGGAGACGATTTTCCTTTGACCAGGATCTCACGACCCTCTATATAATATAGTGATAGTGGACAGCAAGGTTGTGTTGGTTATGCAGTTGTGCACAACTGCACACGGCTTGGCGGCTGCCACAAAAATCCAAGAGTGGCTAGTTGCTTCAAGGCGGCAGAAGCAAAACGGCATCGTGCTTCTGGTTGATACCTATCCTTAAATTACAGCGGGAAAGCAACTGGCGCAAAACAAGTTGAAAGCAGATGCAAGCGGACAACTGGGGCACAAAAGACTCAATGCCCCTGCAAAGAGTCACATGTTTCGACTGTTCAAAGGGCAATTGAAATAGGCAATGTCTTCATGAACACTCTCGAAGCACCACGCAAGTTGTCAGCCAGTCGCTTTCTTGCGGCGAAGTGGGGTGCAGTACATCCGCAGGGTGCGACTGTTGACGCTGGCTCCAGCACCAAAGGGGTTGCCAAAATTAGGGGCCCCTTTTTTTGGTATCCCCTTCAAAAGGCGTCACAGCCACCAGGGTCCAAAAAGAGGTCCCATTTTTCGACCCCCTTTTTTCCCCGGCCTCCCACATTGGACGCAAAAGCTTGCTCCAAATGTCCGAGCACAACTCAAAGGTTCTTAGTAAAAGGCAACCAATGGAAAACAAGCCAATATCATACTCTGATCATCTTCTGGCTCAGAGCAACCTTGCAAATGACTACGTTCTGTTCATCTTTCCCTCAAGAGAACACAAAGGTTCAATGGACTGCGAAGTTAAGCTTTCATAGCAAGCCAGTTGCCGGATTGTCGAGTCGAGTTCCTGATTGAAGCACTCATTCCTGCATTCCGCCCAGCAGGGATGCAGGCTGTGGGACATATTCGTCACCGAAACACTATCAACAAACATATTTCTACCCTCTGTATGGTCCCTACTCCAGGCAAGCTTGGCTTCCAACATTACCCCAAACACCGACCTACAGCGTGTCCGAAAATGGGGACCTCCCTTAGGCTAAGGAAACCCCACCAGGCAAACCCATTCCTCCCAAAGAACCTGGAGAGGGCAAACCCGGGACGACTCAAAATGGTTGCCACAGCCAAAAGAGCAAGTCATTTGCGGCCAACAAACCTTGGCCCGAACCATCTTCCGGCCTGGACGAGAGGAGGAGCCGTGTGGCGGCGCACCTGTGAAGGGAGATTCGCACGCTCAGCTCTTGCTCCAAATGTTTGATTCTCCACATTTGGTCTGGCCAGTAGTGAACCTAAACGTGTAGAATAAATTCAAAAGAGATCCAACGGAACAAACGGGCAACGGAGGGTCCCTTACTTCTTCTGCCTTCCGCTTTTTCGGGAGACAAGAGTGCCATGCCTCACGGAATGCTGCAGTAGAAAGGTCATGCAACTTTTTCAAAATCGCAGTCCTTAAAGGATTACTCGGCAGAGTCTGTCACGGCACGGAGCGACTCATTTGAAGTCAAATACGAGTCACAGGCCCGAAATGGACTGACCAAATGACAAGGCCATTTTGCACAAAACGGCACTGAAATGAGGTTCAAAGCTGCTCTTTATTTTGTCAGCCTCCATCTGGCGATTGTTTTCAATATGGAAGACCCTTAGACAATTGTTGGCGGACATAACACCGTCCAAAAGGGGTCCCTAATCTTCTGAAACAGAAGGATCTTACGGATGCCAACGCAAACACGTGGATTCCCATGTGAAAAAATGCTCTCTTTTTTAGGGGATGGTTGACTTTAAAGGGAAACTCCAACAAAGAACGATCCCAACGAGCTCCACTGGACCTCTGGGCCAATGAATCACATCTTCCGTGCCTCGTCTGGCTTCGCGCTTTTGGCCTGACGAGTGCGGCCAAGCAGGCGGTGCCGGGCAAGGGCAAGTCTAGGTGGCCATGGGTCAAAACCCAAATCGTACCCCCAGTGAACATCCCAATCCCCACTAAAATCCGCCGACCCTCTGCCTCCCGTCCCAGCCTCGATAGTCCTGGGGGACACGCCCGAACGCACGAAAAGTGGATTTCTAGGACCGGTCCGGGACCGGTCGCGGACCGGTTCTGGGACCAGTCCTGGGACCGGTCCTGGACCGGTCCTGGGACCGGTCCTGGGACCCTGGTTCTGCTGTTCCAGATTACTTGTAGTCAGCCAAAACCAGGACCGGTCCTGGGACCAGTCCTGGTCCTGGGACAGTTCGGTCCCAGCACCTGTCCTGGGACCGGTCCTGGGACCGGTCCTGGGACTGTCCCCGCCAGGACCGCTTTCAGGACTGAAGTCGGTCCCGGGATGGAGTCCTGTGACCGCTGGTATCGCTGTGGTGCCACCTCAAACCGCTCCAGACGCCTTTCCGGACTGGCCTTGTTTCTAGGACCAGCTCAACGTGACTTGGGCGCAAACCGGCCCGTGCGGTTATTGACGGACGAGCTGCCATCTGTCTGACTTTTCCGTTAATCCTTGTGGTAGTAGAGGATTCCTGGATCTATTCTGCGAGAGAGTCCAATACGTCGAGTCAAACCGCGCCAGACTGGGACCAGCCTGTCCCGGTCCCTGCCGGCGACCGGTCCAGGGCAACTTCGGGAGGGCCAGCTTCAGGGCGACCCCGCGAGAGGCGACTGCTCCCGGGCCAACTCGAAGTGACTTGGGCGCAAGCCGGCCCAAGCGGTAATTAACGGACTAGCTGCCATATTTCTGACTTTTCCGTTAATCCTTGTTTGTGGTCGTAGAGGATCTTATAAGTGGTCCCTGGGTTTGCGGACGTGTTTCAGGACCGGTCCTTGTGACTTTTCCCTTAATGCGCCGAGGGTCGGCGGCAGCAGGCGGGAGCCTGGTTAATAGACTAAACGGGTGGTGCACCTATCCCAAAATGGTACCATTGGTTTTGAACCATATCCGGGTGATACCGCGGATGGACGAAATGCTGGGATTCTTGGGTGATGCCGGAGTTCCTTCATCCCCAGTATTATATCATGATACAACTTGGCCCAAAACCGGTGTGCCAACAAAACAGATTCTGGTTGGTACGTAGTGGTCTTCCCGGCTACCCTAAACTAGTATGGCCAGGCCTTCATAACAGGCTTACAAAAGGTACCTGTCCTGGAGGTGCACTGAAAAGCAGTCTTCGGGGTGGCATCAAAAGGAAAACCAAATCAAACCGCTACCACAATCAAAGGGCAAACCCAGGGGGACCTCAATCGATTGCAGGCCCTTGACACCTGGCGTATTCCAACGGAATCCTACGGAATATCCAGACCTCGCATGGCCTTGTGAAGCGCCAGTTAGTCAATTTTGTCCAGGAGCATGTTGCATACCTTGCATGACATAAGTAATGGCGCAAGTTGCAACGCTCCAATCTTTCACAAACCGGCCACACCTAAAAAGCAATAACAAGTGGCTTTCGCTCGCCTACATGGGTATGGGTCAAAACTAATCCACCAGGCGACCGCATTGTTTAGTCTTTCTATGTAGACTTATTAGGGTTTCATTTCGGGTGACATTTCTTTCCCACACCCATATTAGGCCATGGGTCAACATCCCGCACCCCCAGTGAACATCCCAATCCCCACTAAAATAGATTAAAATTGGTGGTGCACCTACCCCAAAATGGTACCAATTGGTTTTGGCCCACAGCCATATAGATACGTTCCGACGTTTGTCAAGCCGAGGCTTCCGTACTGTTTTGCAAGGCCTTCGCTTCCGGCACGGCGCTGGGTTGTAGCACCTGAGTTCAGACTGATCACTGGCTGTCTGGGGAAAAACACGTCCTCCACCACTTTCTTGCTTGGGACATTTCAAGGTGTGGCTCATGTAGCACCCAGCTGAAATGCTGAAGGGGAGAGGGCGGGGAGAGGGCGTAGCAGTGAAGCATCGACTTGACTTAGATTGCAACTCTGGTTCCTTCTTAGCTTCCTGAAGTCTTTGGGAGCACCCAAAGAACATTTTGTTGTTTTCCTTCCGGAGGGCTTAACTTAACTGACCCCAAGGCACCAATAGGCTTGGGACAAGTGATTTATGAATGAATTAATTGGATGGATGAATAGATGGAGGGAGGGAGGGAGAGAGGAAGGGAGTGAGCAAGCAAGCAAGCGAGTAAGTTGTTGATTTATTGATTGATTGACTGATTGATTGATTGATTGATTGACTGACTGATTGATTGACTGACTGACTGACTGATTGATTGATCGATTGATTAGATTGACTGATTGACTGATTGACTGACTGATTGATTGAATAATTGATTGATTGTTTGATTGATTGGTTGACTGATTGACTGATTGATTGACCAATCGATCAATCGATCGACCCCACCAGTCTTCCGTCTGTCCAACACTGGACCCGGGGGGAAATCTTTAAACCTTTTGATGTACCAGAGTTTGCATCGTTGCGTGGTCTAGTTAGTGGGGTGTTACCTCAGCTATGGTCTGGCAAAGCTGCGGACTGCCGTGTTTTCCGCGCAGATCACTTAAGTCAAAATAAGGAAGATCGTCTGGAACCTTCATACCCCCGAATCGGTGAGCTTGGTACAACTCCAGAACACATCTACCCTCCCACTCACTAACATGTACCTGACTGGAGGTCGTTTCCTCTGATCGGGACGCTGTGGTGGGATTCTCATATCCCTCCTTCGTGACCTCTTTAGAAAATGGGAGCCCCTTTCGGCGCTGAGGTTAGAATAAGTTGGTACCCGATTGTTTTTTTTTTTTTTTCAGTTTTGTCTATTTTAGTAGGGGAACCCTCCCTCCCAAAAAAGAAACGGTAAAGTTGGCACAAATTGCTGGGAGACCGAGCCAAACCAAACCAAATTGACGCGGGGAGCCTGGTTGCTCCGCGCCGCCACGGTGGCCGAGAATGCGGGCGGCCTCGCCTCCTAACGGAAAAGCCGCGGCTCTGGGCCGTTTTGGGGCGTCGTTTTTGACGGGTTACCGTGTTTTTGGAGGTTTTAAAGGGACAGCTTACTACAGGACACCATCCATTTTGAGGGTTTCCTAAAACAAAACAAGAAGAAGTGAAAACTGACTGGAACCAAAAAACGAGGCGTGTCACGCGTCGGTTTCCGTCAAAAAGCCAAAAAGGGCACCACCAAGAAACCTGGAGGTGAACAGGGCCACTTTTTCGAAAGGAAAGCAGTGATCCAAACTGCTTCCATGTTTGGGTGTGGTTGTTTGAGGGTAGCCTAACTTTCCATCCGAGCAGCTCCCCCCCCATTTTTGACACACATCGGTTCCGAGGCGACCCGCATTGGATCTCCATGGGAAAATTAGGGCTCTTTTGTTTGGGTAGCTGATTCTATAGGGCACCCCTCCCAGACACTCACTTCCTGAGTGCATGGGTCAAAACAAGTCCAATGCTTTGTTTAACCACTAAAACGGTTCTCCCAAGTTTGAAGTCCAGGAACTCAGGCAGTGAGGAAAAAGGATAAAGGCGAAGAACACACCCACCCGACCTCCAGCAGTGCCCCCGGCGCAGGCTGCACGGCAGCGGCGGCCACAGCGGCCGCCTCCTGACGACTGGCTGAAATTTGGCCATGGGTCAAAATCCAAATCGTACCCACGGTGAACATCCCAATCTCCACTAAAATCCCGACTAAAACGGGTGGTGCTTTTACCCCACAATGGGATCCCATTGGTTTTGCCCCACAGCCATTTTTGCTTCTTGGTTCAGCGCTCATACTGTGGATGGCTTCGCGCAATCCAGAAATCGCACCGTTCAGAAACCCTTCTGATTCCCCAAGGTAAATGCCAATCAACGTCATGGTTTCAACCATGGTTTCAAACTGGTGCGAAATGGATTTCGTCTATCCACAGTGTCCCAAGGCAAGCAAGAAAGGGTCACTTCTCAGGATTTCCCGAACCGCTCCCAGCTGGGCGGGGGTTGTCAAACAAAGGACCCCCAAAACGAGCCGGGTGCCACCGTATTTCGCCGCCCTGCAAATGGGAGACCAAAGAGGCCCCCAATGTTGACAAATCCCGAGTTACCCGTGTTTGCCTGTGGAAATCAGCGCGCTTGGAAATGCATGCCCAGTTGCAACATGTCAACTAAATTAACTACATCACACCAAATAAGTCCGACGATACATGGGTGACCCATTTACCAAAAGTTTTCCCTCCCCCCAAAAAGGAGCCCAGGGCTTTGGATGCTTTCTCCGTGCTGTTTCACGAGTGTTCCCATTTGAACAATCAAAACTCGTTTTTTTAGTGGTCTACCCAGAACCAAGTAAAGAATTAAGAGGCGGAATTCCGCAACTATTTCTGGCTGGGACTGCCCCTTGCTAACCTTCATCTACCCTGGTTTTGATTGTGACTCATTTTGCCCCTTTTTTGACTGCCTTTAACCACCAAAGGACTCGCATGCAAATAGCATCTGGCGAACATGGCCTGCGCTTCCGCGAGCTTCTTCAGGGTTGACTCCTGGGAATTGCTGGCGAGTCCCATGCCGGGGTTGGTTTGGTGGCTTAGCGTGAGGGACATTTGTGTTTATCCTACTGTGGATGGACGAAATCCTGCACCACCTAAGCCCTGGAATGGTCCGATTCCCTGTAAGTACCAACAAACAGTGGCTTCCCGTGGTTTCTTAGGTGGTGCAGGATTTTGTCCAGCCACAGCATTGACTTCCTTTTGACTTCAAAGTGTTCTCTCCCCGAGCTCTGGTTCGGATTTCAGGGGGGGTTTTGGGGCGGAAACAAGAGGACCCCTTCACTGAGCACGGACGACTATGGCAACCTAAAGCGGATCGCTCGCAACCTCTGGGGTTGCTCCGAAATCGCTTTTGAAGGGCGGGAGATTGGCGAGGAACGCGAACCCAACGAAAACCAAACGAATTGTCCATCCTTAAGGCAGGTTGCCCCTGGTAAAGGGAAACCAAAGGAAACCAAACCAAACAGACTTTGTTCGCCCCTCCTTCAGGGACCAGCGGCTACTGGACAATTCGATCAAACCTATCAACAGCACGCCGAGAAACAAGGTTGTAGGCCGCTCCAATTGCTTCTCTTTCGCCAGCATGTGCTCTTCTTTGCGCGTCCTAGGCGATGGCTCGGCTTCCAAATACCCCCAAACCAAACTGTGTGTTGTCCTATGTGGTTTTTCTTTCAGCCGCCCTAAATAGAGTTCCCTCAAAATGACATGCATTCAGCTACTCAACGGCTTAGGATGGGGCGGTGGGTCAACCGTCTTCTTGGCTGATTGTGGGAACGAAACCGCAACCCACACGCCCAACTAATCCAGGATACTGACATCAAGCACATGCCGGGTTGCGAGATCGTGCAAGCACTCTCAGAAAGTTGTGAACTTAATGTCGTGGGAGTTGGGGGGGTTCAATGTTTGGGGAGTGTGACAGTCCGGCCGCAATTGGGTCTCAGTACGCAAAGGTTTAAAAAAACAAACAAAAACAGACTCCCAAAGTGTCAGCTCCATCCAACAAGAGAAACCCTGAACCGAAGACATATTTCCCACAACCATGCAGACAGTATGAAGTACAATCAGTTCTCACCACTTGCCCTACAGGTTTGCTCCCAAATAGAGCATGGAACCCCCAGAATGGTGAGTTTCTGTTCCAAAACAAGTGCCCAGACACACCTATGGGGAATAGGCTTGTGCAAACGCAAAAGGATTCTGATTCTTTTGGCGAAAACACACATCAAATGAGCTGGAACAAAAAGCTCGTATTGCAAACTCTTATCCCAAGTTGTGTTCATTGCAAATCCAAGCGGCGGTCTTCATAAGCATGAGGTCCCCCAATAGCATGCCCCTTTAAGTGTATGAGGTCTCATGTTTATACACCGCTGCAAATTATCTGCTAACAAATTCACTCGGCAAAATTGCTGGGATCTGAAGGAAACAAAAGAAAATGGATGCTGATGATGCTGATGATGCTGATGATGATGATGATGATGATGATGATGAATCACTGTGTCACTTGCGCTTCACTTGCGCTTTACTTGCGCTTTACTTGCGCAGCCCCATGTTTGACTTGCGCGGCCGCTCCTGCAACACACTCCTTCAAATTCCAAGCGTCGGCGCAGCTAATTAGATGGGTCCAAAACCACTGGGAGCATGCCTTACATTGACACAAACGGGTTCTATTTTTTTCCGACTCAAATGCAAACACAGACATGACACGCGTTCGCGTTCTCCCTGAAAAGCAGTCGATTGGGATCCCAAAGCCCGGGGGAAGCATCCCGATGCCGGTCCCGCCGAGAGACCTGCTATGTTTGCATCTGTATCGGAAGTTGCCCAGCTCCGTGCACACGGTGTCGCAGGACTCCCCAATAGAACTGCCACTGGTAGTTTTCCCAGAAGAAATATGGCCATGGGTCAAAAGCCCGTACCCCCAGTGAACATCCCAATCGACTAAAATGGGTGGTGCACCTGTACCATTGGTTTTGACCCACAGCCATATTACCAGACCCCTGAATTGTCCAGGATTGTCCGCCCGCATGGCAACTGTAGGCAAAAAAACATGGAGGCGACTGGCTTGACACAAACCACTTCGACGGGCCTCGGGCTGGATGTTCCCCTCGTGTTTCCACTTAGACTCGACTTAAGTGTTGGTTTACGAGGCACCCCTGTCTGAGGATGCGAAAGCCAAACGGCCACTATCCATTTCTGCTTAGTCGGGATGTGTTGGTAATCCCTCTAAACTCTATACTACACGTCCAAGGATATGTCGAGGAGCCACCATTTTTAGATACGCCCTTTGAAACACAACCTTGTTTGGGACGCACGCAAGCAAACTCGTCTTTTCGGACCGCGGCTATCTGAGCGCCCAGCTCCATAGACGCTTTCACAACCGACTTGTACGGCATGGTGGGACCTTTGCTGCCTGGCCACTCAACCCCCGGCACAAGGGCAAACATTTGGTCCCGGATAAAACCAAACCAAAGGAAGCGAACGGAAGCTAAGGGAAACCAAAGGAACCAACGGAACCTCAAGCAAACCGAGGAAACCAAGGAAAACCAAAGACATCAGATGGTCAGTTGCCCAGAAAAAGGTTGCCGGCTGGACCAAGGAGCAGCCACGTGTCGTGACTGTGAGGTTGAGGGTGCCCTTCCCAGGCTTGACTTGAAAGGCAGCAAACACCACAGCCAAGGTGCTCCAACCCGATCGGGGGCAAACATAAACTTGCCAAGTGGGTCTGTGTCAAAACAGGGCAAACCCACAAATCGGTGCTTTCTTCTTTGTCTCCCTCCAAGCCAATCAAAAATCCACACCCTGCTACACTACGTGCATTTCGGGAAGGGAGGGCATGCCTATTTGTCGGGTTTCGCGCCCAACAGGCTTGACCTCCGACCCGTTCCCACGCCTAGAGGGCCAACCGGCACCGCTCCGCCGCGCATGGCGGCGCCGGAGCCGCCTCCGGCGACGCCTCCGGCGACGCCTCCGGCGACGCCCACGGTGCCCACGGCACCCTCCATCTCCTCCATGAGCATCTCTCGCTCCTGGCGGTTTCAGGCTGGCTGCGGCAAGCTGATTCAAGTTAGTTCAGGTTGCTGAATGGGCCGTGGGTCGCGTGGAGTTTAGGTTGTTAGCTTGTGGCATCGGGTGTTCAGGTTAGTTTCGGGGCAGAAACCCCAGCCTGTTCATGAACTGGGCTGATTCATCCTGGCGATGGTGAGGTTGGCTTAAGGTTGGTTGAGGATTGGCTTTAAGCGATTTAGGGCTGGCTTAGGGTTGGTTCAATGTCGGTTTAGGGTTGGTGTAGTTTTTCAATAGTCCAGCAAGCAAAAGCTCGAAACCTGTTTGGCATTTTCCCTCCCTCCCTCCCATCTCTCGGGGGTTAAACCTTGATACCAAAATGTTTCATTCCCAGCCCCCATGACTTGATCACATAGCTTGGCCTCCACAGAAGCGGCATATGTCACGCATCAGTTGCGACTGGTGGGATGTGGCAAAACCTGTTGGGCAGAAACCATGTGAGCGCCACACACACACACACACAGTCACACCTGGCTGACGTGTATCATTGCACCCACCAAAATGAACCCAAAAAACAAAAACAAGTAAGCAAGGAACCTTTCTGCATGGAAATCAATGGCCGGAGGAAACTAGTCATATACGCATCTATGGCCAGGTTGGACCCTGTGGTGGCTTGTTTGTAATAATCCAGACATACTTAATGCTTGTATGCTTGGCCCATGGACAAGGGGTTTAGGCCACGTGTCATGCTATGTTGGCACATGCAAAATGTGCCTCTTGGTGAGGTCGCCACAATCCAGCAATCTACCATGGCGGACGCCTACCAATTTGACTCATCGTCACTCATTCTCACTTCAAGTATCTTCAAGTCATTCTTGCCCTAGCTTCAAACATCACCGAATGACTCTTTGCACCGATTTAGCAATCACTGAACAAACTTCTCGAATCATAGCTTCAGCATCAGGTTACATAGTGCACAAACCTCGAATCGATTGAAAGGCTTTCTTGCTGACACGTCGGTTCAGGATCTCCTTCTCGATTCGTTCTCGCTCCTTCTCCAAAGCTTGCTCCATCCTGCGCCCAGAGCCCCAAACCATGCAAAGCCAAGGAACAGAGCGACCCTGTTGATCTTCAAGGAAAGGCCCTCCAAAAGCGGTGGTACTTGAATTTAATGGGACATCCCCAAACGACCGCACTGGAGGTTTGGGCAAATCTGATCTGCTCCAGAGCTGAGGCTCCCAACTTGATCCGCTTGGATTCCAGCCGCTCGATTTCCTGCGAGCGCGACTGCGTGGCTTGTGGGGTTCAACTCAACCGTTTGGGGTACAATATTGTTCTGGGCGAACCAAAAATGGGCTCCAACAAATGAGCCACAGTCCAATTCAATGTGATGCCCTTTTACAATTTCCTGAGTAACACCCATTTTCTATCGGCAACTTGGTGAATGTTCAATTAGGTTCTTGGAGGCTACACACGTTGACTCATAGCGGGGTGTCCCGTTTACGAGGAAAGCCACAACTTCTGGAGCTTAATAATCCACACCGTTGATCAATCCGGGTTCGACATGAGAATCTCTGGTGAGCAGCGGTCAAAGTTTGTTGGCTTGTTGTATACGCAGCTGCAATGCCATGTTCCGTTGGCCATGAATTCGATGTGCTCCGAAGAACGCCCCCTTTACTGCAACAGTTTGTTGACGGTTGAGATTGACTGCTTCTCAGTGACCGTGGTAGGAAAACAGCTGGAACCCTTTCTGTGGTTTACTCATACTCAGTTCGCGGTTTCGGAAGCCAACAAACATATACAACCGCCGGGATGTACAATTTAATTTGATAAGGCTTGGTGACTGGTGCCTTGATCTCTTGTAGTCTGCTCTCTGACTCCAAACATCTGGGCGAAGCACACAAATATGGCCAGGGGGTTGCGATGGGAGTCCAGGGCCTTCCGTGGCCGAGCGACCTCCGTTTTTGGCGACATTCGTTAAACAAAAAACAACTTTAAATGGAAGAACGGAAAAGATCGAAACCCAAAAGTTGGAAGGGAAACAAGCTCCACCAAAATGAAACCATGCAGAACTCCTGGTAGTTCCTTACCTCCTAGGCAAATAGCTTTGCTTTCTTCCAGGGTGCTCACTTCAATGAGCCAAACAGCTGTGTCCGGCCTGCTCCACCTTCTTCTCCGCTTTTTCCTTCTCCTCCTCCGTCTTCTGGTCGGCTCTTGCACGCTCCATCCTTGCTCCAGACAAAAACTGTGGATGTTAAAGATGGGCGGTTGTCAAAGGGCCCTCGACATCAATCCGGCAGCGGCCTAAAATGGGCACATATTTCTGACGAACCCCCAAATGGGAGCGCGGTCAAACAAATAAACGTTGATCCAATCACTTTTGCTATCTGCTTGAACTACTTCAAAAACCTAATGCGTTTTTGGCCGGGATTGTTGCAAGCGCCACACTTTGCCAACGTGATGGCAGCCAAGCTGGCTTAACGCGCAAACCTGGCACGAAAGCTAGCACACATGGTGCCCCTATCTGCAGGGTGTTTCTTGCATTCAACAGGATTGCTCGGGCAAAATGCCAAGTGGGCGGGTACCATTCAATGGGGAACTCTCCAAAGTCTGGTTTCTTTCCTTTTGGCATCCCTTTAAAAAGAAGCCACGTATTTAGAACAAACCCAATTGCCGGCCTACAAGGATCGTTGGGACTCACAAGCAATTTCAACCCGATGTGGGTAGTCAAAACCTCTGAAAAACTCACGGTCTACCCAAAAGCCTGTAAAGAGCCGAACGGGCGGCGGCTGGGACAGTCCCCTCTCAACCCAACTGTTGATGTGTCGCAAGAGATCCTGTACTTGTCTTCGTACTTCTTCTGCTCGTTTTCCTCAGCTCGGGGCGAGGCTTTGGCTGTGCACAGATCGAGTTGCAGATCGGTCGACCGCAGGTTTTCGTCCATTCCATTTACCAGGATTCCATTTTGGGTACGTATTTTTGACCCACAGCAACATGAAGCACGGGCAACATTGGCCAAGGTTCAGCTCGAGGGCTTTTTGGCTTGAGTTTTGAGGGTCACAGCCGTGGAGGTTGAGACAAAAAGAAAGGCGTGGCAGGTTTTGCGCAGGAAACCCCGTTGTTTGCCCCTTCCTTCTGAAAGCATATTTGAGGGGTCCCACTGAAGGCTTCTTGACTGGCCTCACCACTCCTCTAATCTTGACTATAAAAATAGCCAGGGTTCATGAAATCAGGGTTTAGCCTTTCTTTCTTTTTTGTGTGTGTGTGTGCGTGCGTGCGCGCGTGTGTGTGTTGGTTGGGGGGGGGGGTGACAAATCCCTCGGAAACCCCAACTTCATAGAACCGTTCCTGGGACGGACCCCCGGCAACCCTTCTGCAAAGACTAGCATGAACCAATACCCCCGGCAACCCTTCTGCAAAGACTAGCATGAACCAATACTGGAGGTGTATTTCAGTGGTGTGTGTGTGTATATGGCTATGGGGCATAACCCATGGCTCCATCTTGGGGTGGATGAACATCCATTTGCACCCCATCTTGATGTTCACCAGGAGTAGCGGGTTTTGACACAGCCATATGTTTGGGGGGTTTCTCAAAACGGCACGGCCCCAATGCCCAATGACCCCCTGCTCAATTTATTCGAGCCGCCATCTTCAGCTGGTTCGCCTTCCGCTGCTCATCCAGCAGCCGCATCTCCTCCGCATGTTTCTTCTCCATCCGGATCCTGCCAAAGGCAGGCCAAAGGCCACCCCCAGGCCAAAGGCCACCCCCAGTGCTTGGGGGGCAGTGGAAACCATAGCTGGACTAGCTGGAAACCATTTTGGGGGGTAGTGTTTGGGGGATAGATGGTTACCCTTGCTGGTTCTCAGTAGGGAAATACAAGGATTGCTGAGACAAGCTTGGGGATTCGAGTGAAGAACACCACAATGGAAGTTCATATGGGTGACAACTGGGCCTGGGTGCAAGTGTTTGATGCTTGGGCAATGATCTTGTATTGACTTGCCCCGGCACTTGTTTGAGCATGTAGCATATACTGGCCTGCAAAAATCGCGTGTTGTTTTTGCGATCTGTCATCTTGGGCCCTTGCATCACCAGGTCCCAGCTACGGTCCATGTTGCATGGAACGGAAACATCCACGGCCCCGGACGAAACTTCCTGGCTGGCCACAGAGGGCAGGACCACCGATTTTTCTGCTGGTTTCGGTGGGACACGTGCGCCGTCAACAGCAGCCGACCAGTACCCAAGATATTGTCAGTTACTCACATGCATGTCTCCTCGATTGTTCCATGTCATCTTTCTCTTTCGACAGCTTCTTCAACGTGGCGAACCTGGCAGCAGAGGCGACAGCGTTCGGCGATAGGTCCAAAGTGGGCAATCCCTCGCACTACTTCGACTACTTTGTCACTTTACAAGGCATTCGCTTGGTACCACGACACAACCTAATTCCCCACACTTGCGTTGCTGACGAAACTTGGCATTCAACTGAACCAATTCAATTGCCAGGGCAATGACGCAAATACACTGGATGACAAATCAAGGATGTTCAAATCGGTTGGGCCAGCCCTGGCTGGTGTGACAAAGCCTCGTACCCAAAAGCCAGAAACTACCCTTGCAAGCGCCATTCCCAGTTCAGTTGGAAGAGTAGCCCCTATTATTCGGGGTCCTTCAAACAAATACTCCCCACTAAACAGGGACCCCCGCTTTGTACTTTTTCATGTTCTCAGCAACAGTTGCCCAACGGACCCAGGAATAAAAGGTTAACTTTTTGGGACCATGACTTGGAATGGACCCCAAAAAGGGGAAACTCAAAGGTCTAACGGTCGGCATCAAGCACCTGGCAAGTGTGTCTGGGCATCTGGGTCTCTCCAATGGAACAAGCGGGTTGCAATCGCTAGTGTCGCAGTGTCCTCTGCGAAACCCCCATCTAGGCTGTAACTTGTGACCAAAGCGTTGTATTCCAGCAACCTACCCAATGTAACCAAACAAAAGATATGGTACCTGGGCAATCATTTGGTCGGACCCACGCTAACCTTCAACTTGTCGACCTTCGATTGTCGCTCCTCATGATGGGGTCTCCCAAATTCCAAAGTCCCTCCTTTGAAGAGTATGTTGAAGGTTTCTGAGACACACATAGCAACAAACTAGGACACTTTGAGACCCATCCAAAGGAAAACCGACCCCAGTGAACATCCCAATCCCCACTAAAATACCGACTGGCATGGGCGGTGAATTCACCTACCCCAAAATGGGATCCCATTGGTTTTGACCCACAGCCACCCCATCTTCGGACCCAAAACAAACCGCACGGTGACCGGGCGCTCGCTCAGCACCCCAAGCACCCGCGCCGGAAGCGTTGGGCGTTGCCCTTGAAGATGGACTGGATGCGCACCGCGGCCTCGTCCTGGAGCAAAGGAATAGCTCACATGCCCAGCCTCCATTTGGTTAAGACCCCTGCAACAAAAAACAAAGTAGTGATAGGTTCCCTTTAAAACCAACAGGGAAAAAGATATTCTTAACCAAATGGAAGCCAGTGGCCATGGGAACAAAAACAAGGGCATCCTCTTTTTGGTTGCTTGACTTTAAAGTTGAGCCTTCCCCAAAAAGGAAAACACACATTGAAGAAAACCTTCCCCAAAAAAGGAAAAAAGGGGCGGAATCCACTGGGCAACTGAGCGGGAGGCCACAGGGAAGCCGCTAAAGGCTTGAGCTTTGACTAGGTCCTCCAGCAAAGAAGTTACAATAAGTGGGTACCCGATTTTTTTTTCTGTAGTCTATTCTAGTAGGGGAACTCCCCCCAAAAAAGGGTAAACGGGAGCTACTGGGGACCTAGTTGATGTAATGGGAAAAAGGGACTGGTCAAACTGTGGGCAAGTGGGAACCACTTTTTGCCGGTGAACCTTGTGTTGAAAATGGGAGGGACCCTTTTGGCCAGAAAATGGAGGGTCAAAAGGCAAACACTTTGCAGAACTAGTTATGCTCCAGCGAACTTGAGGAACATGAATCCTGGAACTACCCGGTGTTCTTGAGCAAGAGACGCATTAAACTAATTTCACCACTAGTCGAAGCGCGTAGCTTCCAGTTCAATCCACGTTTTCAACTGCCAATGTACTGGTTGAGACAAGGTGCTCAATACCTAATTCACCCGCAGATTGTGAGCCACTTGTCTATCTCGAATTGCTCCAGGGCCTTTAAGCCCGCCTTCCCCAACCCGCCCCGTCATGGTCCTACCAAAAGCGTCTTTCCTGTTGTGGGTCCAGTCTTGTCCTCTGCATGCATGACTTCGGGAACTTTCAAACTGCAACCACTTTCATTCCTTCCCCCAATGACTAGATATGTTCCCTCAGATCCCCCGCTAAAAGTTTAAATTTCCACTCAACACTAAAAGGCTAAAAAGCTAAGGGGATGGCTGGGAGCCACCAAGATTAGTAAGGGTGGATTTATTAACCCGTCGCCTGCTTCTTGAACTCCATGGCGTCCACTTTGTGCCGGTAGTGCTCCACCTGTGAAGCGCGTGCTCCGAGCATTTGCAACTTCATGCTTGTTGATTTACGAGTGACCTGGGTGGCCCGTTGAATGGGTTTCAACAAATGATTGGGTTCCTTTCAAGGATGGTATACGCATAATTGTCCTTTTCTGCAAGCTGGAGCCGGTTTATCTGAAACCATTTCGGTGCCCAGGAGAGATTTTGGCCATTTACCCTCAACAAGAACCAGGGGTTAAAATCCAAATCCACAACACCAATCCAAACCACCAATTGGGGGTTACCCTCCCAGCCACAAACAAAGAACCAAACGTTTCGGGCCCCTGTAAGACCATATAGTTTCCCTTCATCAAAAAAACGGGCCCTCTGGTGGGCTCCGTTTTGGACTGGGGTACAAGAATGGCTCGGAAAACCTGAGAATCCGCCAAACTGGGTTGCCCTTCTTCTTGATCTTATGAATGCCTGTACCCCCCCCCCACCCCCCCCCCCTCACACCCCCTTAAGGTAGTTGGGTCCTATCCCTAGGGCGCTTAGGAATTGATGTATCAGCATGTTCCCTAAGACTTCCTAAGCTGAACCTAAGAGACCCCTTGATTTTGATTCGAGATTCGAGCTGCGTTACTTTGCTGCGTCCCCCTAACCTAGGGAAATCATAAGAGATTCGAATTGCTTTTGCTGAAAGTGCTGCGTCCCCCTAAGCTTTCCGCAAACATGCTTCCCCAAGGTTTCCTAAGGCTTCCCTAGGGCTTTGTCTAGGGCTTCCCTACACCTTCCCTAGGGCTTCTCTAAGGTTTCCAGCTTCCCTAAGGCTTTTGTAAGGCTTTTGTAAGGCTTTTGTAAGGCTTTTGTAAGGCTTCCCTAAGGCTTCCCTAGGCTTCTCTAAGGCTTCCGTGAGGCTTCCCTAAGGCTGCTTTCAGGGTCCCTTCCCAGCCTAATTTGCAGGTTTGGGCGGTATTTCTTCTCCAATCAGCTTTTCACGGTTCCCCAAGAGGCTCCCCAGTGTTTCCATGCGCAGGGCGAATGTCAGGCCAAGCTTCCCCAAGGCTTCCGCAAGGCTTCCGCAAGGCTTCCGCAAGGCTTCCGCAAGGCTTCCGCAAGGCTTCCTAAGCCTCCCCTGCAAGAGAAGCCCTTTAAGCTTAAAGGGGGGGGGGTAAAGGAGGGGGGGGTACGGGCTCCAGAATGATCTTGCCTTTACACCCCTCCCCCCCCCCAAACCCCTTTACACAGCTGACCGTGTCACGCGGACAAGGCTGGCCGAAAGGAAACGAGCGCGGAAAGGACCGGCGGCCTCGCGCTGGAGCTTTGCCTTGGCCTTGGCTTCTTTGGCCTGCGCCAGCGGGTTGTCAGCCCCAGTGGAGGAAACATGTGACGTGTGGTGCGGTCGACGTTGGCTCTCTCTACCCGGTGCACTTTGCTTCAGACGGACATTAAAAAAACAAAAAAAACTTCTGACATTTTGGGCCTTGCCCCCCCCATTGTGACAAACATGTCCATTGTCTTTTGTGCTGATTTGGGTCGCCTTGGCTTTTGGAACCATGCCCCAATAACAAACTGGCTAACGGTACAGAACAGGTAGGCGGTTGCGACCGTAGTTGATCAAATTTAAAAACCGAACCCCGCCCAAACACGATAGGAAAGCCAACACAATAGGCCCTGCAAAGCCCGTGCTGGTTCCAAAACCTGAATGTTCCCTTTACAACGAGGCCCACTTTATTTCTCTCCCAAGTGAACTATAAATTGAGTCAGCACCAAATGGCACCGATGCCTTTGAACCTCAGCCAAGCAATGAGTCTTTCAAATGGCGCCAAACACAAAGACTCTGACCAGGGGCAACCCCAAAGCCACCACGTGTGTTCTCCTTTGGCTTCCCGGTAAAGACAACCAACCGAAAAGGAAATTGCACTCTCGAAAGTAACTCACGCCCATATCCGGTCCAGAAAGTGCGAGCAACATCCTCAACATTACCTTCTCAATGGTGGTTTTGAAGGCGTCTCTCACTGGGTCCCAAACATGATTTTGAGAACCTTTCAAGATGTAACCGCTTTATTTAAGGATTCCAGACCAATCTGGGTTGAGGCACAAAAAACAAAACAATAACACTGAATGAACCCCACTTTGTGCCGCACCACTTGAGGAGCCCGCCATTCGAAGGCTCACACCATTTTGAGACAAACCCATCCCATATTGTGGTTTTGTCTCACAATCGGGAAACCCCAAATATGGCTTGGTGTCCTTTTGGCTTCACTTGAAACCAACCAGAAGGGCACCCTCGACATCAAAAGCTCCGCCTTCTGCTCCGCGAATTTTTCCTTCCGCTCGCGCTCCAGCTTCATCTTGAGGTTTGCCTTCTTTGCGTACTCCTGGCATGCTGAAGCTGAAACCCAAAGAAAGAAGAAGGGAAGAAAGAAAGGAAGGAAGGAAGGAAGAAAGAAAGAAAGACAGAAAGAAGGAAACACGCAAACCACCGGAAACAAAATCAAACACGCACAACCAAACAGAACGAACACAAAAAGCACAAAACAAACGACAAACAAATATCCGAACAAACACACAAGCAAAACACGTCTGCCTGCAACTCGCTTCCTGGCTGGACTCACGAATGGAAAGTCCAAACGATGTGGATCCCGCCATGGTCTTCCAAAACATAAGTCGCAAGCACGGACAAATCCCAAAGGGGGATGGAGACCCTGATGAGATGCGGCTTGGAACCTGAAGTTGGGGCCTTTCAAACGAAAAGCGGACCGGTTTGTGGATTTGTTGGAGGCTTTTGCCGTTGAAATCAACATGAGTTGCCTATAATCATTCATATTTGGTGTGGTCGGGTACTAAACAGTAGCCTGGCAACGCGTTGCACCAACGCACAAAATACAATTGGAGCACTGGTATTGACCACACCACCGGCAGAACTCGAGTTTCCTCCAAAGCCCTGGTTTCTTTTGGGGATTCCATGTGATCCGCGGTGTTACCAAACCGAAAGTTCATGTGCGCTCGATCCCCAGTATCCGGGTGTGCGGCTCGCTGTCCGGGTGTGCAGCGACTTTCCTTTCGGTTTTCCCTTCGCTTTGCCTTTAAAATCATCCAAAAACGTGTACCAACTCAAAACACTTGCACATCCATATGCGTGTCTTGTTTTTGAGGGTGCCTTCTTGGGGTGGCTTTTAAAGGAAAACCAGAAGGACACCACTCATTTTGCTTGTGAGACCATCTGCGCGCGTCCTGCTCCTCCCTCTCGTGCTTCAAGTTCCGCAGCTGCAGCTTGGCGCGGCGGCAGCGGTACGCGCCCTGGCGAGTTTCGTTTCGCGCGTTTGGCTTGGTTTCGGCAGATGGGTCCAGATGGGTCCTGCAGAACGCGGAGCCAAAAACGGATATCCTTTTTTTGGAGGGATCTCCCGTTGAACGCTAGGTCCTCCAGATTTGAGAGGTGAAAATAAGTTGGCACCTTCTTTTTAATTTTAGTAGGGAAAGCCTTCCCCAAAAAGAAACGGAAAAAGGGCACTACTGAGAAACCGAGCGTTGGGGATCGGACTCTCTTGAAGGGGTTCCAGCTTGATGAACTCACTGGCAAAAAAAATGAGTCTACAATGAAAGTGGATGAATCATCCAGTAGATTGCATTGGGCACCAACCTGGAAAGGCCTCTTTTTGGAGGTGCACAGGAGGTTGGAAGACTCACATCGTGGAAAGGGTCCATGTCCATGTCCATTGGAAGGCGGTCTCCAATTACAGATGAAACAAGCAAAACAGGTGTTCTTTCCCTTTGGCCTCCATATTTCTGGCTATGGATCTCAATGGGGAACCACCTCAGTGGTTGGACGTGAATCCCCAACAGATCCTGATGTCCACCATGTCGGGTCCCCAATCAAAATGTATCCTATCAAAACAGCCTCAAGAAGGGCTCGGAAGAGTTGCTAGCCATTTGGCTTGAGAGGGAAACCAAAGGACGACGCCTTTTTCGGGATTGCTTTTGCAGTTTTCAGGGGTGGATCTTGAACACGGGACGCGCTTGTTTGTTGTGTTGCTTTGGCGTAGGTGCCATGCTGGTTTGGAAAGGGGAAACAATTTGGTTCTTGCACAGGGACCCCCTTTTGGCCCTTTAATGGGAAGCCCTTTCGGGCGGCTGATACTTATCGTGAGACCAACGAGAAACCGCCCAAAAGTGGACCTTTGGAGTCCATCTCATCACACCAATACTGGTGTTTTCCTCCCCAAAAAGTGACTTGCACAACAAAAAGAAAACACCGACGCCGCCTCCAACCCCGAAAAAGACACACCCAGCTCGCCCCCTTCCCTTTGGGCCTGCAGCACCCGGGCCGCGCGGTTCTTCTGGGTGAACTCCACCTCATGGAGCCGCTTCGAGAAGGAGGACACCTGGAAACGAAGCGAGTGGATCGGCGCGGCCATGCCAACGGTACCCCTTGCTATGAGCTTTGTGGCTTCCCCACCCCGTTAAGGGCGAAAAAGCGTCTGGAAATGTCGGACCTGTTCCCCCATTTTCGGACCCTAAGGGTGGGTGCGGTGTTTTTTTGCAGCCACCCAAGAACAACCATGGTATGGTAGCAAACAGCTTGTGCCTTTTTGCTGCCCGCCAACACATTTCACTGAACCGGAAGACTAAAAAGACAAGGACCGTGAAGCCTGAGGCCGGATCTAAAGTTGGCTTAAACTGTGGGGTAAGGCTCGCTTGCCAGTCTGTGGAAAGGGAACCACGGCTTTGGGCAGGCGAGTGAGAGGCTGGCGAAGCTTTCACGGGTTGGCTAAGGGTGGTGAAGGGATGGTGAAGGGATGGTGAAAGTTTTTTTTTCTTTTTTTTTTTTAAAGTAAACAATTAAAGGTTGTTGTCGGTTTTCAAGCTAGGCATGCTCAAGCTTGGTTCATGACGAAGTTCGATCCTTTTGACTACAATGGTGACACTTGGGATGGTATTAAGTTTGGTATCGCGCAGAATTGTTTCTTCTTTTAATTTTTAAATCTGCTGGTTGCCCTTTCTAAGCCAAGGGCACCCCCACCACCCTGTGGGAAAAAAAAAAAAAAAACGAGAAGACCTCCCTAACAAGGGACTCAAAGGGCCCCAAATGCACTGAAGGGATCCAAACAGGAGAATACAGTAATACAATGATTTGTGTCGAAACTGGGGGGGGGGTCCCCAAAATGACTGGTTTCGTTTGGGATTAAACCAACCCAAAACGGGTACTAACTCAGAAAACACACACACACACATAGACCAACATGGACCAAAGCTGAAGGTGAGTTTGGGAAGTGGTAGGAGCAGTTTATAAACACAAAGACCGACCCCAGTGTTTTTCTCACTTACAAGCGACAGGGCTCCCTAGAAATCCACACTGAAAACATCCCTACCAAGGGGAATTCACCTTACAGTCGGCCAAAAAGGTGATATTGAAAACCTAGATCTTACAGGAAACATATGGGGACTCCTGCCAACCCACTATCTACCCCCAAAGGAAAAATGGCTGTGGGTCAAAATTAAGCCATGGGACCACAGGTTTACTCCATGTTTCCATTTGCCAGGGTTCCCATTTTGGGTACCTATTTTTGACCGCCATATGGGGACTCCTACCAAACCACCACCTGCCCCCAAAGAAAAAAAAACGAGTTTCTACACGGGTTAACCCTGAGCGGCTTCAGAAAGCGCCTCCTGCACGCGCTTCTCCTTCTTCCGCAGCTCCTCTAAGCGCTTCCGCTCCCTCGAAACGCGGGGAGCGCTTGGAGGTCGGCAGGGTCAAGGCAACGGGATTTGCGTTTCTCAACACTGGCCTATCAAAGCCGTCCCTGAAATGATACCGTGGATGGACAGAATCCTGCACCATCTAAGAAACCATGGGAGACCTTATTTGTTGGTATTTACAGGGAATCATCAAAAGCCAGGGTTTTTTAGGTGGTGCAGGATTTTTTGTCCATCCACAGTAGCTTAACGGGAAACACCCCAGTTGCTGACTCTGATTTCCCCAAACGCAAACAACAATTAATGACACCTACATGGGAGCGGAGGAATAACTTCAAAGGACATCGCCTGAAAAAGTCTTCTGATTTTGAGAAACCGGATTCCGAATCCCAGTGACCAGCATGTCAGTCCTGTGCTCTTGAGACTTCTTCCATAGATGTTGTTCACAGATTTGTTTGGGTACAATTTGTAGTACCGCCCGATAGATGCCAGGGACCAGCCTAGTAGGCAACAGACATATACTCCTTTGTGTGTTGAAAGGGTGGTTTCCATTGGTTACCTACTATGCGGAAGCCATTGGGAAACCAAACAGAACAGAGACAGAAACGCACATCCTTTACGGGGGGAAGTGGAAAATCTATGGCTTTCAGCAACTTCCCCTTGTTTCCCTTTTTGCCATTGCAGCAAGCACTTCAGCTTTGGCCCCACAAGAACAGCTGGCTTGTACAAATCCTGGCCCATAAACATAGAATGCCAACAAATCTCCCAGCTACCCCACTGCCCATAGGAAAGAAAGGGCAATATTTCTTTTGGTGGCTGAGTTTTAAGAAACCACTCCCAAAAAAGCTGTCTGGGTACGTCAAACTCCCGTAGGTTAGACCTTTGAGAGAGACCAAAACATGTCTGCCGGGAGTTGATCAACTTGCTCGGAACCTTGGACACTCCAAACTCAGCTTCCCACCAATTGGAGTTGTGGTTTGGCCCCAAACCAAACCAACCCACCAGCTAAGGGTTACCTGACAAAGCACGTCAAACAGCTGGTCAATGCCGGCCCCACTGAACTTCTGTGACACTCATTCACTGAGGCCCGCGCTTCCACTCCGCGACGTTTCGGGCCTGAGTCGGGCGTGGGTGGCCTGTATGGGTGTCTCTGCTTACACAGTGTCTCCCATTTTCTCGCGAATGCAAACATGGGAATTGCACCGCCCCAATACATTCGTCTGGGCAAACTACCACACTATGCGTGGACGAAATCCTAAGCACCACTTGGGAGATATGCAACCCTCCACATAATTGGGTAAAGAACCTACCAACTGGTGCGTAGTTTTGTCCATCCACAGTACCTCTCAAACCGAATAAGGAACATGTAATGGATCTTCATCATGGGTGAGCTCGTATTACCTCCATGTCAGCTTTTTGCAATACGTGCAGGTGAATTGGGTACCAGCTTCTTGGCGGCCTGGCCCCTGCCTGCTGAAGCAGAGAACCGAAAGGAAGCCAGGCCCCCTTTGGGGTCCCGTTCATTGCCTGAAAGCGGGTGACCCTAAATTGATTGCCCGCAACATGGAAGGGCAAACAGCCATCACTTTTACAGGAGTATCCCTTGGGGAGAAAGAACACGGAGGGTAGCGATGCTGTCAGTGCAATGTGAGCCCGCAACAATGAACATGGGAATAAACTGTCTCATCCCCCTCATGTGGGTGGACAATTTGGTACGCCCCCAAATCCAAGAAAACTGACCAAACCTTGTACGGGATATGTTGACGGAACTTCACATCGTGACATGGATTTGCCTCCACATGGGCTTTAAAAGTTGGGAACCCACGTAACCAAAGGGAAGACGGGCGCCACTGAAGAACTGGCTCCCTCTGAATTTGGGTGTATCTCCCCTGTTTGGCTTTTGTTCAAGGGCCTACCAAAGAAAACCAACTATTTTTGAGGATCAAGGGATTTAAGGGCTGCCAACCGGGCATGTGTCTAGCCTCAAGAACGAGCCATGTGTCATGAAATCCGGGCAAAGGGCTCGTCGACCGTCTCTTTCCTTCTGCTTCTCCCGCTTGATGATCCTGAAAAAGAAGAGCCAGGGGAGGTCTGAAAGCTATGACCTGCTCCCACCTCAGGCGACTGGCCAAAAAAAGCCCTTGAACTTGTTTGCCACTAAAATGGTCTTCCCAAAAAGTTTTAGAGTCCTGGAACCCTAAGGAGGGGCGAACTGGGGAGGGGCGCTAATTATCCCTTCTCAACTAGTCCGTATAAGGCCTTAAGAGCTTATCAACTTGGCTTATCCCAGGCTTTTCCAGGGATTGGCCCCCCCTTTGCCCGGACCTTCGCTGGGGGCCGCGTGGGGGGGGGGGGAGGGTGGCACTATCACAAAGTGGAGCTGATGTTGCCTAATGGGTAAGGCGTGGCTCCCAAGATTTTGGCTTTTGGGTGATGACCCTCTCCTTGAGATGAAGTGTTGTCATCCACTTGCTTGCTCTCAACCCCGTTTTTCACATGCACGGCCGCGGTTCCACTTGCACAAATCCAAACGAGGTAACATGTTGGCTTCGCATGGCTCGTGTTCTTTTAAGCATTCAAACTGCCATCCTTCAGAGGGATCTCCCGGTCCCATTAATGATGCCTCTCGAACGACCACATGCCTGCCGCCCTTGCAGAATCACAGTGGAGACAAAACTTGGTTGCTTTCTGCTCCCCTGCTAAAAGTTTAGCTTTGGCGGTTTAATGGAAAACCCATTCGTTGGCAAAAAGTTAAAGTCCTAACATCCAAGCAAAATGCAATAAAGAAAAGATCCCCTGTCGTTTTCTGCTCCCTGCTAAGACTTGCGCATGGCAAAATCCCCCATACAAAAAGGGAACAGTCTTCAAGACCACCGAACAGCCAATCGGGATTCTCCTGGGCTGATTAGTTGATCCTACAGCAAACGATGATGATTTCACCAGAGTTTCCCAACAAGCAAAAGATGTCAAAAGGCAAACCTTGCGCTTGAAGTATACTTGACCAACTTCAACTAACGGACCCTTTTGGAAGCAGATCGTGGCAGTTTCGGCCGCGAACAACTGGCTGGGGGGTTGACAAACTTAGGGCCTAGGGGCTTCCGCAACGAGGCCATGCCCTCACCTGAGTTCCCAAAACCAAACGTTGCCCCCTCACGGTGAGACGCAATCAAAGTTTGAGGCAGACCCATGTAAGTAGTAAAGCAACGTGGATATCAGCACAGTAAACGAGAAATAGCTTGGCTTCTAGATTTACCCAAATCAGTTTTGAGGACGTGGCTAGACCTGGCTCAGGCATGCCTCAGGCTGAGGGCCCTGCTCCCTCACCTCCGCATAGCGGCGCCGCGCCATCTTCCCGCGCCAGCGCGCCTGCAACCTCAGAACGTTTGAAGCACCGCCGGGGACTTTCCCCGAGGTTGTTGGATCAAGGTAAAAGCCCAACACAATTCCCTTTATGTGACCTAGGTCCTCCCGATTTGAGAGGTTAGAACAAGTTGGTACCCTTTGTTCTTCTGTCGTCTATTTTAGTAGGGGAACCCTCCCCGCAAAAAGGGTAAACGGGAACTACTGGGGGATCTAGTGTGGATAAACAAAGGGGATGACCAAAATTTGGAAATTGTGCCAACTACTTTCGGCCAACTGTAAAAAAACCTGAGATGAGTACCCTCCAAAAGCCAAATTCACGCTCCGAGCCGCTTGATGATGTACTGGCCCAAGCGCCGGTTCTCACGGTCTTCCAGCATCTTCCGCATGGCCTTGGTGGGCCACTCAGCAAGTGGGGCATCTGAAAACAGCTGGAGCCAGCCGTTCCCTCAGATCCTAAGTCGCTTGAACATCCAAGTATCCAATTCCATCCGCTTTTCGCCATAACATGGCAGTGCACCAACACTCCAAAAGGCAGAAGGTTCGCAGCTTAAGCAACAAACACAAGTATCTTGGGTTGAAGCATGGACGCATTGCCAGCCCCCTGAAATCCATAGGATCTAAATGGTCTCAGCCCGGCAATGAAAACGTTTGACGACATACCCAACAAGCTTGTAATTGCTTCATCATGCTATACTACAACATTGTTGACCGTCCATCTATGACTTGAGCATTTCCCCGGTGCAACATATGTATATATATATATATGCTTGACCAATCAATGAATTGAAACATGCTACCAACACCCCAGACTAGTCTATCAGAATCACCCTCAAGGTAATTTCACTTTTCAGCCAGAAAATGTCGAACCCTACCAATCTGGCATGTGTACATCTGCAAATGTGGTTTGTTGACTCTGCTTCGCTAACCCCAAGACGCCACCAAGGTCTATTTTGAAACGCGACCTTACAAGAAGCAACCTCACTCAACATCGGTCCAAGCGATTGCTTTGAAGCAATGCATGGGTGCTAACAATTGGGGAACCCTAAAGGGTGTCCAGTGCTTTCCAGTTTCCTTCCTGAAGCATCTAAGTGCTCTCCCACATACATGCTCCACGGTCTTTGCGATACCACACATGTTTTTTGGGAACGATCTCAGAAGGGGTTGGTGTGTCACATAGGGCCCTCGCAACAAACATGGCTATTGCGTGTGATCCATGGGTGCATTTGTTGAGTCGTTTGAGGGTCGCTCTCCGCCAGGAAGTGTGCTCCAACGCAACTTTGGTTCCCCTCAAAGAACCCCGGCAGTTGGATCCTGGAGAGAAAACTGTGCTGAAAAGGGGACCCGCAACCTTCCTTTCTGGGCAACTTATGATAACCAAAACGTAGAAATGAGGAACCCCGGCAAAGGACTTTCATCATGGGTGAGCTCATGTTGCCAGCTATTCGTCGGTCAAATTAATCAGGGGCGCCCCCCCCCCCCCCCCCTTTTTCCGGCCCGAAAGGAATCCAACAACTTACTTCCTGAGTGGAGCCCAAAACGTCCAAACTTGCTCATCACTTAGGACTCTAGGACCGTCCTGAGGCCACGAAAGCTTCCGACTCGATTGCAGCTCCGAGCACGCACCCTTGCCCGAGCCATTTCCCGAGCCATTTCCCGAGCGCCCGGCTGGACCTCAGAGCCCCAAAAAGGGGAGCCACAAAAATGGCCGGACCATTTGTCTGGATTCGTTAACACTTCCAACACCTAAGAAAAAACTTGGATCCCCAAGTGAAGGACCTACACCATAACCTGCCCCAACTGATGCGTGAGGTTGCATGAGGTTTTTTCTCACTTCCTGAGTGGATGGGCCAAAAACCATGTGCAAACTGTTCGTTTACCGCGAAAAATGGTCCAACCCACAAACACTAAACTAAAGACTGAGTCCCGGAACCCAGGAGCGGTTTCTCGTGGGCCGAGTTGGTTTGTGGGCGTTTTACCCTCAGGCTCCGGCGCCCACGCCCATTTGCTGCGCCCGGAGCTGGCCAGGAAACCCCAGGATTGGGGCGGGGGTTTCACGGTTTGGGCGGGGTTTGGGGGAGGGTGTCCAAATGGCCGGGAAAGGCACCGCCTCTGAAAGCCTTTTCCCTTTGAGGTGAAATCACTGACAGGTAAAGGCCTGGAGGTCTTCGATTCCTTGCCATGTTGGCCCAAAGGTTCCCGGGAGAGGGGTCCTGGGATGAGACGCCAGTCATGGCTATGTTTGTTGACCTGGGGTATTGAAGCGACCCGAGTTGAAGGGCTATGGTTGGAGCCCCAAGAAAGGCGTTCAAATGGGCCCTGCTGGGTTGACGGTCTGGCTGGGAAACGTATTTCAACATGTTGATTGCCAATAGTAACATGATGAACATGTTGTTTCCTCCATGAGCCAAGGTTGGTGAGTTTTCCCGTTTCACCTACTCAAAGTCTATGTGGGATTGATCTTCCAAAGGCGGGCTGGGGCCAATCGAAGGCGTTGCCAAAGAGCCGAAACCATTGTGATACTGGTATTGCAAATGCGCCCATTCATGAATGCCGCCAGGCAGGGTACACGTTGCCATGGAAATGAGAAGAAGTTAAGTTTCAAGCTTAATGGTTCTTGTCGTGCGCCCTCCAAAGGTACCCTTAGAAGAAAGTGGTGCTACCAGTCAAGCTCAAGTTGAGGGATTTTGCCATGAGCGAAGTAGCAAGGCTGGATACACAGACAATCAAGCAGCCAAAGGACCGCCAAAAGCAACCGGGGCGCAAAAAACGGTGCAACAAGGATGGCCACAAAAGCAAAATCGAGAGCCCAAACCAATCCCCGCACAAGAGAACATTCTTCTTGGGAGAGTACCAATAAGCTCGTTGCGGTTTCCGCATTGGGGCATTTTGCAACTCGGAATCCAAGGGCACTTTTAATTCGCCTGGGACCTGGGCCCACATCGCCTGGTACACAGCTTCTTTCTTTCCTGTTCCATACTTTTCTGTTTGGAGGAGACCCCAGAAACGAGTTCGCGTCTTTTGAGTTGAGTTGCATCCCCGCTGTCCCCACTTGTGTAAGCTCAAAACCCGCAATGTTGCCACCCAACTTTCTGCCATGCTGCTGCATCCTGCAGCCGCTTCTCTTCCGCCAAACGCCTGCACAGGAGCGCGCCCGCTTGTCTCAAAATAGGAGACCGCTCTCCCCCAAAAAAAGGAAGAAGGAAAAAAAAAAAAGAAGCGAATGACGGGGCGACTTCCCTCGTGGTTGCCATGGAAAGACAATCCCAAAGGGCCTCCCTTGGTTTAACTGCATATTCTGGTTTTGCTTTGGGCCCAAGTTTGTCTTTCACCCGCTTTGCGCCTTCCAGCGGCTCGTGGCTTCACACAACTTGAGCAGCATGAGGGATTGGGTGCTTGAACATGTTTACAACAAATCGCTGATCGGTTCAAACCATTGTGTTGGAAAAACTCAACCCATTTCTGGTTCAAACAAATTCATCTAGCGTTTCCCATTAAAAGCCAAAGGCTGCCCCCTCCCACACTTCCCACAGGCCTCAGGCGCTCCTCCTCCCGCCGCTGCTCGGCCCTTTTCGCTTCGAGCTCCGCCTGCGATGTTGCGATGTTGATCGATCGATCGGCCCAGACAAATTTCCGACCTCCCCATTCTTTCCAGGGATCCGAATCTTTTCAGCAAACCATCAGAACCCCAGGGTTCTAAGAGCGATCGGGTGTTGAAAAGAACGATGGTTGAAAAGAATGGGGAATCAACCCCTAGAAAATTGGCGGTGGGTCAAAACCAATGGTACCATTGTTTAGTCTATTTTTCTGGGGATTGGGATGTTCACTGGGGGTACGGGATTTTGACCCATACAAAATTGGGTGTGCTTTATTTGTTCCCCGACAGCTGATAGGCGCTGGGGTGGTTTTGGGCAGCTTTCAGGGAGCCTGGGCTTATACCCAAAAACGGGATTCGTTTTTTCAAAGGCAACCAAAAGACAACCCAGGGGCCCTAAAAAACAGACGCACCAAGTCGCCTCCTAGGACACTAAGCATGTGTCTCAAATCGACTTGGTTTCCTTTTTGATTCCCTTTTACAACCCAAACCATTTTGCACCTTGCGGACTTTGGTTGGCTGTCGCTCGCGGCAACCTGACCTTCCCTAGGGGTCGCTTGGGGCAACCAACCGGGAAACCCCAATGGCCAAAACCGGGAAAAGGCTTGCCAGAAGCCGGCCATTCTCGGAGCGCACCAGGCACTTGGTTGTTCTATTCGACAAGTTGCAAAGGTACTTTGTTGTCTCTTCGAGGACCTTGCAAGTTGGTAATCCTCCCATGGAGTTGCCATGGCCTTCCTTTTCATGAACCAAACGAGGCAGGCTCGGGCTCATGTTTATGCGGCACAGCGACGATGTTGGGCTAGTTGGCTTTTGGACAGGCAAAGCTCCAAAGAGAGGAACCATACACATCAGCATTGCATTCGCGAGCCGAGACTTCACAAGATTGGTGCAGGGCATGCATCCTTTTCACAGCCGTGTTACAAGGGGGTCGACTCGTCCAGGTCCATGATGTCAAGACCCTACCATTTCACGCATGGAATAACAAGCCCCGGCCAAGATCCCCCGTCACTCAGGGAACCTTTAGGCCTTTCACGCAGATTTGAACCCACGGACCCAGGTCCTGTTGGAAGAGGTCTCCCTCCCCCGCTGAATATCCTTTAGATGGGGATTCCTGACTTTTGAGGAGGTTCCCCAGTAAAAGCAATGCCGAGCCCCTGAAAGTGTGTGGGGCATTCCCTGGAAGATGCGTTGTTTGGCCACCCAAAACAAGCCCGAACAGCACAGGCCAAACGGATATACTGCCGGGAACCGAAGACCCCAAGGCGGCCGTAGCTCCCGCCACAACCTGATCAATGGGTGTCTTTTTGCAAGGGTGCCCTTTTCGGAATTGGTTCAAAAGGACTTTGCAACAGAAGAAAAACATATCTTTTGGAGGTGTGTACATGTTTGCACCCTACCCTTCTTGGGGTTTCATTGAAGGGACACCAAAGGGACTCCAACCAATCGGCGGGTTCCCCCCTTGAGCCCGGCCCTCCGCCTCTTTCTTGGCCTTCTCCGCGGCGGCGGTGCGGCGGTCATTGCGCGCCCGGACCATCGACTGGCGCAGTCGAATGATCGAACCCGGGGGCTCTTCCGTTTGGGGGGAAAACGTGGCGATCGACTGCCTAGATCGCCAAGTTGCGATCGCTTTGTTCAGTCACTGTTGCTGGCTTTTGGGGTAAACTTCATGGGAACAAAAGGCAGCAGCTGGCGATCAACCACTGGGTTTTAGGTCTGGGGGGTCAAACACAGAACCCTGGGACTGTAGAACCCCCGTTGTGCTCTGAACATCAGCACAGAACCCAAACGTCCAGTTTGGTTGGTCCATCGTGGCACCCAAAGAGTCCCCTACAAATTGGGAACCCAAGCAACTCCTAGGGGGATCTCGCCTTGCGATATTTGGGGAGTAGACTTTGTGAGAAACTGGGACTTCCAGGGATCGAACTCTCCTACGAGTATCAAGAGCCCGGCATTTGCAAAGGATTGGGCCCAAATATGAGCTTGGGACGAACCTGGATTGTTTCCCCCCAGCACATTGGATGCCTTTTTCTGGGTCACTTGGGGCCCCATGTTATCATTTCCCAACGAGGCGAGGTGACATCAGGCCATGGCTCCTATGGCTGGGCATGTCCCATGGATTGGGCCCCACTAGTTTCAACTGGGCTGCTCAAACCAAAACTGCACCATGCCCCACAGACTTGTCCAGCATGTTGTCAATGAATGGCCTGATGGCTGTCCCATCCTGCAGGCTGTCCGCTGGCCATGTTGGGACATGTGCTGGCATACATCGGAAAGGAATCCGACACTTTAGGAGGCCCATGCATTCAAGCAAACAAGTCTGTAATTCCCCTTAACAAACGCTACGACCTAGATTCGCGCTGAGTGTTTTAGATCGGATATGGGCCTTTGCTCTTCGACTTTGAAGGACAAACCTGACGGCCGGGTGGATGTCATTCATTTTTGAGGAACAAACCTGACGACGGCCGGGTTGATTCATACACCATTCCAGGGGCGGTAGCCTCAAAACAGGGTAGCCTCAAAAAAGCACCGCCCTGCCCACCTGAATCTTGGTGGCGTGGTAGGTCTTCCACCGCAACTCGAATTCCTGAATCGCCTCCTGCAACCCGGTGCTGTTGGGTCCCAGTGGTTCTTCCTTCGGCCAGGATCCCCTTGGCCCATGCAGTGAAACAGGCTTCCTGGGTGTCTGCATACAAGGAAAATATGTCCACCTTGAGTGAGGTTAGACACTTTTTGTCCAACAAAATAACTGTTCGAAAACTGGATGGGCAGAATCCATTCCATGCAATCAGGCCCTGAAACTCTGTCAAAGAGATTAGATCCCTTCGGAATGTCCAATTCATAGACTTGGTTGAACATCGGACACCTAATACAAGAATGGGTTAAGCATAAGGCAATCAACAACATGTGGCAGGAACCCTTTTACTTCAAACTGGAAGCTGGGTGGCTTCCTGTTGGCTTTGCAACCACAGCCAGGTCCAGAGAGACCTCGAACAACTCATACCACTTCGACAAACATGACTTCAATCTGCAAATTCTACCGTCACGTCAAAGCCTCAAAGGATCCAAAGTAAGGGACCTACATGGATCGAAAGCTTCCTGAGGCGTGCACCACTTCCATAAAAAGACTAGTCGCAAACCTGGACGGGCCCACGCTTCGGCTCAAGCAGCTTTCTTGGCAAACATCGACTATGGCGTGAAAAGCCATTGGACACACACACACACACAATATGCCATTCTCGATTGGCCCGATCATCATGGCAGCACAAACGCCAACAAGTGCGGGCAGAACCAGTGTCAAAACTTGGGTTCGACCTAGAATTCACCTCTTGTGCGGTTGCACATTTACAAAACTGGAGGGCCTGTCAACCAGCGGCCTTTCTCGTGGACTGCTAGCATCTTCTGCCGCCTTTTCAGAGTCGGGATCCAACGAGGTGCTGCCACCAACCCCCCAAATTCACGTTGAGGTCACAACTGGAGCAGGCCATTTGGATCCAACGAGGTCACGACTGGAGCAGGCCATTTCGGTTTTCGGCTGGACCGCAGGAATCATTTTCTGGGCCAAACGGATCCGACCCGTAACAATCGAGTGCAAAGGCTAAAACGGATTTCTCCCCCGTAGATTAACACGGTTTGAACTTTGACCCCAAATTTCATGACTTGTGGAAGCAATTCAGTTCGGGGATCGGACCCCTTTCTGAAGCTCCATTTTATGCGGGTACTTTCTTGTGTCCTCCCCCCCCGCCCAAAAAAAAAGGCCTCAAAACCATTCAAAACCCACATTTGCCCATGTGTTGGGGCTAAACTACTGTTTGGCTTTACACTTAGCAGAACCCGCAAACCCAACCAGACCAGGGAGCCAACCGGGGCAACCTTGGCAACCGTCCAAGCAACCCACCCACCAGCCAACCAACCAACGCACCAATCCACCAACCCGCCAACCCATCTAGGTCCTCCAGTAGACAGTAGAGAGGTTAGAACAAGGGTGCCCATGACTTTACTTTTTTTTGTAGTCTATTTTGGGGGAACCCTCTCAACCAAAAAAGAAACGGTGAGAAAGGGAACCTAGCTGGGGGACCTAGAAGTTCAAGGGTGGTTCCCTTTGGTTTCGTAATGTTGACCCATGATTCTTAAAGAGCCCTATTATTCAGGGTCATTCAAACAAATATTCCCCACTCAACTTGTCCTGGATGTTGGTTGGTGCCACTCTACTTCTTTGGGCGCAACTCGCTGTCCTGCGCTCGGAGCACCTCTTGCTGCCTCTTGCGCTCCTGCACGGAGCAACGCAGGAAGGGGACCTTTGGAGATCCCTGGAACACCTTTGAAAAAAAACCAAACGGAACCCAAAGGACACGGAAGCCGTTTGAGGAACCAAACTGCGGTGGGCTGGTGGAAATGGACAACTCATGGCAAAAAAAGATCCGAATTTCGAAGAAATTGGGCCTTTGGGAGAACCCAATGGCTTGGTTCAGACCGCAAACCTTTAACCCAAACTTCCTTTTGCTTGTTGTTTGCCTGCAAATACAAGCCTGACATACGGGATATGAGTCGGGCTCATAGCTCGTTCTGCCCCAGAGCTCTCCATGAAATACCCAGATTTCCGGGCTGCGCCACTTCACCACACCTCGTTGGGCTTGGGCTTGGGCACCAGCCCAGCTTACTGGCCCAAAATTTCATCAAGCCTTGACAAGCAAAACAAGACAGCCAACAAGCAGCTTGCAATCTCTCAAACCCTCCTTTAAACCTGCCAATTTGAATTTTGTGGGTTATGGTTACCAAATCAACATGTACAGTTGGGTGCAACTAACTGGCACAAATCCGCCTTTTGGGTATGGTCATCCCCTTTGCTTGCCGACACCAGCAGAATGGTACCATCTACTTTCACCCGGGTGTAAGAACTCCGCCCCCTCCCCCCCTCAAAAAACAAAACAAAACAACTGCCCGCTCCAAACGTATCCACTCTGCTCCCCTGGATCCCACGGATCCTGCGCAGCTTCGAAAGCCTCCTTCCGGCGCTTCTCCGCCTGAGTTCTCCAAATGCTTTGTTGCAATAACAAAATCAAGCAAAGTCGCGGTGTTGTTACCATAACAAGTTGCAATGCTACCACGAATCAAGCCAATTTACGTGGAACTTGGGGGATCTTGAAATGAAGATGGTCCAAACCAGGACCCCCCCGAACGTCAGGTTCCATGCGAAAAGGGTGGGAGGGTACCCAGAGCGCTACCCGCCTCCTCCTTCTTCTTGCGCTCAGCCGCCACGGCAGCCTTGAGCCGGTCCTGGAAGTTTTTGCGTGTCCATCCCCCGACCAAAACCAGCCAAATGAAGCCAAACCAAACAAACACACCATTGATAGCATAGATCAACGCCTTGACTTGACTGGAATGGGCAGAGCAAACAAAGAACCTGCTTCCCAGCATAATCTTCCATCCTCAAAGGGGCGAAAGCCTTTGGAAGGTTCCGGAGGGCGAGACCTGTTTGAGGTTGGTTTCCAGGCAGATTCGAAGGGGAAACTGCTTCGGGAAACAAGGGCACCTTTTCTGCTTTGCCGGGCTTAAAGGGGAACGATGCTTTGATTAGTTGGTGGGTGGGGGGAGGGGGGAGAAAGTCAGAAAGAATGAGGGAAAACAAAGAACAAACGCATGAACTAACAACGAGAAAGGAAAACACACAACATGACAAAGAGAGAGAAGAGGGGAAGAGAGAGAGAGAGAGAGTAAAACAAAGAGAGAAATAGCCACAAGGATAAAGAAAAGGGAAGGCGACAAAGACAAGGCAGGGACATGTATTATGAATCATATATATATATATATATATTATATTATACATATGTACTGTACATTCAAGCAGAGAAAGTGAAAAGGAAAGAGAAAGAGAACGATAAAGGATAAAGTAATGAGAAAAAAAAAGGAGAAATATAAAGAGGAAAGGACAGACAAAGAGAAAGACAAAGAAAAAATCAAATAACAAGGCGGCACATATATAGTAGAGAGAGGGAAGATGGAGAGATGGAGAGAGGAAGAGTGACGGAGAGAGGGACTCGGAAACCACGGAATAACTTGATGAAACGAAATGGATAGGCTGGTCAACACAAACGGGAATGGACATGCTTCTGGATGGCTTGATTTGGAAACCACACATAGAATCCTGAGGGCTTGACCACAATCACATGGGTTTCGAGGTTTCCTTGTTGTTAGCTTCTAGCACTTCAGGTTTTACTGCCTCACTTGTTGCCTCCACTAGAACATCTTTCATCTTGCTCCATATGTGGTGAAACACAAGCTATAAGATTATATGGGGTGTTTTGTGTGTGAGGGTTCCCTGTTTATGTTGGTTTCTTGAGGGAGGCCAAGAGACAGCACAAGCCTTGGTCCCCCATTTTCACACAATCTCCTACTCAAAACAGACCACAGATTAAGCGCTCCCGCCTTCCCCGGTGTGAAACCAAACAAAGCCAAGGCGAAAGGCAAAATAAAACCAAATGGGTGCCTATCAAAATGGGGGACCCTTTCTGGTGCTTTCCTCCTTGGCTCTCTTTTCAGTGCATCGACCACCATTGGATCGCTCGGAATCTTGAATCGGGAAGACGATCAATCCGTCCTCCATGAGTCTCCCCGACTTCCGCAAGCGCCGGCCTGAAATTCGATACGCGAAAAGCGTTAACCTCCGGCTCCCTGCTTGCAATATTTAGGTGTTCCTTGATATGCAGCACCTACATACGGCCACTAAAGGGTATTGTAGATACCCCATTTTCCCCCGGTGGTAGTGAAGGACATCTTAGTGTCTCGCAAGGTTTTGGGATTCAAGCGTATGCTAGCCAAAAAACAAAGGGCACCAATAGGTAACTTCTGCTTATGGTGCCCCAAAAGGGGCCCCAATCCCGGAACAGAGCGCCTGGAGTTGGCTTTATCAAAATCAAGAAAAGCTAAGCCTGATTGTCACTGCTCTTGGCGTGTTCGTTAGGTTGTTGTCTTCATTGGCCGCAAAAAGCAGCGTCGGGTGAACATGCACCGATCCCTCTTTCATTCGAAACGGTTCTGAACTTCATGTCCAACCAAAGCTTGGGCATGGTCACGCAGCAAACAGCCGACCAACGCAATCCAACCCAACCCAACACGACCCACCCACAAACCAACCGACTAAGCAACCAGCCAGCATCGCATCAGGATAGAACAAGCATTATTGAACCTTCTCAACAAACCCGGTGGGATGTGGCGATTCCGTTTCGTTTCGGCCCATTCTTCACTGCCCAACCTACGCATTGGCCTCTGTTGGATGCTTAACACGAAAGGAGTTCAACGCCCACAACCTGCCTCGGTAATTTCCTTGGACCAAGCCCTGGCCAGAAACCAAATTTCAATGGGATGGACGAACTATCACGCTGGGATAAACTAGTGCAGGCGTCGTCCATCCATAGGCTGTTCCAAAATGATCTCTTCCATGGCCTCCCGTTTCCCGAAATGCTGAATCGTGTTGATATAGCCTAAAGGATTCATGAGAATCAAATATTGAACTGCAGAATATGTTCAATGGAGGTCCCATAAGTGGTGAGTTTGTGGCTTGTCCTGCAGGCTTCAGCCCCAAAACAAACTGCATCTTGGCAAGCGCTTTTTTTTTCTCTGCGCATCCACAGTTAATTATTAATTCCAATAACCTGAAATAAAGGATTCCAAGTAAAGGACCTACGTCATGGAGTAAATCCTGTATTTTACCCTCGGATCGGTCCTTAGACATAAGATGTGCACAGTAATAATTACCAAGAACAATCGCAGTGTGAGAACTACTCCGAAAGCCCAAAAGTTTAACTTCTAGTGGGTTAAATGGAAACCCCCACTAAACAGTAAAAGGCTAAACAGCTCAGGCACCGGATGGCTGGGCTTGCCACCAAGACTTCTACCCTTTCGGCTTGGCCTTTTGGGTCTTTTCTCGGGCGCGGCTTTCAGGCGGAGCGTTTTTTTTTTTCCTGAGGCTCTGGCGCTCCAGCTGACCCCGCAAAGCCGCCTGCAGCCTGAACTCGTTTGTGGCAGGCTTGGGAGCCTGGGGCGGAGGGGGGGGAGAAGGGAAGCTGGGCCAGACTCCGACCCCCTGCGAAAACGTGTAACTGTTTGTGGTTGAGAGGGGATGAAGGAAACTGAAAGAAACCCTTTCACACCACACCAAGAAGTGTGCCAGCTCCAAGCAAAAACACACATCCACACTACCTCAGCATGTTCAACCAACAAAGTCATTGATGCTGGTTCATATTTAGCGAACCGGATACATGTAGCATAGTTTCAAACTACATCCCAGATTTTCCAATTTTAACCGCACACCCTGCCTGAAGGCCTCGATGTCATTTGGACCAGTTGCCCAGTAAATTTGGGTGCTAAAGACGGACCTCAGGAAACGTCAAAAAGAAAAACAACAACCATCGCATGGCGCTCCTTTCGGTAAATAACCACTTGGTCTTGTCTCAACATAGGAAACCCCATTTCGGGGTGGGGTTTTCAAGGATTGAACCTTGAAACGGAAACCACCAGGGCTCCCGAATTTTGAGAACACACTATGGTGACCATGGAAAATCCCACCCAATCTCAGCTTTGCACTAATTGGTGGTTTGGTGTGGTGGTTTCGCTAGGTCCTCCAGTCGAAAGGTTACAACAAAGGTACCCTTTTTTCTCTAGTCTATTTTAGTAGGGGAACCCTCCCCCAAAAAAGGGCAAAAGGGCACTGGGGGACCTAGTTCGGGATTTGACCCCCAGCTCCTTTTGAGGCCAAATGTGGAAGACAACATCCAAACCACTGGGGCCCCAAACCGCCAAGGGCGGCAATCCCATCCCACCCCGACGCGGCGTCGAATCCGAATTGAGACGCCCCGCTTCAGAGCCGCGCGCTCCCGCTCCTTTCGCTCCAGGTCCATGAGGGACACGCGCTCACGCATGGCCGCCACCTCAAGCGGATGCTTGAAATCCACCTCCGGACATCGGTGCACCACCGGCTAAGAAACCCAACGGAATGATGTGTGTATATATATATATATGTATACTGTAAATATATATATATATATATATATATGTATATATATATTATGATTCCCTTGTCAATGCCAACAAACAATGGCTTCAACCATGGTTTCGAAGTGGTCCAGGATTTGGTCTCCAACTGTCTTTGAACCCATAAACCACCCTAACACCAACTTCCGATCCTGGAGGGCTGTGGGGGCCCATGGTTGTCCCACTTGTCGGGTTTGAAACAACCCGCAATGCCGGTGTATGCGCACATCCAGGGCATTCCGCTCAACATTTTGCTTGTGATCTTGGCCCAGGTGCGCCGGGCAATGCCAACATGTGTACAATGGCACAGCCCACCCTAGGCCCATGCCAACAAAATCAGCTGTACAAGCCGGTCCCGGGCAGCAACAAGTGGGCATTAGGTGAGCGTCAAGCAAGCATTCATAGGCATACTCCGTGAATGACCACGTAAGGATGCCACCGTGCTGATCTGACTGCTCTGCCAAAACAGCAACTCTTCCTTCTCTGCTCATGCGGCAAAGATGGCCTTGGCTTTGGCATACAGGGCCTTGCCCTGAGCCGTCTTCCCGTTCACGGGGCAAAAGCCCTTGATGCCAAGCTCCTTCCTGGCCTTCTGCACGGCGGTGTTCCAAGCAGAGATGTACTTGTAGGCTTTCTTGCCCGCTGCGCTCTGCTTCTTCGTCACCACTTTCCCGCGCTTGTTCAGCCTGTGCTCATTGTCTAGTCTCAAACGGTCACATAGTTGCTAGTGCCCACATCACTGATTTGTTGGTAACACAAACAACTAAAGGGCTTAAACAACAAGCAAACTGCTGCTGTCTCAGGGCAAGCTTCATGAGGTCAGTCTTGGTCAGCTGGGTTGCCGTCTTCTCCTTCGCGCCCTTGAACACGGCGGTCTTGGCACGCTTGCCCTTCGCAATCTTGCTCACGGCCTTCTTCTTCATAGCCTTGGCCTTCATCGCCGGCTTGGTGGCCTTCTTCATGGCAGACTTCCTGGCGGATTTCATCACAGCCTTCATGGCAGACTTCATGGTCATGGGGAGGGCCATGGTGCCTCAATGAGACTAAGGAAACACAAGGCGCTGCAACGTTGGCGGGCAAGCTTGAGATTCAGGAAGGCAGCCGGCAGCCGCTTTACTGCACGCTGACCTTTTGCTCGCAGCTTGACATTGTCCTTCTTTAGAATTGCAATAACCCGTGCGGAAACAACTCGAAACAATCAACTTGCATGCAACTCTCAAATCATGAGTAACTCCTGCACCTGCAACCTGCATGGACATCTATTCTCTGGCATCCCGCTCAACATTTTGCTTGTGATCTTGGCCCAGGTGCGCCGGGCAATGCCCAAATGTGTACAATGGCACAGGCAACCCTAGCCATGCCAACAAAATCAGCTGTACAAGCCGGTCCCGGGCAGCAACAAGTGGGCATTAGGTGAGCGTCAAGCAAGCATTCATAGGCATACTCCGTGAATGACCACGTAAGGATGCCACCGTGCTGATCTGACTGCTCTGCCAAAACAGTAACTCTTCCTTCTCTGCTCATGCGGCAAAGATGGCCTTGGCTTTGGCATACAGGGCCTTGCCCTGAGCCGTCTTCCCGTTCACGGGGCAAAAGCCCTTGATGCCAAGCTCCTTCCTAGCCTTCTGCACGGCGGTGTTCCAAGCAGAGATGTACTTGTAGGCATTCTTGCCCGCTGCGCTCTGCTTCTTCGTCACCACTTTCCCGCGCTTGTTCAGCCTGTGCTCATTGTCTAGTCTCAAACGGTCACAAGTTTGCTAGTGGCCATATCACTGATTTGTTTGTAACACAAACAACTAAAGGGCTTAAACAACAAGCAAACTGCTGCTATCTCAGGACAAGCTTCATGAGGTCAGTCTTGGTCAGCTGGGTTGCCGTCTTCTCCTTCGCGCCCTTGAACACGGCGGTCTTGGCACGCTTGCCCTTCGCAATCTTGCTCACGGCCTTCTTCTTCATAGCCTTGGCCTTCATCGCCGGCTTGGTGAGCACGAGCTCAAACCGCCTCCCAACGGGAGCCAGGAGGAAGGTCAAAGTAGGGAAGCGTGTACACGCCTAGGAGCTCAACGTGCACAGCAATGATGAAAGTCAGCAAAAGGGTAAAATCCGCGAAAAAGGGGGCGAACATGTTCACGCCCAGCTGCATACCCAGGAAGCGAGCCGCACGTACTCGTAGATGCTGCTCAGGGACTGCTTGCGGTAAACCAACCATTGGAGGAAAGCGGCCAGGCGCATCTTGTGCCAGAAAACCCAAACTGTTCTCTTCCAAAAGCGCTCCGAAATGTCGATCATGAAACATCCCAGAAAGGGTCTGGGGCCACTCGCACATGTTGTGACCTCACGTCATTGTACAGTCACATTGTCTGTTTCTCGCAAATCCAGGTCACCCGGCAAGTGACCTGCATGAACGATAAAAACAAAAAAACAATGTAACTGTACAGATGAAGTGGGATCAAAGCATGGGCCAGAGGCCCCAGACCCAGACACCAACCAAGTGGTAAATGCCTGCAATGCGGCCGCAGCTGCAATGCTGCAATGCCGGACCTCCAAGGCTTCAAGTTGTTGCCAGACCACGGTAAAAATCGTTGAAAGCGAAAACGTCGTCTCATTCGCCAAGCTGTACACGAAGTCGCTGCCATGGAAGAGCTTCGGCATCAAGGGTAGATGCCGCTGTAGACATTCATATCAGGAGAGATATTCATATCCTGTCAATTCCCGCCTCTTTCTTCACAGGCCCCTCCCCGCAGGCCTTTCATGGCAGACTTCATGTGGAGAACCATGGAGCCTCAATGAGACTAACAAAAAGAAAGGAGGCGGTGTAACGTCGTCGGGCAAGCTCACAGCAGACAGGCGCTCACTCAATGAGATCCAGCACGTATCATGTACCAAGCGCTTCTGTTCTCAGTGGGAAGTATGAGGACCTCTTTGGGGGTCCGTCTTCTTTGTGCCCCAGCTCGCAGTGCAATTGAAATAAACATGGGCCCTTCTGGTAAAACCTGTCAAATACAAATCCCCTGGTGTCAAAATGTCGGGAAATCTGAACGTCAACATAGTCCAATATCCCAAGAAAACACGGCGGCTTCCCTTTGGGAGGTTCCCTCTAAGAGAAAACCACCGGGTTCAAGACAAAAAAAGAGGGAACAAAACGAATCCGCGGTTTTCGCCTCGGCATCCCAGGCTTTCCTCCTGGCGACCTTGGCTTCCTGTTTCCAGCGGACCTGGCAGAACAATCGCCCGGAGCAGCCCAGAGATTTGGGGAAGGCCCCGGAGGCTCAAAGCTGGGGGGTTCCCAATAAACAAAAAAATAGCCCCCCCCAAGGCTGGTGATATTGACCTGATATGATCTCATATCAATCAGCCCCTGTTTATAAATAGGGGGGTGGCGGCCCCTCAAAAAGGAAGAAGTGATGATTGACTAAACCCAGAAACACCCCCCCGCATTCATAAACTAGGGTTGACATGGGGTCAACATTGATGCCGTTGGTTTCCCCCCCAAACCATCCAAAAAAAGGCGCACACCCTCTTGTTGGACCCATGAACCAGTAGGGACTTGCCTAAAAAGCTCTGGCGTGCACCTTGGCCATACCACCCCAATAATCATGTTCTGCCCAAAGCAAAGCGTATCCGGGCCAACTGACTTTTTTGGAGAATCCATGGGTCGTCATAACTTGCCCATCATGGACCTAGAGCCAGCAATGTGTCACAAGGGTCTGTGTACAGAAAGTTCCCCTTCTGGCGCTAAGCTCAGGTTGATCTGAAGGGAGGCCCTTCCAAGAACAAAAGGAAACCGGTGCCACCATGCTTAAACCGGGCAAAAACCCCCATCCTCTTAACAAGTGTGCCCAAATAATCGGGGAATTCTTGCAAATGACAAGGTCCGCGGTTTTCTTTTGCATCCTAAGAAAAGGTTCCGATTTGCGGACTCTAGGAGTATTCCCATCCAACCAGAGCCAGGGATCTTTGTATGCCGCCTTGAAATCCATGGACCAAAAGGTGATACTCAACCCTGGCTTCCTTTCTCTTGGTTGGCTATTGCCCTGTCCAACAACATTTGTGTGTGGACTACTGGGAAAGCACACACAAAAAGTTAAAGGTTAAAATTTGGTTTTCCACCCTAAATGGAGCGCATAGGCAAATCCTGACGACAAAGCGCGACAACCCCACCTGGCGCTCTGCCCAAGTCCTCTTGCGCTCCTGGTGCGTACGTATGCCTCGTCACTCCCGTGAAAACCGTTGTTTTGATGGCTCAACTAACTGCTATAGCTGACTAAAAACAGGGGGTTCCTTTTGAGAACAAAACATGTTTAGCAGCCACTCAGGGTTGGGCAAACCCTTTGAAACATGTTGAAACTCTCGATTCAAGCTTGTCATGATGTCCCTGTAAAGGGGAAGGGCCATGATGCCATGTCTTGAACCAAAGTTCGGTTGTGGTTCTAATTGTTTTTGCAGATGCATCTTAGTGGTTTAGACTCCTTTGTAGACCACCTTGTTTGAACACAAACACCTGGGTCATGGGGGGTTGATCACAAGGTCCTTTCGATGGGATGACCCTTGGGGAACACCAGTAAAACTATGTTTGTTTTCCTTTTTGTTTAACAAAAACAACATCTCAAATTAGCCACGGTCAAAACTGGGGTGCCTTGAATCTCCATCAACCCCCCCAGAATCCGCTGGAACTGACCCCCGGTCGCCCCCAGTCTCCTCCCGCGCCGCGAGCTTCTCGCGCTGGAACTGGGCGAAGCGCACCGCGAAACGCTTGCGGGCCATGGCCTCGGCGCGCGGATGCCGGGGCCGCATCCCGTGGTTCGAGCGCCGTTGTTCAAGCGAACGGGTCGGAGGTCGGAGTGGCCAATCAAAAGTGAAGAGCTAGCGCAAACCGCGGATCTTAGTCTTTGGTTCCATTTACCATGCCATGTTGGTAGATTTGCTTGAGCCGGTAGAAATCCACCACTAAGGGGACTGCCGGGTTGGGCAAAGCTCATTTAAACCAAGGAACCTCCAAGATCCCCAGGAAGGCTCATTTTGTCCCCAGAGCTCGTAGTTCGTCGAGTTGCTTGGCGTGTCTCTGAGAAAAGATGTAGTCACTTCGGATTCGGGGCCCATTGCCTTTTGGTCAAACAAGGTCATAGGACCGCCACACGCGGTCACGCAGCCAAAAGCGAGTCGCCTCTAGGGGCCCAACTCCTCGAAAGTGCGCCTGCACTGTGATGGCCTCAACCCATTCAGCTGCAGCGATTTCTATCCAGGAATCCAACTGCTTGCATGAAGAACAACTTGAGTGAGAACATATTGTCCAGTCTAGCATCAACGTTGACCTGGCGCTTAAATCGGCTTAAGTTGTCCTATTTGAGAGCCACCAAATGCAAGCATGGCGGCAAACAAGAACTGACAACATCCAAGAAGCGCCCTAAGATGTCACAAGCCCATCGCCGAATGGTGGTTTGCTTCTTTGGATCTCCTTCAAGACTCATTGAAAAGATCAAACGAGGGTGAGCCTTATTTACCCAACGCAGTTTGCAACGCTGAGTGGCTAAGGCACAAGGTAGTCCAAACAAGCGTTGTATTTGCATACTGTATACTAAAGTGAGGACACCAGCAACAAATAAGCAACGCAATGACAAGAGGATGCACGCCTCTGAAAGCGTCGAGCACCAACAATGTGGATGCTGGGCAAAGCAACGCATTCTGTGGATCTGAGAAGGTCATTTGTGCATGTACGACTTCAACCGGAAAAGGACCACGACAACGAAAGGACACCCTGCGGGGCCGGGCAACCAGAGAATTGAATTAACCGCCGCTCCATGTCTTCTGAGCTCTTGGAGAGCAAGACGAACAAGGCGCTGTCCAAATCGGCGGATTCCGCCATAATCGGCAAACCACTTTTGGAAAGAGGGGAAGAAGCAACAGCATGGCTTTTGGACTTCTTTACAAGGGCAAGTAACACGGGGCAGGTTTTCTGCGGTGGATTGGTATCATGCCAAAAAGGCGCCGCCTGAACCCGCTGGTCATCTACAACACTTGATACTAAGCAGTGCACGGCGACCCTCCACATGTTGGGGTTTCGCAACCCTTTTCACAAGCGCTACTCTCAGCCTGGCACTTGCAATTAATTGTTCGTCCCAACAAAACAAACAAGAGAAAACACCAATCCCTGCGGTGAAACCAAAGAAGTCTGTCCGTGCGACTAATTCACAATGTCCAGAACATGAGCTAACAAACCCCACTTCCCACATATACGGGTGTTTGTTGAGGATCGTCCTGCTTATATGTTTTCAAGGAGCAGACAAGAAGAAACTAAGGGCCCCTTCTGAAGTATGCCTGTGCCATGATATAACCCCGTGGGTCATGGTGATGGTTTCCTAAAAACCAATTGGCAGGAACGCTATCGAATGGTCTGAGTTCTGGATTGAGGGCTCTCTGAGCGGAGCCCGAGTATCGAGTTTCCGACCGAGCGCTCGCGCCACTTGGCCCACACATCGCGAAGGATGGCTTCCTTGAAGCCGCGGTCTTGAACCCACAAAAGCCACTGGCAAAATTGTTTGTTCCATTGGCAAATTGGTAGCCCTCCATGTTTCTCCCAAATGAGCCGTGGATCACGTACTGGAAACTCTGATCAAGCCTCATGTAGGTCAGAACCATGTTTATAACTTCTCGCCGCACACTCCTCAGGCTCCCCATTCAGGGACCCTTCTTTTCAGAAAATTGGGCAGACCTGCAAACGAGCGGTTTCTGAACGAAGACTCTGCGAGAAAGAACGGGGAATGAACCCTTTGAAAACTGGGACTATTGGAGGTAGTTCTCTGGCATTGGATATAACCGTCTTACTCATAGTCCAAAAAGATATGTTCAGATCCTGGTTTGTACCCTGAAACAAAGACCAACGTCTGGAAGAGACCCCAGAAAAGCGACGTGAAAAATATAAAACGGGCTTCGTTTTTCAGGCTGGCATTGCCCCTGCCATTCAAGCATCCACTTAGATGGGTGTGGCTCAAAATTAAACAGGAGGGGTTACGCGGGTTTTGCTCCATGTTTAGTATGTACCAGGGTTCCATTTTGGTACCGGTTTTTTGATCCACAGCCAGATGTTGAACTCACGAAATGAGCCATCAAATTGACTCTCCCATCCAGATCGGCTGATCACTTGCGACCTGCTAATCACTTGCGACCTCGGCAATCACCAGCGACCCGCAAATCTAATCACTTGCGACCTGAGGGTGGTGGGGGGGAGGGGGCTCCAGATCCCTATGAGATGTTTCAGTCTGGGGGTTGCTTTAAATATGTTGTCCAAGGCATCCCTCAAACAGTCAAACATGAGCTGATTTGAAGGAGTATCATGAATGTGTTTGTCTATTGTGGATACCTGCGGCTACTTCTTGTAAACCTGTGGCAATGCCCTGCTTATCGTATTGGGTTGAGCATCCAAAGGCATTGAAAGGACACCTTGTCCCATATCTGGGGTACGCAGCAAATCTTATTATTTGACTCTGTTCCATATTTGTCTACCCGAAGATACATTTGGAGGAGACACCAGCTTTGTTGCTGTCTCTAAGAAGAACACCAATGGCAATAATGGGGGCACAGAGATGCTTCAAGCATTGAAAACATGAAAAGCAAGAGTTTAGTCTTCACCAACATCCCGGTGCTAACAAGGGATCCGCTCAGAAAGGCCTTAGTAAGGCTCCGTAGGATCCAATCTGTAGAATGCAACAAGAACCTATCTCGGCGTTTGTTCGTCCATCAAAGAACCATGTCTTGCCCAAGACGTTCCCTTGGTATGCAATACCCAGCCCTGCATGAGGGCATGCATTAATGATGTATTTGCCTATGATGAACCTATATCTGTATATATGTATATGCATTTGTTTACTTATGTATTCCGTGTATACAACACACACATATATATATACAATGAATCTATGATATAACATGCTATATCGATGTTGGGCATCCTTCTGATCCCGACCAAAATAGTTTCTCTTCTGCAAGTGGTCACATGGAACGCAATGTTTTTCAAGGGCCTTCCCAAGTCTGTCTACACATCTGGGCACATTGCTATCATTCACAACCTGGCCATGAGGGATCCCCGTCATCATGGGGTCTGAGATCGCTTTACAAAATGGGTGGTCTCGTTGTAACTATCTATGCTGTGTCCATGTTCATCTCAGAAGTCCAGTAAGGAAGGAAAACAAGGGCCTTTAAATTTAGTTTGTCGACTTTAAAGGACACCCCTTCCAAGCAAAGGCGGCTTCGTTCCCTTTAACATCCTTTAAACACTACCTGCAAAGGAGCACCCTCCAAGAAACACACACCCTTATGTGAATGTCTCATTTTCAGGGTACCCTTTGTTGTTGTTCCCAAAAGAAACCAACGGTAAGCTGCGCCTCCCCATCTGTCCCGAGCCAGCCTTCCTGCCCTCCCGCCGAGGATCGGTGACGGAGATCTCCTTCAACCTCGCTTTGAGCTTCTCCTGCTCCTTGTTCCTAACGCAGTCCAAATGGACCAAGGCAAACATATTTCCAATCAAAGGTTGGTGGTATCCCATGATGTTAAACCGCCCCTTTGAGAGAGAAGTCAGAGTTCCCTATGTTTGCCTTTAAAGCAGCTTACAATATCACTACCAAGGAACTCACCTCAAACCAGCCAAACCGGTAAATATATGTCCAATCCAACTAGTCGTTTGTTTGACATGGAGACTCCCCATATTACCCCCGTCCCCGATGTATACGTCGCTCATGGCCGGCCGCTCCCAGCCATACCCTTTGGACCGGCTCCGGCCCCTTCCGACGCTGCCCCACCCCGCGCCTCGCGATCTTCTCCGCCGCCTCCGCCAGGCGCCGCTTCGTGGCTAAGAGCTTCTCGCGCCTCGAGAGCCGCCGGGGAGAGCCGGGCGTCAATCGCGGCAGAGAGGCTGAACCGCCGAACCGGGCACCGTGCGACTGACTTTGCGTTTGGAGGGTTGGACAAATGCTGAGGTCTGACTGAATTACAGCAGCTACAACCGCAACCACGACCAGAAGAACCACAAGAACTGCAGGCAGGAACTGCAAGAACCGCAAGAACCACAAGAACCACAGGAACCACAACAAACACGACAAACACAACATCCACAAGAAACACAACAACCATATGCGACAACAAACACAACAACCATAAGAGTCACAACAAAAACAATAAACGCAGCAACCAAATCAAACACACCAAGTATAATCAATAACATAACAACCACAACATCCACAACAAAACCAACAAAAACAGCAACGACAAGAACCACAAGAACCAAAACCAAGACAACAACTACAACCACAACAACGGTTGTTGGGCCCCTGCCTCGAGTGCGCAAAGCTGGTATTGACAACCCACACCGAGCCCGGCGCTCAATGGCCTTGAGCGTCTTCAATGCCTTTCTGGGAGGTCGTGCACGCCATACCGCCTGACAGGGCCGGGGGCCCAGCAGAGGAGGGGGTAAGTGGTGGAAAGCTTGATCAATGATGGGTGGGGGGTAAAGGGGCAACGGGGTAACAACAACTCGTTCAGGGGTATTGACAATGTCAATGGGTAAAGGAAAGGGTTCATGGGGGGTAAATGGGTGAATGCCCAAGTTTAGGACAAACCGTTCTTTCCCTTCTTTGGCTGCGGCTGCTGGCTTATGGGTGCGCATCATGCATTCTGGTGTGCATCGCTCCGTAATCCGCGACCTACGCAAAGCCACCTGATCTATGTCTGTTGCAAGCGTCTTTGGAGCATATCCACTTGGAAGGAACGAGCCTACACATGTCAGGACGGGGCTCCTTCAGGGAGCATTGCGGACGGGCCACTTTACCAGTGGCCGCCTTTTCTTGAGAGGTCCAGTGATTTGTTCAATGCTCTTGACGCTGACCGAATGTCTGAATGTTCTGAACAGATGTTTTGGCATGAGGGAGACGTGCTGAAGGCCCCGGTGAACTGGGCCCCCTGGTAAAATTGAGTAGAACCAAAGGAAACACCCCCTCCAAACCAATGGCCATGGGGAAACAAGGGCACCTGGGTTCGGTAACTGATTTTGAACGGGCACCCCCCATGCAATCAAATGGGGACCCAAATGGAAAAGCGGGCACCACTGGTTTGGGCTTCTGTGGTGTGTGCCTGTTTCCGTTTTAGGGGCAAATAATATACAGCGCAAGCACTGTCGAAGAAATCTATTGAACTGCGGGGCAGGTGTGCTACAAAGGCCACTAGAAAGTTGAGCCCTCTGAATTTCTTAGCACAGGAGTCCCTCAGCACCCGAAAGGCCGCAAGAAATTGAGCCACTGGAATTTTCTAGCGAGCACTTCCCTGAGGTCAAAACATCCCTGATGGTCAAAACATGTTGTTTTTTTTGTTGAAGTTTGCTAAGATATTGGACGAAAAGTCCAAGGGGGCTCACTTTCTTAGCACATGCAGTTGCAACCTATATACTTGATTTGGCAAGCTCAGCCCCTCAATTTCTGAGACAATTGCCTTGGCTCCGTCCCCAGCGCGCGGATTTTAACGGGTTGAAATTGAGCCGATGGTCAGAACAGGGGACCGAAGAGGCCGCTCAGAAATTGAGCCTGCGAAGTGCTTGGCAAAGGAGTCCTTCATCTCCCGAAAAGGCCGCCAAGAAATTGCAGAAATTGGCCAGGAATTCAGTCCCCCTGGCTCCGGAGAGTAAAAACCAGCCCTTTTGAAGACGACACGGACGGTAAGAAATTCAGCCCCCCTGGGCCTCAACCAACCGATTTCTTAAACAGCGTTCGCGCTGTAGTTGTTGTGGGCAATGTCCCTTCTATTCACTTAACCGTACATCGCCGCCCTCATGCACAAGGTACACACAAAATATATCCACTTGAAGCAATGCAGTCAGCGAAAGCAAGCAAGTTGCAATGCCGTCAGCAACCAAAGAACATTCTCTCCGCTCCACTTTAAGTGGCATTTAGTCAGCAAACATAAAGCAATGTCCCTGCCTGCACGAACCTAGCAGCCTCGGTCATCATGAGCCGCTGCAGAAGCTCCCGAACCTTCTCCACCTCATCCTTGCCTTGGCTTTGAGCGCATCTGGCCAAGGCTTCTCCAGTTTTGACCCCATCGGAGTAGCACCAGTTTTGTAGCCTTGGGGTTGTGGGGAACCCACAAACAAAAAAGGAAACTGGTTGCCACTAAAAAACTCAAAGACTTGTGAAGGTTTCAATCCACTCACAAAACGGAGCAAACCGAGCCTGGCCAGCGGGTACCCTTCTCGCCCCAGAAACCGTCCAACTGGCGGTTTCCTTGGAGATCCATTCCGGTTCACTCCCAAAACCCTTGGTGACTCCCTGGTCCCTCGGCCCTGAGAACCACTCTAAGCCGAGGTACGAGCTTTGCCGTCCAGCTTCGCGTTCTGGGCGAAGAAGCGGCGCGGGTTCAACTTCGGATCCCCCTTGCCCTTCCTCAGCCGAGGCTTCCTCACGAACAACCTATCACTGGCCTATCACGCTGGTTCTTGTCAAAACCCACTGGCTAAGAAGACCCACAGGTCGGCAGCGCCCTTTGACTTGCCGTTGTCCTAAGACGGTAATAAAGGCCTTAGAAACACAGGCAACCAGAAGAGCACAATCCAAAACTGGCCAAGGGGTCGGGCGCCTACTCCTTGGCGGCCCTTCACGTGTGCTTTGGGCTGTTCTGTTTCTGCCTGAAACTGCGGTGTCGGGCTCTGTAACAAAATAACGCTTCCAAGGCGCATCAGGCGCTCAGCCTCGTCCGCCATCGCGCGCTCGCGCTCCGCACGCTCCCTCGGTGACAAGCCGCAAGCGACGCATGAGATTCGGGTGTGGGGCGGTGCAGGTCTTTTTGAAGGTGCCCTCCCACCAACGTCCTTGGACGTTGAAGCTAAGTAGGGTTGAACTTGAGGAAACCCATCCCCTGTGTCACAACTTGCAACCAACAACTCTGCACATTTATAATAAATCGAAACCAACAATTCTGCGCGAAGCCTCCTGTCCAAAGTCTCGCAAGAGGGCTCGAACGGGTAGGAGCAGTCCGGATGGTCGGGGGGTAGCCCCACCATCTCACTTGAAAGCTCTGGAGATCAAAATCCTCGTTGGGAACTGATCTTCCAGGTTCCCAACCCTCAGGAAGGAGGTGTCTTTTGTTTGCTGGGCTGTCCAAACCTTTAACTTATGGGTTAAAACGAAACCCAACCAGCTCATCCGCATCGCCCGATTTCTGGCCTCTCGGCCGCTTCACGCTGCTCCCTCATCTCTGCTTCCATCTGATCCTGGATCCTTTGCATTTCCTCCTGCCAGGTCTTTTGCACATTGGGTGTCTATGTTTGATGCTAACGGAGAGCCACCTTTTTTGGGGGTTGCTAAGTTTTGAGGCACACCCATTGCCTTGCTGAGTCGATGTGGTTATGCAAGTAACCCGAAAGCCACGGCTAAACCAGCCGCACATCTAGCATAAATCAGCCCCAACCAAGCCAAAACCGACCCAAAGTCAACCTTAAACCCTCCCAACCGCATCCTGCATATCACCCCTTTGCCAAGCCTACATGAACCCCAAACAAGCCCAAGACCCGCCCTACACCGGAAATGCTGGGGATGCTGGGGATGCGACTGCCCAGCCAACCAACCAACCAACCAACCAACCAACCAACCAGCCTCCTAGCCGGGGTTAAGCCCCGAGCCGGGGCTAGTAAAAAAAAACAAGAACAAAAAAAAACACACCGGTTCCCTCCACCAGAGCTACCCCAAAAGGCGATGACATCCAGGGAGGGGTGAACATGCTTTCTAACCCCTGGCATGTTGAAATCAACATAACAAGCAAACAACGACATGAAGACTACAAATCCATGCCAAGGACCTGGAGAAAAAAGCCTCCCGTCCGCCGGAATTGGCAAGTGGCTCTCGCAGGATTTCGAATTGAAAGGGACCCCCCGTAATGTTAGGAAGACCACACAAAAAAGATCTCGTGTTTGATGTCAAGTTGGGATGCTTGCCCAACATGGCCCTCCAAAAGGAAGTCCATTGGAAGGTCTGAGGGTGGAACACCAAAATCCCGTGTCCATGTGTTTAGAGGAATCTCCGTTGTCTGCGTTCCATGTCAATTTTGACTTGCACGCCTGAGCTTAATTGGTTCGCTTTTTCAGAAGCCTATACACACAAAGACATGATACCACGGGACAAACACCAATCGCCAGTCACACACCAACCTAGCCGTACAGGACGCCTTTTGGGAGGTCCTGGGATTTGTACCCTTGGCCCCCGCATCGGTTTAGCGAGCCACTGAGTTGGTGCAACGTCATGACCCGAGCGCTTGCGCGCTCTCGCTCCCTCCTTGTGCCTGGCATATCGCGGTGCAAAACTATGTAACCGATCGGCGCTTGCCCGGCGTGAGTCGAAGCCGTGGCTTGGCGTCTGAACCCCAGGCTCTCCGGTTTTGTTTCGCAAAAACCAAGGCCTCGACAAAAAAATATTTGCTCGTATGCATCCCTGAGATTCCCAGGAACAAATTGGAGTCTCCCTTTCTCCTTCAAGAGAAGTTTCCCATCCTATCACGGTCACTGCCCTCAGAGCACTGGCAAATGGGGGGTGCCGTTGTCAGCCCCTGGTTGGGCCAGAAAGCCGGTGTCACCGAGGTGTTAACGGCGGTCAGCCGGCGAAAAGGGGGTTCAATTGCTTCATAGTTTTACCAAAGTCACACCGGAAGACTGGTCTACTGGTTCTCAAAGACAGGGATGTTGGACATGGACGGCTCTTCCTTAGCTGCCAAAAAACACCTGGAAAGGGGTAGCTGTTGGGACCAAAAAGTCACAAGTTCCACTTGTCGGCAACACAGGCACACGTGGGGTTTCTGTTGGTACCTTCATGGGACGCAAAGCCCTGGGTTGAGATCGGTCTCACACTCTGTGCCGTGGGGGCAAGAGGCAACTCAAAGCAAGAGGCACCCAGCTCCCCCCTCCTTTGGTTCAAGCCTTGGGGGTATTGGGACTCCACGGACAAAAGCTTCCCTTTCGGCTGAGTCTGCCTCATGCCCAACCACTCCTTGCTGTGCAAACGAAGCGTGCCACAAGTTGGCAAGCAAATAAGTCGCGAGTGAGACCTTGCGCTTGGCGCGGGTTGGAAAACATGGTGGCTCGCCGTGACACCGGCTTGAGCTCAACTATGTGCCCATGGAACTGGTGATAAATCGTGTCGCCAAATGCAGGGTTCCAAAAAGGGTACCGTACTGTCGACAAATGTGGGTCCAGGATGGGTTTGGGCTGGAAAGGTTTACTGGTGATCAACGGGTCGGGGTTTTGGGTGCGTTGTCGGGAGGGGGGTTTAGGAGGGGATTCAAGACGTTTTTGGGGTTGCTTGGTTGCTTGCTTGGTTGCTTGCTTGGTTGCTTGCTTGGTTGGTGGCTTGGTTGGTGGCTTGGTTGGTGGCTTGGTTGGTTCCTTGCGGATGGCAACAAACAATAGACTCAAACAATATCGCACCCGGATCTGAGCCCGAAGAAGGTTTCTAGAATTAACATTCTGCCATGATGGTTCATGTGTCCAAGTAGACTCTGAATGATTGCTTTCATGTCGGTGTCCTCTTCAAACCCCCACTTAAGCAGCCAGTATATTTTCCAGTCACTACCATTTCCCTTTAGCAGAGGCAAACCTCAACCAACAACTCCAGGCATCGGACAGCATCCAAGACGTGTTGAATTGGGAATCTGTTCCGAGATGATCTCTGAGTCATCTCCACGGTATGTGAGGGGATTTGCGCAGAGCACATGTAGGGTGTTCCCTCCAGGCTGAAAGTTCTCACTTGTCCAAGAGATCTGGAAACTGGGCCATTGCACAGCCATAAATACGTAAGAGGTGGGAGGTGGCCTGGTGGCCTGGTGGTGCTTTGGACAAGTGAGTGCAGAAAGCCCGAGTACACCTCCGGAATGCTTCAGGAGAGCGCAAGCGATGCCTCCTTTCTCGCCTTGCGTGCAGCCAGGCATGCGTGCATCCTGTGGTGAACGCAACCCAGTTGTTCAGTGACCCTGGTAGCAAAAGAACCCTTTTGGGGTGAATTATGCTGTCTATTTTTGGTGGGGAAGCCATCAAACATAAGGAAAAAGGGTGCCACTGAACAACTGGGATAATGTCAACAGCTGATTGCATGAACCCGCGAGGGCTTCATACTCAGTAGTTTGGTAACCCGTAAACTTGCGGTAGCAGGTCATGTATGGACATTTTACACATTTACCCCGTTGTAGGGGCGTCAACAAAAAGCCACCTTCCCAGATTGCGATTCACCAAAAGTGGAAATCTGGAATCCCTGAAGGGACCTTCAACACGGGTGAGCCGATTCAGGCCCTGCAGTTCGCCTTTTTCTCAGACGCCTAGCAAAAAGTTGCCTTGCTGCTCGGGCAACATTATGGAAAAACGTGAAAAGGTCAGTGAAGTCTGGCAATGAATTAAGGAGGACCTCAGCTGATGAGACTATATTTGCTCTTGGTCAGCTCCTTGCTTCTTTCTTGACATTCTGGGACTCCTGCAAACATGTTACATGCACCTGGCCCCATGTTTTCGAGTTCCAAGTCTACCCAAAAGGAAATTATGTTCAAAGGACACCAGTTGTTGACCTTCCCGGGAAATGACATGCATTGTTGACCCTCCGCGGACAAGAACCGACAAGCTGGTGTCCATGTCGAAACCGAGCTTTACGTGCAGTGATGTCAAAACTGACTTTGACCTACTCCACTTGGGTGTTCAACCCGTGAAGTAGGCTATAACCATAGGGAACTATATAACCCAGGACTCCTCAGTGACTCCTCGGTGACCCCCCAATGGACAGATTTGAAGGGAACATGGATTGATCCACAGGCTCGTGCCTTGTACCAGTGCGCTGCCCTGACTCCGCCGTATGCGCCTTTTCGGCACGGGAATGGGGGGTTTGGGAGTGCCTGTGAAATGACAAAACCCGGAGGAGCGCAAAACAAACACGTCAATCTGATTCACAAACCAACAATGCCCGGAATCCCTATGCATCGGGGTGCAAATCCCGGAAGGTGATATGGCCAAAAAATGTGCAGACTGGAGGGGGCACCTTAGATGGACAACAGCATGCAACGGCCAAGTTCGCGGGAACAGGAATCCCTGCCTTTGCTACTCATCCATGTTTTCCTATGCATCCTTCCTTCCCTGCAACTGTTCTACACGGGATTTGATGGACGCTTTCACCGTCCCAAAGGACCCAGAAATAGTACAATGTGAACCTGATGTTGCTTTGGCACAAAAAGAGAGCACATACTGGGAAGCTAACACGTCGGTTGCGGTTGATGGATTTCATCAACTGAGCAAGGTCGACCCCGGATTCATAGTAAACCTGACACATTCACCAGAAAGCAAAATATTCCATCTGAATGGGACCCCCTCACCAGGGGGGTATTCATCCTTGGTGCGCCCATCATGTTAATGGCGTAGAATAAATCCTGACATCCTGTTTGGGACCAGCTTAAAAGGCAACACCAACATGTCGCAGGGGTTCGCTTGTGGGGCACCCTGTCCTTGGCCTGTCTTGCCTAGGTTTTGACACCGCCCCGACCGGGTCTACCGTTGGGCCTCATGTGCTGAATGCACGAACCTGCAAATCCTCCTCGTATGAACTCCTGGTTCACTGGTGAATCGGCCGACAGCTGAAACATGGGAAGCCAGCCTCCAAAGGGCTCCGTAAATGGCAACATGGAGCCACGGGTTTATACTTATACAGTACTCGAAGGGGATCTATGTTACCTCCAAATTGTTTGCCGGGACCCCCCTATTGCGCTCGTTTCCGATTCCGTGTCGGCTTCGTACAACTTGGAAAATGCGGCAGTCATTGGTAACATGTTTCAGCTACTAGCTGACGGGATATCAGCCCATCTTCCAAAGGTCCCCCCTCCTAATTTTTAGCGACAAAACCCACTGGTCATGCTCCGAATTGACCTCCAGTGGATTTCCACACAGAAAGGTGCGCCCCTGTTTTTGTAGTTGACTTCAAACATAACCCCTCCTCCAGATTTGCCTTTAAAAACACAAATGGCAGTGCAGAGTTGGTTGACTTCCTCAAACGGAGAACTCCTGGGCCCCCATGTAGCCCAGATCCCTCTTACCAGTGCAATATGTTACCCGCAAAACAAAGCTGAACAATGTGGCGCTGGAGGAGCTTGGCCAAAACAAGTCCAGCTGTCCAGCTTTTCTGTTCGCCAGAATTGTCTTCCGGTCCAAACAATCGACATCCTCCCCACACGCCGGTTTTTCGGCACGCCTGTGCTGCCGCCCATGACGCTGCCGGTGACCAGACCCAGGCCGGAGCCCACTGCGGCGCCCAAGGGAACGGAGAGCCTGGGACGCGTTCGCGGTCAAAACGTTCTTGGTTTTCTCATTTTTGTGCTCCTTGCACCTAATGTTATAATATATATATATATACATACATCATATGGTTCCTCGACGTTCAATGAGTCGTCTTCGTATGTTCCTAAATATATATATATATATAGCGTGGGGTTGGGGTGCCACGGGCTTGCAAATTGGATCTGTCGAATAAGCGGATCTGTTGGTCGTGACACAATACTGGTTTCCTCATCAGACGGGTGGGGCAATGGAGTTTGGGCTTCAAGCAAGTCAGAACATCTTTCGCTGGGCTGATTATCCTCTTCCGGAACGCCGCCAACCTGCCCAGGTACTTCATGTCTGATCATGCAAGAAGGTGGCGTCCGACTCCGTAACCAGAAAAGCCCCTTAGAAACCGGGAGTGCACGCACACGCACACGCACACACACACACACTCACACACAAACACACACAGACACACCCAGACACATGCAGACACACGCATACACACGCAGACACACGCAGACACACGCAGACACACCCAGACACACAGACACACACACACACACACAGACAGACACACACAAACACACACACACACACAGACACACAGAGACACACAGAGACACACAAAGACACACAGAGACACACAGAGACACACAGAGACACACAGAGACACACAGAGACACACGGACACACACACACACAAACACACACACACAGACACACACACACACACAGACACACACACACACAGAGACACACACAGAGACACACACACACACAGAGACACACAGAGACACACAGAGACACACACACACACAGAGAGACACACCCAGAAAGACAGACACACAAACAGGACAGGACAGGACAAGACAGGACAGGACAGGATAGGACAGGATAGCACAGGACAGGACGGACAGACAGACAGACAGCCAGACGGCCAGACAAACAGAGACACACACACACACATGCGCATGCACACATGCGCACGTGCACACGCAGGCAAACGCACCACGCACACGCCCACGCGCACGCACACGCGCACGCGAACGCGCACACGCGCACGCACACACACACACAGACATTTGGTCCTTCGCTAAACAGTCCTCATTCACGAATTTGGGTCAAGCAACCCAATCTTACATTTTCCCTTCTCAGTGGTTCCCCTCAAAACCGTTTGGTTTCCCTTGCGACAGATGTAAGCAGTCAATGTGTGTCATGATCAAAACACGGGCGTACCGTAGACAATAAACAAATAAGCTCAGGTGATATCCTCAACAGCGTGCGAAGAACCTCGTGGAACCCTCGTGGCCCTGGTGGAACCCTGGTGGAACCCTCGTGGAACCTTACCTCAGGGCCACGCCGGACCACCCCGGAGCCTATCTGGGCTAAGACCCCAAAGCTTGCAGCTGTTGGGAAATTATCGTTCACATCCCCACCTTATCCCCCCTCCCCCCACACCCATCGCCCAACGTAATTCACTTTAGGTCAAGATAGGCTCGACCACTTGGTTTCGAGACTCCAAGTGGGTGTGTGACTTTTTAGGGGACCCCCTCAATGGTGGTTTTCCTTTGGTTCCCATTTAAACCAACCCCAAAAAGGGCACCCTCAAAAAAAGACAGAAATTGGTTCTCAGAGATTGAAGGAACTGAAGGATTCCTGGGGAACCAGTTGTGGGATGATTCGGTGCGGGTAGTTCCACTTCTCACTCTGTGAGGACCAACAAGACCTTCTGCCAAAAGCTTCCGATGTTAGGGTGGTCTGGACAAAGCACACATTGCAAAACCCACGATTTGCGGGCGCCCGATCTTACGACACACCCAACGGGGAGTTTCTCAAAAATGGCTCCCCCCTGTTGGTATTTGAAAGGCAACCCAAAGGAAAACCCAACTTTTTGTTGGGCCCCTACTTTGATAGGTGTTTCTCAGAATGGCTTATGGCTCCCTTTTGGTTGGTAGTGAAAGGGACACCCAAAGAAACAACTATTTTACTTTCTTTCCCTACCACAGTCTTCTTGAATGAAAAGGTCCCTTGTCCACTTCCCACAGTGTTGGACAATGCGTATCGAAAAAAGGGCACTCCTTTGTTGGCAATGGGCTTTAAAGGCGCCCCCTCCAAAAGAAGTCGAAGAAGGAAGCAGCCCAACCCACTGGGTGTCTGGGCCTTAAAAAACCAACTGAAAAACACTATCTTTTGTGGCCCCCTGTTTGTAAACCGGTGCTTCTCAACAAAATGCGTACCAAAACAATTGACAGATGTGTATTCAATTCTAGTTTTCTTTCTTCCTGCTGTTTTTTTCTTCCATAGTTCTAGAGGTAACTTCCCCACTCTTTCCAGGGATCCTTCTTTCTAGAAAACCACCAAAAACCCATCGAAAACCGATGGCTCAAAAGAATGGTTGGAATCAACCCCTAGAATAGTCATTTTTTAACTGTTTCCTCCCCCTTTTGGGGGAGCCTCCCCCCCAACCGACTCGGTGCTTCCTTCCGAGGCGCCCAAAGGTGAACACCGCAGGCACCAGCCCCACGGCGGCGCCCAGGGCGCCCCCGGTCACCGTGCCCGACAGCCCCCCCGTGGCGCTGCCCAGAGCTGCGCCTCACCGGAACCGTGGCAGGGCGGCCGAGAAAAAGCCACAAGTTGGGAAGGGAAAATGTCGTGTGTCGCGTGCGTTGATTATTATTTTAACGTTTTAATCCGCCGACCCCTTCTCCTCAAAGGGGGAGGCGCACGGGAAGGGTGGTTGCAGTACAAGCGCATGGATTCATTTTTGAGGCAAGCATATGACTACTGGCATCATACGGATGCCCATCATCATCATCATCATCATCACCATCGATATGATCCTTCATCATTCTTATCGTCAACATCATCATCATCATTTCTATATCCTTCAACATCATCCTCGTCATCATCCTTATTTTTGATATACGTTTCAATTGTGGCGTCAGAGAGGGTTTGACATGCAAAGGCTGCGTGGACATGATGATCATGATGACTGCCCCCCCCGGCCCTGAAGATTGGGGCTTAACGCCCCGCTCTGGCCCATTGTAGCTGCCACACAGGGGACTCATTTAGGCTTGGGCGCAGGGGGCGCTATCTCAAAAAATGAGCCCCTTACTTTTCGGCACAAGGAGTGCTCGGGATACTGGGCCCGTGGGGTAAGTCTCGGTGATGCCGAGGATGCTACGTTAGACACCATTGGCAATGCAGAGGATGCTCTTATTAGCCGGCACTGGTGATGCCGAGGATGTCATCATCATCTCTTATTAGGCAGCACTGGTGATGCAAAGATGATAGTTATCATCATAATCATCATCATGATCATCCTGATTATGATGTCATCGCTCTTCTCATCATCATCATGATGATCATCATCATAGGCAGCACTGGTGATGCAAAGGGTGTTACGATGATAGTTATCATCATAATCATCATCATGATCATCCTTATTATGATGTCATCGCTCTTCTCATCATCATCATGATGATCATCATCATCTCATTCTTGTTCTTATTCTTATATGCATTTCCCAAGTAACCTTAGACCCCATCAGCAATGCAGAGGATGCTACGACGATACTTATCATCACAGTCCTCATCCTTATCATCACTATCATCATGGTTATTATCATCTCTTATTAGCCGGCACTGGTGATGCCGAGGATGTCATCATCATCTCTTATTAGGCAGATGCAAAGGGTGTTACGATGATAGTTATCATCATAATCATCATCATGATCATCCTTATTATGATGTCATCGCTCTTCTCATCATCATCATGATGATCATCATCATCTCATTCTTGTTCTTATTCTTATATGCATTTCAAAAGTAACGTTAGACCCCATTGGTAATGCAGAGGATGCTACGATGATAGTTATCGTCACAGTCCTCATCCTTGTCAGGCAGCACTGGTGATGCAAAGGGTGTTACGATGATAGTTATCATCATAATCATCATCACGATCATCCAAATCTCAATGACACAAATGGCATCTGAGGCGAGGTGCCGTTTCGATAGTGATGCGTAGTCATGATCATCGCTAGGCACCCTTGGTAATGCAGAGGATGCTACGATGATAGTGATCATGACAGGGATCATTTGTTGCCCAGCAAGTCACAGTCCCTGTTCGTGTCTTCAAAAATGCAAACAAAACCCTGAAATACAAGATTAGCCTTTTGGGGCCACTAACATTTCACCCAAAAGAAACCAAAGAAACCAAAACCAAGGGCACTGTTTTTTGTGGCTCCAAAACCACAACTAAATCCAGGGGTCGGCGGCACTGGGCGGCAGCCCTTTTTTTTATTATTATTGTTATCCCCTTCCAAACAGCAGCAAACAGCAATCACAGGTTTGGAAGGTGTGTGTTCTCTTTTTTAAGAAGCTTTCCTTTGCGTACAGACGGGGTTGCTTCTTTTTGGATTTAATTTCCGGACTTTGCTGCGACAGGTCGGGTTCTGGGTATGTGACAAGCTTCCTGTTGCCTTCTTTGGTTCGGAAAAACTTGAAAAGCTTTCTGTCCCCTTGGGGTATGTGGCGTGGCGGCTGGGACAGCGTCCAAAGAAAAAATATGAAAAGCTGTCTATCACCGTTGGGTGTGTATATATATATATATATACACATATGTATAATATATATATATGTGCCAAACTAGGGATTGGACAAAATCGTGGTTTGCTTTTGGCTGCCCTTTCCAAGGCACAACGGGTGGTTGAAGGCAAACTCCTTTGGCTTGTTGGGCTCCTTGTTGGTTCGGACTTCGGCTTGTGTTCACACGAAAAAAGCGGAGTGGGTCTCAAGATGGGAGCGGTCCATTTTGGGTTCCTGCTTGGCTTCTCTCATATCCACAAAAACAAATGTTCACCATGTTGAGAAACTCTAAAACTAACGGAAGGAAGCCAAAATCCGCACCGGGCTTTCCCGTTTTGAGACATCGGAGCGACGTGCCCAAGGAACTACTGAATTCAATAAACATATTCATGTAAGCCAAGCACGATCACACTTCGACGCGGGAGCTCACAGTGGCAACATCTTGAAACGCCTCGGCCTGAAGAATGAGATTTCCAATGGCCCAACATCTGCGCTTTCTCGCGGATTGTTGATGGCGCAGTCTCGTAGTGAACTAAACGATGAGGCTGGGAGGGGTGGAGGCTCCTTTCATCAGGATCAAGTTACTTGGAACTCCCAGAATTGAATTAAACTCGGGAAAGTCCGGTGAAGAGCTGAAGTGCTGTACCAATTATCCTGGGAGTCTCAAAAGCAGGTAGCCCCTAATAGGCGATTTTCTGTTGGTTTGCCTTCAAAACCAACCAAAACGGCAGTCCATCCATACCTCCTTGAGAAAGTCACATGCGCTGCTTCCACATATTCTCAAGGTGCCAACACTCCAACACCAGCCACTACCGCCAAGCGTGGCCGGCATGAGGAACACCTTAGTTCTAGTTCCCTTCTCAGGGCTCAACCACGTACTGAGTGTGCCCCTGATATATACCTCCCATATGGAACCTACTTAAATAGGAAAATGGGTCTGCATGCAGGGGTACGTGGTTGAGCCCGGAAAATGATGAACCGGTGCCCACCAGTGTCCCAAGTTTTTGCACACAGCATGTTGAACAACCGCGGATCATGAACCCGTTTCCTAGCTGTGGTCCGCCTTGTGTACAAATATACATAATACATATTAAATTTATACATTTGCAGGTTCACTGCTGTTAACAAACTCTTGAGGTCAAGGGCGTCACGAGCCTTCCGGGTGTCCCCTTGTGGTGGGTGGTGGGTGGTGGGCCCCCGCTGTTGGGACAAACTCCACCAAGGTTGTTCTTGCCTGCAGGTTCACGCGGAACTCGACAAGGGGCACCCTTCCCTCAAAACGAGGTGCGTCTGATTATAGTTTGCTGGGTTCCATGTCACCTCAGCTGTTGCCGCCAACCAAAACATGCTTAAATCTGGCCCATAGTGAAGTAAGCTCAAGAAGAGACCCCAACGATGAAAACAACCAACCACACCAACCAAATATGGCGGATTATACACAAGTGATGTTGATGCTACAGGCACCACCCCGAAAAAGAAGCTGGCATCCAGTTCAGAACAAGCAAAACTTTAAAACCCCCAACACAATTGCAGCGTGCTCTTTGCCTTGGGTTTAGTCAGCAACGGCGACGTCCCGGAGTGTTTTCCACTGGAAAACTTCAAAATTCCGGCCTGCTGCCCCGGACAGGACCTTCGTCTGTAGCGCCGGGCTTGCGTCCTTGAGGTCGCTGCAAGGGTGGCTCTCCTCAATCCGGCGCGTGAGTGCTTGGTTGCTGTTGAACCCCCTGCAAAAAGCTTAACCTGTTGTCGGTTCAATGAAAAACCTTGTCAACCCAATAGCGATCAAGAGCCCATGGACTGCATGGCACTTTCCGTCTTCCCTAAAATATGGCCAAAAGGGTTCAAAATAGGTACCCAAAATGGAACTCTGATATGTGAAAGTATGGACTCAAACCTGCGGTCCCCTGGTGGTTGAACTTTGAGACCCGGGAATGCTTTAGCATCTAGCAACCTCCTTTAGGCCCTTGTGGGGGACGGCTGATAGACGTTGGGAAAAAAATGCGCGGTGTCCCGAAGCTTGTTTTCGCAAGAACGGGGTCCTGTTAAACAAAAACCAGGGAAAACCAGGCGCATCAGATGTCCAGTCCTAAAAAACCAACTGCGAAGTTCAATGAGAAAATTCGCCGAGCCCGCAGATTCATGGGTGCTTGACTAACCATGCGGGCAATATATCCTGTAGCTGGTTCCGACGGTAACAGTCCAACCCAGCATGTTCAATCCAAGGCGGTGTCAACCATGGCTCGAACCCACATGCTGGTTGGTTTCCAGGGTTTCCTCATATGGCCAATCCAAAAAGATCACACTACCATAATGAGACCACTTCTAGGCTGGCAATCAAATGCTCCTTTCCCGTAGTTTTTTTTTGTGTCGCTGACCTTAGTCTTTGCAGGGTCTAAGCACTTGCTCCCGCACGCTCGACAAACCTCAGGTTTGCCTCAACTGGGCAACTGATCCGCCCCTGTAGGGGCCTTGAAGGTGCACTAAAGTACTAATGGAGAAACTACAGCGCATGCTACGCTGGTGGTGCCAAATGGGTTCGAGAAAACTTCAAAATCACCAATACGTTTTGGCTTTCTTGAGAGCAAGCTTACAATGATGAGCTCATTAACACCCTTTCTCTCCAGAGTTGACACCTGAAGCTGTCTCCCGCGAAATCCTCGCCTCATGATCCAGCCGCCGCTCGATTTGCAGCAGGCGATTGTGCTGCACCTCACGAGAACCCATTACAGTGACCCACGGGTACATGGCAGCTTTGGCCGCGGCCCTTGTGTTTGCCGATTGGTTTGTGGCATACAATTGTATACACCAAATTACCGCATGATCATCGGACACTCATGTGTGCATGTATGTCATTAGACCAAGCCCACCCTCAAAAAACGAGAAACACCCATATCCAGGACTCTAAATATTTTCGCTTTGGGCATCACCCCGCCAAAAGTACCTCCCAAAAAAGCTTGTTTAAAAAACACCTTTCATGGAGAAACATAGGAAACCCCTCTGAATTGGAATGATCTCCTTTTCGCCCTCATCCCCGATCTGGTTTAGACTCATTCATTCAAGTTGCTGGTGCGATAGGCAGGGAATAAGAAATGGAATGACCCCTATCAATCATCTCCTCAGGTTTCCTTTAAGCGGACCCAACCAAGGGTTCTGGTGCGATAGGAAGGGATTGACCTTTTCCGGGTGTTGGGAATGAACCGTTTTAGGGGGATTCCCAGAAAGGAAACCACACGACATGGTTTATGGGCAGGTTCATCCCTTCTGCTTTCCTTTTCACTTTAAGGGCATCCCCAGGTTCATTCCCAGATTTCCTCCAACTGGTGGTTTTCTTTGAGGGAATCCCTACATAATGTTGACCCCATACTAATCAACCCCAGTTTATAGATAGCGGGAGAAACACCTCTCCAAAAGTGATGATTCCAACCACTAAACCCAGGAACGCCCCTAGTCACAAACTGGGTTTCAACACTACTGAGCACCAGCACGACACCAGCCACTCCGCCTGGGACTCCCCCAGCGTCACGCAGAGGCTGGCCAGGCCCAACATACCGCCTAGGCCTGGGGCAACGCAGACGCGGCGGAAAAAATTACTCTGAGGTCCCAACGTTGGAAGCCCGCGTTTTGTTTTGTTTGGGAGGGGGGGTCCTCTATTTTGCCAAAAACGCATGGGTGAAAAAACATGGTTTGTTTGAGGGGATCACATACTTCCAAGGTGGTTCTCAAAATGGCTTGCCCCATGTTGAGCAGTATTTGAAGGATTCCCAAAAAACCAACCATTTGAACGTGAAAATTAATTAATGGGTGTTGGACAATTTAGTGGGTTTTAGACCCTTTGGCGGGCGCCAGAATTCGGTGATTGCGGTCCAACCACTTTTGAGGTGGTTAGAACTCTTAAACATCATAGCCATTTTAGCCAGACAGCGTCAACATTACCCCAGTGGTGGGGTACCAACCCCAAAAGTAATTTTGAGAACTCCTCAAACAGTGCACCTTAATGGGCTTTACTGTGGAAAAAGCATTGTGGGTGAGATCGTTGCAAAATCGGTAAAGCGGGCCTCTCGGTGAGCTCGTCACAAAGTGGTCCAATGTACGCACAAAAATGTATGTGTTTTGTATGTACATATGTATATTCTATTGTAGTATATACACATACAATATCAATGTGTGTGAAATGTATCCAGGATGTTCACTACCCAAAAAACATGGGGTATGCAATCACTATGGTAGAGAAAAACAGAAACCCTCAAAGGGCCAAAACCCTTAATCAAAACACCAAACCCATAGTTATTTGGTTGAACCGTGACTACTAGGTGGATTGAACATACAAGCAGTATACCTATATGAGTGTCGGACAATACTACTTACTTCCCGAATACGTCATCGCAAAATTGGGTAGGCCCCCATCGGTTTTCAGCGTTTTGACTACATTCTATAACTTAAGAGTTTGATGCGCACGTCTGTTAGCCGAAAACACTGAAAGCGCATAACAGCTCCTGCAACTTGAAGCTGAAGCGAACCGGCAAACCGCAATTGCGCTCAGGGATCCGCAGCTTTCTTGTACGCACGCCTTGCGCGCCTGTGTACGGGTTTTGGGGAGTTCATGACTGCTTGTCTGTGAGCCCAGTGAACTCCAACCGTATCTGCCTTTGGAGGCAGCCCTGCGATGGTGGGAGGCCTCGTTTCCAATACACGCAGATAGTGTTTAGAGTTCGTGGCCCAGCAGCTAGCTCCGTAAAACCGTGTGAGGCCAAAGGCCGCTGAGCACCTTTCGTAACGCATGCTCGTGCGTTAAGCTACCTCAAACACATCTGCAAGCCACACGCGTGCAACTGCCTACACTTTGAGGTTGGGTGACTAGCTTTTTGGTAGAGGCAAGCCCAAGAATACGCCGCTGACGTTTCTTTCAGGATGCTCTTAACGAGCTAGAGCTCGAGCTGCTGCTTTCAGCAGCCTCCTGCTCACGAGCACTAATCTTTTGCTGCAGCATCCGTCACGCGGCACTCCTAAGGGCCTCGGTCACACATCTGGAGGGCCTTGGTCGAGGTCATCGGTCGGGAGTGCTTGGTTTCCCGAACTTGTGTTGTGTAAGTGGTGTCTCTCTGCTTGTATTTTACATTACTCCCCGACGGTGCTGAACGGCCACAGAGCACCGCGCAAGTTACGGGCGATCTGCGCGCAATCTCTTTCTACGAGCCTCTTGTCACAGACCTGGCAACTACAGTAGGCAAACCTCCGACAAACTCCCGCGCGAGACGCACGCTCTTGCGCGAGTCTGCGCGCTATCTGTGAAGGGCTCTGTCAGAGCTACAGTACTTGTCACATCTGTCTGTCACAAGCATCTGCGTAAAAATATCCAGCACAGCTCTATCACTTCTGTCTGCCAGATCTGTCTATCATCTCTCACAGGCTCCGACTGAAATTTACCAGCCCAAGTTTGACGCGCTCTTCCACGGTCCACTCTGCCATGACTTCAACCAGATTGCAAAAGCAAAACAAGGCTTTTGCGACGAACAATGTAGCATTGCAAGTCTTTACTCTTATTATGGGGCATTCGGTTTTGGGTAGGCCCCCATCGGTTTTCAGGGTTTTGATAGGTTGTAGAGATTATGAGCTAAGTGATGGCGCGCCGAATACAACCGCAGTCATTCAATAATATTGTCGGGTACTCATATCATCATTTTCCCAAACACACTTCCAGTGGATTGGAAGCAATACCAAGTCCAAGCTTTCTGCTCGCCGTAGACTATCCAGGGAGTGAGACAATAACACTTGCGTGGGGTGAAGATGCAAGTAGTGAGTACCTTCATTTTCAAAAAAGAAGTGGATCACCAACCCCCGCGCTCAAAATATGCAAGCGGCTCATGATGCCGAGGCCAAGCAGCCAAGAGAACCAGCCGCTGGCCTGCCGAAGCTTGGACTGAAGGATTTCGGCCAACTTTTCTTAAGGAATCAGACCCCCTGGTACCCATTTAGAGACAAACTACCGCAATAATGTGTAAACCATAGGTGTTCCAACATGTTGAAACAAGTTGCTTGGACTCTTTACACACACTTCACTTGTTGCTGTCGAGACAAAGGAAAGCCACAGATAAACTGTCAAGCTGCTGAAAGGTCCTACCCCGCCGGGCAAAAGACAAAACTGGGTCTTCCAAGGTTGCTGTTCAAAGCAAAATGTTTCTTTGGGGTGCAAGATCAAGATAACTGTTGGCCGCTGGGGAAACCTTCGAACAAGTTAAGGATAAGAGGCCCAAACAACAGCCAAGTGTGAGAGCCGCATCACCTGCAATTGTTCAGGCACTTGTGCTGGATTTCTATGGAACTCATTGGTCCCAGCCCTCCAAATCGCCGCCTTCGGCGGCTCCTTGCTCTCCTGCCGTGCGGCGGTTTAAACTGGCTGTGTGAATCTTGTCTTGCAGTCCTTAAACAATGGGGGCGAAAACCGCATGGAGCTATTTGTCAACCATGCGTGAAACGTACATCTCCGCAAAAACAAAAACAAGGAAAGCAGAGCCACCATCGTCATATGAGCTCACAGCCGAAGGTGTGACATCAATAACGCCTTATCCATTATAGGCGACAGGTCCAGCTATGTTCCAAATGGCAAGATGCCATCAGCTAAAAAAAACTGGACCCCACTCTGAAGGTGGCCTCCCAGGCGTGACTGGGTAATTACGTGGTTCGCGATTGGACGAGCCAGGTGCAAAGCCCACTGTTCAAGATTTTGAATCTTGGTCTTCCCAGAAAGTACAAAGGATAATTGTGGTGCCCCTGCCCGACCACAACCGCCGGACAGCTCTGAACTTCGCGGTCCCGGCAGTTCGCGAGGCTGGGCCCCAGGGACTCGTGGAAGAGTCGAAAGCGCTCCTGGGAAACCGGCTAGCCGCTGGGAATGCATTTGGGTATGGTTCCCATTTAGTGGTCTATGGTTAAGAACAAACCATCACATTGGCAACTTGGGGAAAGCGAACTGGCGGAAGCAAAGAACTGAGTGAGCCGACAACGAAGGAGCCGGGAACCCGCTCAGTAAAAGAAGGGAACCGACTGGAGGTCCGGGGCTCCGATGTGATCGCAAAAATTTAAAGAGGAAAACAAAAAGAGGAAACAAGTGGGCATCAGTTCCATAGCGCCAGCCCCGTTTGTGAGCGACAAATCCTCACACTCTCTCTGTGCAGTCCGTATCAGTCAACATTTGATGTCCAAACAAATATCAACAAATGATATGGGCCGTTGGCGAGCAACAACTATTTTCTTACGGCAATTTGGCGAGCGCTGGCTCTCTCCTTCTTGCGCTCTTCGCCCCAGCAAATTACGGCGGAAAACCTTTTGAAGGTATGACCATGGACGAAACCTGGAAAACCAGAAAGGTCAAAAGCCCGGTTCGCTTTGAGCCCACCCTTGCTTCACCTGCCAAGGCTCGTGTACTTCTGCCCTGGAGATGGCTGTCACGTCGCCCTGTGCGAAGTCGGTCCCTTCTGCATCCGAGGATGACGACGGCCTACCGTGCAGCTCTCGGCCCTCGCTCACCAACAAACGCGGGAACACGCCGACAAACAAACATGCAACCAAGCAATCAAACCGACCAACAAAACGCAAGAGGATAACCAACACAAACAAATAAACAAACAAACAATCAATCAAACAAACAAACAAAAACAAAAAACAAACAAACAAACAAATAAACAAACAAACAATCAATCAAACAAACAAACAAAAACAAAAAACAAACAAACAAAGAAACAAACAAACAAACAAACAATCAAGCAAGCAAGCAAGCAAACAAACAAACAAACAAACAAACAAACAAACAAAAACACACACAAAAACAAACAAGCAAGCAAGCAAGCAAGCAAGCAAGCAAGCAAGCAAGCAAGCAAGCAAGCAAGCAAGCAAGCAAGCCAACAAACACTCACGTAAATGGGCAAGAACGCGGGCAAACAAACAAACGTACATAAAACGCGCACACACACACAACATGCAGAGTTCATACTGGTCTATAAACAATACTTGAATGTGTGTACGATATACAGAACATGTTTCAATACAAGCACAAAACATGAACCATTTAGACATGCAATAATAAACAAACACGCGAGTATACAAACACGCAAGCACAAAGCATTAGCACGCACCATGACAACCCCCTTGTTAAAAAAGAGCCGTCTATCTCCCGAAGCAAAACAAGCCAAATGGGTTTAAACAAACAACCCCGTGGACAACCCTTGTATCCTTATGCCCTAGTATCGGTCAGTATCGTTTTTTGTCAGCATCGGCTTGCTGCGTGTTTGCAGCTCTAGCTCGAAAGTCGCGACTTTGTCGTGCAAGTGCAGTAAACGAAGCACGCTCTGCCAGCTCCGGCTCGAAAGCCGCAACTTTTCACAAAGTACATGTTGGCAATCCAGCTGGAAAGTCGCAACTGTTCAGTAGTATGCGCAGTACTCTTTGGCAGCTCCGGCTCGAAAGTCGCAGCTTCTCAGTGCAAGTAAGTGTAGTATGGTGTATGTAGCATACGAAGTACATTTTGGCAGCTCCAGCGCGGAAGTCGCAACTTTTCAGTACACATGTAGTACACAAAGTACATTTGGCAGCTCCAGGGAAGGCTGCAGGGCAGCTGGTTGAATTCGGCTTGGCGGCTAAAGAGTTGGGTATCGGTTGGGCATCGGTTTGGGTATGGGTTTGGGCCCTGTAAATTTATGATTGCGCAATATCTTTGTTTGCGACAACACCTTGGACCTGATGTGTGTCTTCATCGCTGCTGGGGGTATCGTTTTTTTTGTTTTTCTCCTATGTATCAGTTTACAATGGTTTTGGCGTGCGAAATAAGTTAAGGGACGGCCCCTTACATAACGAAAAGGCGCGCGGTTGTTTTTTATTTTTCTGTTTGTTCGCCCAGATGTTGAAGCCTTTCCCCATCATACAATAGTCTGGCCAACTGCCAGTAAAGATCAGAATCCTGGGAATTGCCCTTCAACACACACACTTTATGAGCAGAACCAATCCAGTTGTTAGTACAACTAGCTTCAATCAGAGGTGATAAGCTCATGATGCTTCCGATTCCGTTTCACAACCATTCTCCCCTCATGATAAACAACCCCTCTGACTAAGCATTAACCTTTCCCTGAGGATAACTATAAACATGAGGGTTCTTGTGGTTTTCATGCTGCAGCCCCGTTGGGCAACAGTTGCGCTGGGCCCAAAGAGCAACAAAGACACGGCAGCCCCCGCCTGGCAGCCTGCCTGTCGCTCAAGTGGACGCGGAAGCTGTCCTGCCCAAGACCAGCACGGTGCAGGGCATCCCAGGCATGACGCGTTTGCCGGTGGGGCCTTCAACTTGGCCCAAATCAGGGGGTGCTCCAAAACATACTGTGGATGGACGAAATCCTCTTAGGCACCACCTAAGAAACCCTGGGTTGGTGATTCCCCTGTAAATGCCAATAAACAATGGTTTCCCATGGTTTCGAAGTGGTGCAGGATATCGTCCATCCACAGTATGGTCTGACTCTGTTCCACATTTCGCCTACTCTGCAGTACAACATTCTGTAGATGGAGGCCCCAGTCCACACAATGACATGGATCAAGCGTGGGCCAAGTTCGGCGAGGGACCCGCCTGCCAAAAACAAGGGCATCCATTGGCGGATTTCGTTTGAGTTTGAAGCGACCGAACAATTGAAGATGCCGCTCCAGTGGGAGGTCTTTCTTGCATGCAGAAACGAAGGGAGCCATCCCCAGCTTCCTGGTCCGCCTTGTTGGCTTTGCATGCTTCGGGTAGCGCTTCATGGAAAAGGCGGAAGAGCTCGTGGATCTCTTTTTTGGACATCACCTCAGCTGAGCCGTCCGAATATGCGGTTAACACAACGGAATACAGACTAGAGCAAAATCTGGCTCGTCTCTTTGGTTTTATTCGGAAAATATCGGAGTCCCCCTTCTCGCCCCTTCCAAATGGACCATACATACTACGGAAACCAAGACGATTTCGTGAGTCCACTGGCACTCCGCGTTCCTAAAACCCACTGCCAGAAAAAGGATTGGAAAAGCAAACTTCCACTTGCCCAATTTTTCCTTGCGGGCAATGTGCATATCCTCCGTTTTTCCCCTGGGTGGGAATTGAATTAAGTCGGATTGACTCAAGCGGATCGCCACTTTGGGGTCTTGGGCTGAATAAATTTGGGAGACTCCAAATGGGTTCAAAAACATGACGGTTCCTTTCGGATGCTACGTAATCCCTTGGTGCAAGCTGGAAGGTTGATTAGGACAACGGTGTTGTTTTTTTCTCGGGCTGGTTTTTTCCTAGGGCTGGTTTTCCGCAGGGCTGGCAACATCCCCGGCATCACCAGCCTCACTTGGTCCTGGGGTTGCCTATTGGCTCTGATTGGGTGGCAGTTGGCAGTTGCTGGGCTGGTTTAAGTTAGGGGGGGTTTTCGCTGGCTCAGATCCTCATGAGGGTGGGTGTTGGGGTGGTTTGGGGTTGATTTAGGAGAAGCGCAGGGCTCACATCCAGGCTGCTGTTGGGCGGGCTTAGGGTTGACTTTGAGTGGGTATGGGTTGGCTTGGAGCTGACTTGAGCTAAGTGTGTGCTGGTTTAGCAGCGGCTTTAGGGTTGCTTTAGGTGTGGTTAAGTGAGTTGTGGGCAAATTTTGGTGATTTGGGGCACCGCCCCAAAACCGATCCTAAACGAGACCAAAGCCAACCCATACCCACTCAAAGTTAACCCTAAAGCCGCCCAACAGCAGCCTGGATGTCAGCCCTTCGCTTTTCCTAAAATCAACCCCAAACCACCCCAACACCCACCCTCACGAAGATCTAAGCCAGTTCCTGAAGATCTAAGCCAGCGAAAACCCCCCTAACTTAAACCAGCCCGCAGCAACTCCCAACTGCCACCCCATCAGAGCCAATAGGCAACCCCAGGACCAAGTGAGGCTGGTGATTTCGGGGATGCGGCCAGCCAACAAAACCAACCAACCAAGCAAGCAACCAACCAACCAGGGGACCAGCGCTAGTAAGAAAAAACAGCCCTAGGAAAAAAAAAAAAAAAACAGATCCGTTGACTAGCACCCGACCAAAAAAAAAAAAAACGGGACCGCATAGGAATTGGAATTCCAAGCAAAGGACCAGCAAAGCATGGTGAGCATGCGGGACACACGTCACCCCCGGATCGCTTCGAGCTTGACAATATTGTCAGCACTATATCCTGTGAATGCCCTATGATATTCCTACCAAAGAACGACAGGGAACTGCCCAAGACTGATACCCTTGAACTCTAAAACCCGATGGGGCTGCCCAAAACTGGTACCCTGGCAACGTTGTCCCTTGCTCATATCATGTGAGGCTTGCAGTCAGAGGTGCACTACAAAAGCTCAAGTCCGAACTAGTCCGATTCAACTTTAGTGTCCGCCGAAAGCCACTTACCGAGGCAAAGCCACTGCTTCAATTCGCCTTGCTGAACCGTCAATCAATTGTGATCATGTGCATTCTTGGCAAACAGCGCCAACACACGCATGCGTGTATACACAAACATGAACCCCCCTCCTCTATAAGACATCCCCCACTATGCAAAACACGCCTCGAACAGTTTTAATTCACTTGATCAGTGTTGTCCTTTCGCAACCGCCTTTAAGACACGTGTGGCATGCCTGCAAGAGGAATTCTACAAATTCTACACCTTTCAGGGAAGCAGTGCACTTTGGAGACAACATTGGCATCTGTAAGGGGGACGCTCTATGGTTGAAAATGAACTTACATGACTTGTATGTTCAAAAAACGCACTGCAAATTAATGTAAGGGACTATAATATATTATATCTAAAGCGAGCACGAACAAGTCATGATTGATTTCACTCCCCTGGCATGGATTTTTGGCGAGTAACCCGCATTTCCTAAGAGGCACCCTTAAAAGGATCACCCTGGGTATGTGTCAAAATAGGGGAAACCAGAAAATCACCATACTAGCGGGTTTCATCGACCTTTGGTTTCCCTTTAGAGTAACCTAAACTGGGTCTCAAGAGAACACAGGCCAGAACACAGGCCCACCAGCAAGGGCATCACCCCACCTTGCCATTGTCGGGCTTCTGCAGCAGTTGTGACTCGAGGGACTGCACCTGGCGAAACGGCCGGGTCCCCAGCCTGTCGCCACGTCGCCACGGGCTGAGCGATTCCCCAAAAACAGAAACCGTGCTCTGTGGTTCAAAAACACAGGCCCCATGGGTCGCCATCACTGTTGGGAAAACAGTGGCGGACAAAAGGTGCCTGAATGAAGCCCAGGTTCAAAACCACTGCTTGAAACTAAAGACCACACAGCTTTCCAGCCAACGGGTGCCTCTGGTTAGAACTGCCGAGAACCAAACCCTTTTTTTCCAGTCCTTGTGGGATGTCCTCGCTGACTCACACGGCCTTGGTGGAAGTAATCTTTATGCACACAGTGTTGGCAGCAAGCGCTGTGTAACTTTGAGTTGCTTTGCATTTCAAGATGCGGGCGTCCAAGCTTCCAGGAAACAGCACTTGTCTGCAAGTGAATTCACTGACATTCAAGCGCTCAGTTCCATTGCTCCCAAACATTTTGCAAAACACGGGGCACCCCAGCTTTCCCCCATAATTAAATTTAAAGGGGAGAATTAGCCTAGGTGCTTCCTGGGAACAAACGCTGCTATGTCTGACTGGCAAAAGGGGCATGGCCATTGGGGTGCAATCATGCGCCTGTGTGGGACTCCAAACTAGCGCAAAACTCCTCGGCTTTGAAAGCATCATGTTTGCTCCAGCAGTTCCTTTCAAATCGCAGTAGCTGGGTAAAAGACCAGCTCCGGTGGACATGCCGCGGATGTTCGCTAGTCCACGCCAGAGAGACTCCCTGTGCAGGTTTCACCTGCAGGAAGTTGGCCACGTTCGAGGACAGCACGTGCTGTCCGGTTCTCGCATTGCCGGCCTCGCAAGGCACCTTGATGGTTTTCCCCAGCCGGAATCACCCAAGCTCCGTTGGGCACGCGGCCAGGTGGTGTTCCCAACAGCAACCCTTCCGCAACCCTTTCAGCAATCTTGCACAACCCTTCTGCAAGGGAAACCCTAAAGAGCAAACCCAAACAATTCCATACTTACCAGCCATGACCATACCCCACCCCAACAAGTGTTTGGGAAACAAAAACAGGAGACCTGAAACAGCCACCAAATCATGACGTTCTTCTTTTGCTTGAGGGGCCACGCAGAATAAATAGTCTGTTTAAGTCATGAAACACAAAACAATAGTGGAGGGAAAACACGTCACCTCAAGCAAATGGATATGTTCGGGTGCAAATGGGCCCACCGTAAGGACAAATAACTATGGCAACCTGGGACCTGTTAGAGTTCCCTTCGCTAAAGCGGCTAAACTGATTGCAGCTTCCCACGGTCTCCCTTGAAAGAGCCGACCCAAACACTTGGCTCCTGTGTCCACTTCGATTAGTTTTAACATCCACCTGTCAAAGGGAAACGTAACTACCACCGGCCGAAAGGTTCTGATTTTTTAACACACCCGAAGAGGTGGCGTGTAAGGACTCCGAGTCAGACTCTTATCCTTCTTTATTCAAGTGGTCGTCCAAAATCCCAGGAGGAGGGTTCCCTATAACTTCACTCATTTGCTGGCTATTGCCTCGCTGCGCACAAAGCTTAGCTTTCTGCTCCAGCATCGCTATGGTCTGTTATGAGGCTTCTATTCTCATTGCTCCTAAAGCAGTTCAAGGTTGAAGATCCAACCAAATAGCAATCTTAACCAAAACGGTTATGATCGGCCTCCAGCCCTGCCTTTGTGTGAAGATCCGAGATCTCCCGCTGCAGTTTCAACAGCTCCTCCAGGGTTCCTTACACTTCCAACCTGAAAACATCCCACCAACCAGCCAACAACCAACATGTTCAGAGGTTGGAGTCCAGAGATGTCTGCCCAAATATGTTGTTTGCTCCCTTGAAATTCCGTGAAGCCAGCCAAACATGGGCTTAAGGAACCCCTTGTGTGTGTGTGTGTCACAGGCGCATCGCATGCCAAAAACGGCCACACACCTATTCCTTGAGCTTTTGCCCCTCAACCAAGCATGATCATGACTCTGGTCCATAGTTGTTCAAAGGAGATCCCAAACCCTAGGCAAATCCAAAAGCAAACATCCTCGTTTTCGAAAAATAAGACCCTCATAGCTTTATCTACTTGGAGGAAAACCAGGGGAGAGGGGTATAGGCGAACTGTTTCAATTTCGGCAGTTGCGTCCTTGGCTTTCTGCTCTAACCGTCACCCCAGTTACCATATTTGGGTGTGTCCACTTTTTGGGGGACCCCCGCAAAATGGTTGGCTCCTGTTGTTGTCCCTGTAAAACAACCAAACAAAGGGGTGCCCTCAAAACAAATACCCGATATGGGGATCCAAAGGTCCTTTACATGGGATGAGCATTGAGAACCACTAAAACGATTATATGTCAACTTTGCTCATGGTCATTTGGAGCAATAACCTACTGAGTTGGTTCATCCAAGGCAACCACATCACTGTCCATGGCTCCTGGTTGGGACTTCTAGACTAGGAGCCTGTCCTTCAGGGTCGTTAGATTTCCTTGAAACATCACCCCATCCAAAGGAAACACACCTCGGGGAGCTCTTGAGGTGGTGAAATTGAAACAACCCTCGCAACAATGTTGTAGTTGTTCACCCCTAAAACAGCTGGTTGCCGTCCTTTAGGTTTCCCTTGAACTACCACCCTCCATTTGCGTTGTTTGTCCCCAGGAACAAGTACGAGAACATATGTCCGGTCGTGATCTAAATGCCAATTCCCTTTAACACCAACAGGGGGAGAAAACAAAATCAAAAAGGGAAGCTGAAAACCCAACACATCTCTTGATTTTTCCGAGGCTTAGATGGAAGTTCCAACTGCGAACCTCCGAGAACGTCCTTGGCTTTCTGCTCGTGAAACAGCCGAAACTTCTCATGGACCTCCTCCTTGGTGAGCGGCGAGGCCTCCAAGGCCTCGGACGCGGCTTCCGGGGGCCGACGCCCGTCGGCCCCGTTTGGAGTGGAGGTCAAATCCCCACGAATCCGGTTTGGGGTGGCTAAAAAAAGGGAAGCTCAAGGGGAAACCAGGTTGGTTGGGTGTTTGGTGGCGCCCTCATGTTGAAATTTTGAGACTTGCTTGTTTTGGGTGTGTCTTCTCGTTTTGGCTGGAACTATTTTTTGGTCGTGTCCTGCTCTGTGTTTGAAGGGTTTCCAACAAAAACGATATCCCGCCTTTGAGGGAGTGCGATGCGTAGAAAATATTAAGTTAACAAACGGATTTCCAAAAAGAGATCCCAGTTGGCCCTCACTTTCTGGCTCGCTCCGACCCATCCGACCCACTCCTCCGCTCCGACCCACGCCATTCCGGCTGTGCCATCCCACCCCTCGCATCCCAGGCGCCTCGCCGGAGCCGTTGGAGGTCCAGGACTGGAACTGATCCAGGGACAAAACCTCCGAGGCGTTGGCCTGCGCATCGCTCCGCGATTTCCGCGAGCCCGGTTCGGCGGATAGAAATCGCTCGCCGGTAGACCTGAGATGCGAATGACTGCCCCCCCAAGTCACAATCCCAGAAGCCAAAGGATATAACATAGTCCAATCGCCGGCCTTTCGCGGCTCGAGTTTTCCCAATCGCGCGGTTCAACAAGTTGCCGCTGTTCATAAGTTTTAGACATGCAATTACGGACGGCCCTCATATAAAGGCTATATGAAGGCTATATCAGGGCTACACAAAGGCTTTACAAGGGTGATACGAGGATGGCTCAATTTCTGCATGGGAATCAACCACCGAACCACCTTAGGACCACCCACCGGCCTAGACATCTATCCATCTTCTGCATTCCATGTCCATTCTCTTCAGGGATCCTTCTCAGAAAATGGGAACACTAAGGGAAATAGTGGCTTCTGAAGAGAAGGACGGGTGAAGAGCATGGCAAATGAACCCTTGAAAAGGGGCCCGCTACCCCTGGCCACATGGTCGTTCTTTGCTACGTGGTATAGGGAAAGGGCATGTGGCTTGTCTCAAAAATAGGGTAAACAGCACACAACTGATGTGGTCTGTCTTGCTTCAATTTCTATCCAGCTGGATTAACCGGAAGAAAACTGGTGGCAGGATGTGTGTTGCGAGGATTTACTCCTGAACCTGGGCTTGTCTTAAAATAGGGACCCCCCAACCGAAAAGAACAACAACCAAGAAGGGTACTTTGTTTGGCTAGAAACAACCCCGACAGGGCACCAACTCTGAACACCCCAAAGGTTCATATATCCATCTGCAGTGCTCTAAACCCTGGCAAGGAAACCAAACATTCAGAGTCGTTCGCCTGCTTTGGTGGTGTGGGAACTGGGATGGTTTCAAGGGAACATGCCCAGGTTGTAGGGTTCCACTAAAGTGGCATCCTCATGTAAAGGGAAAATCCCCACCACCAAAAGCAACTAGTTTGAGAACCCCTGAGCATTGAGGCAAAGAACCCCCCTGTGTTTTCCTGCTTTGTTGGTGGTTTGTGGGAAAACAGCTTTTTTGGGGGGCCGCTTGGGCCGGGGGTGTGAACAAATCCGTGACAACTCGAATTAGCCTTAATTGGCTCTTTGGACTGGTGGTTTGAATAGGTGCTTTTTGGGGTGTGAACCTCTCTTGTAGATGGTTGATGTGAAACCACCCCCTAACCTCTAAATCACTGATGCCAACCACCAATTCGAGGGAGCCGAAATTTGGGGGAGTGCACTAGATCACTAGAGGTACCGGGAGAACTTTCTGGCCCGGTCCTTCCCGGCGACCAGGGACTCCAAGCGCTCGATGCGTTGCAGCACTTCCGCCCTGTTGGAGCCTTCCTGGGCTCCAAAACCCCCATGGGGCGGGCTCAAAATGGGGAAGCTCAGGGAAACCCCCCCGAATGAGTGGGCTCCATTTCAGCAGATCCCTTCGACGGAAACGCGGCTTCAAACAAAGACGCCTCCCAAATGAACACCCCTTTGCCTTTGTTTGAGCAGCCTTTTTTCTTTTTTTTCGGGACCCATAAAACCAAACAAAAAACAGGTCCAAAGTACAGGTGCGGGCTTGGCAAACTGGGTCCCCTCCTCAAATTAACGAAATGGGGGTTGCAAAGAGGAAACAAAAGGACAGAATCCCCCTCTACTCCAATGTAAATGAACATGAACCCAGAAACCCATGATTTGTAGCGGAGATTCTACTTTTGGGGGAGCCCGCCTCTTGGGGTCTCATGTGAACTTGCAGAGGAATTGGCCTCACCTCGGTGGATTTGCCAAAACAAGTCTGGGCTTTTTTGCTTACCACTGACAGTCCAAACCAAGCAGTCTGAAATTTAGGATCTCGGGGAGGACGGCACTGGTATATGATTACCACCAAACTGAAGCTAAACAGGACACCTATGAGCCTATGAGAATGGGTACGCACCCATGTTAGGCTGGTTGGTTTTGAAGAAACTCCGAAGCAGGTGACAAGCCAGGCACGCCCGCTTTGAGCCAGCAAACATGGGCATCCATCCCAGTGAACGAACTTGCGCAACGGGATGCCATTTGCTAAAAACACAAGACACGCGACGGAGCGCTTTGCGCGATCCGCTGGTTGCGGCCGGGCATCTTTGGGCCCTTTGGCTGCCCCCAGCGCGCAAAGCGCGAGCGCAAGCGGCCAGAGCGGAGCCATCCGAGTTCAGGGGAGCGTGAGGCAAGCTGAAAGGGAGGCTCAGGCAAGCCAACTGGATATGCCATGAACGCAAGCTTGAAGCCAAGCTGAACATGAACTTGATTCTGGAAATCTGCGGGAGGTAGGGAGGATGAACAAACCAGAGGCAGAAATTGATTCAAAGACAGGTCCAAGCCGCTTGGATATTTGGGAAGACAAGATGCCAAGCTCTGCAGTCTGATCCGCCAAATGCTCGGCAAAATTCTGCTCTTGGGTCTTCGCTGGAGCCAAAGGCTAAATACCGACGTCAAGTCGTGGCCCGAAAAAGAGGATCCACAAACAAGTTGTGGCCGGCCTGGATTCACCGACCAGCCAGCCAGCCAGCCAGCCAACCAACCAATTAGCCAGCCAGCCAGCCTCCCCTTTTCGACACAGCCTCCGGGGGAGCTTGATGGGCGACGTATTTGACCTGGAACGCTGAGTAAACGCCCAGGGGCTTCCTTGCAAATGCTGTGAAAGCCAAGCACGAAGCTTCCCAGCCCCATGTTCCGCCGCGAAAGCAGGGCTCTTTGTTTCCCATTTGCTTTCCTTCAAAATCCGGGAAGATCTCAACTATTTTTTTGGGAAGCAACCGTGATAGGCGGCCTGTCTGGGTTGCCTGGAAATTGGCCTTGAGCCCTAAGCAAGTGTCAACATGGGATCAACCTGGAGGGCTAGTGCTTCCCACTTGAGGGGCGGCGGGGGGTGTCCTTCGCAGAACACAAATACACTTGCGGGTTGATCAAAAGGTGCTTTACATGGGATGACCATTGAAGGAAAAGAACACACTAAACCTATCCGATATTTCCCAGGGAAACAAACAACTGCCCATGGTCATTTGGGGGACCACTTGAAGCCATTAATCAAAATTCCTGCGCGCCATTGTCATGTATCCTAGGAGCCTGATACATTGGGTCTGTCTTTTTTGAGGGTGCGCCTTTTATTTGCAGTGCAAACAGGAACACCGCCCATTCTAGGGATTCTCACATTTTAAGACAAACTGACCTGTTCAGTTGACTGACCAGCAACAGTTTAAACTTCCTGGGCCTTGGTCAAATGATAGTGACAACCTTGTCAACAAAACTCGGCGCTTGCCAGGGTTTCTCAAAAAACGTGGCCCCCTAAAGTGCTTGTTGTCCTTTGAGTGTTCCATCAAACCTCCTGAAGTGCTTGTTTTCCTTTGAGTGTTCCATCAAACCTCCTGAAGTGCTTGTTTTCCTTTGAGTGTTCCATCAAACCCTGAAGCGCTTGTTTTCCTTTGAGTGTTCCTTCAAACCTCATGAAGCGCTTGTTTCCTCTGAGTGTTTCTTCAAACCTCATGAAGCGCTTGTTTTTCTCCTTTGAGTGTTCCTTCAAATGCCAACCAGGGTGCAGAATCCATGTTGAAAAGGAAAACATCCCAGCGAACATCCCAATCCCAACTAAAATGGGTGGTGCACCCACCCCAAAATGGTAACATTGGTTTTGACCCACAGCCAAATACCAACCAGGGTGCGGAGGAACACTCCCCGACTTCGGCTCCGCCCATTTCCCAGGCCCCCCGGAGCTGTCCTCCTCCTCCCTGCGCTTCTTCTCGCCCTCCTGCTGCTTTCGCATGGCCTTGGCTCTGAGAAGGGTTCCCCAAGAAACGAACGCGTCTTCCTTCATTTTCTTAAGTCCCCTGGAAAAAGAATGAGAACATATTTCCAGTAGTGATAGTTTCCCTTTAAAACCAACAGAAGATTAAAAAAAATAAAAATCTTAACCAAATGGACGTCTTGTAGGGGAAATCCCCAAATGGCTTCGATTTCATTTGTCCCTTGGACCACCCCACAACCCCCCCCCCACCAAAAAAAGAAAGAAACAGAACAAGATTTAAGGGCATGCTCTTTGTAAGTAGTGGAATAGGTGCTTGTGTATTCCATTAGGACACGCACCATCGTACCTAGGGTTCAACGTTCAACCCCCATTCAAAGCAAGGTTGACTCAAGTTGAATGGTCACCATCCTTAGGCCAAAAAACGTGGTCCCCATTGTTTTAATGGTTGGAATCCCAGGGCTTAGACTAGAGTCCGTGTAGAACTCGTCACGCCCACTCCAAACCGAGGCCCGCGCCGCGCCGCGCTTCTCGCGCTGCCGCTGCTTCGCCTCCTCCCGGCGCTTCTGCTCCGCCTCAGCCGCCCCGGCCGCCCGCGCGCGAAGAGCTCAGGCCAGCGGCCCCATTTGTCCCATTAAGAGTGGCTCTCCCGAGGGACACCCCCGGTCTTTCCCCCAGCCCTCTGTGGTTTTGATTGATTTTGCCACCTCCTTCTGGCAGGGGCTGTCTAACTAATTGAGTCATGGGGCAAAATCCAAATCGTACCCCCAGTGAACATCCCAATCCAACCACTAAAATAGGTTCTAAAACGGGTGGCGAATTCACCTACCCCAAATGGGATCCCATTGGTTCTGACCCATAGCCATTTGAGTCATAATCAAAACCCGGAAAAACGATCTACCCAGAAGCATGTAAAGGACTAAGAAGGCGGCCGCAACCATTTATGGTTGGAATTGCCCCTTACTAACCTTCATCTACCCGGGTTTTGACTGCGGCTCATTTGGATGTTGCTAGGCGACACACTGTTCCCAGGCTGGGTGTTTGGTGGTGAATGTGTTCTATGATTGCGAGATCAGCTTTTGAACATCGAACAAACAAACTGCTGGGACACTGCTTGCTTGGGACCCGCTTAGCATGCCTCTGCGAGAACATCTACATTTGTGGGGGAAATTCATGGACATTGTAGGCAACGTTTTACATGCCCCTGTGGATTGCACCAAGTGTCCAGCCCTCTTTAACACTTTCCAAGATAAATTCACGCATGTGTTTGTCTCACAATCGGAACTGTCGAAGATGGCTTCCTTTTGGTTTCCCAAACTAACTCCTCAAAAGTTGGTACCCAACAAGAAAAGACACACCCGGGTTGTCCCCCGGGCCTTAAAAACCAAAAACAAAAAAGGCACGGCGTCCGCCTCTGCGAAGTCTCGCTCCGCGCGCGAACGCTGCTCTTCCTTGGCGTCGGCGATTCGCTGGGCCAGCGGTTCAAAAAGCACCGCATGTCAGAAGTTGGTGGTTTAAAGGCTATAAATAAGTTGATCACATTGATAACCACTATATCACATATTCATAGAAGTTGGTGTCAAATTGTTTGAACACAACTAATAGTCTATGAATAGTATGACCCCTGATTAACCCAGCAAGGCAATTAATGGCAGGCGTAATAGGTAGCGGCCGATATTCAACGTCTAGGCGGTGTTCCCTTGACCCAAAGGAAACTCATAGACAATTGGTCCAGCAAGAAATGATTAAACTGGCTTAGAAGGGAAATCCTAAAAACTCCTGTCATCACGCAAAGGGACAGAGGGACAAGTGTTGGGACATCAGTTGGGGATTGTGCAAATGACTTCTCGTGAAAACTGACCTTCCGCCGCCCTTCCTCAAACCTTCCGCGCCCATTGTAAATCTACACACAAGTCATCACTGGTTGTCGATCAATGCTTTCGGGTACTGGCCCTTCCGCATCTCGTTTTAGCGCGCGCTGTGGGAAGCTCTGCCATGTAAGCCTGGAATTCGGAATACTAACCGAATGCATGGGTTTCAGCACGACACCCAGTTGTGTACAGGAAAGTAGCCTTTCCTTCAGAGGCGTCCGTTTAGGTCATCTTGCGCGAACGACAGTGGAACGGGGTCTAATGATTTGCCGAAAGAGGATATCGCGAGCTTTTGTGTGTCAGCACCATGTCAGTTTCAAAACAGCAAACACAACATACTCATCAACAAGCTCCATGACCTCTTGCTAGCAAGAAGCGGAGGTTTCGTTTTTTCGGGATGGAAAAAGGCAGGGGCTTTCCTTTCATCTTTAGCCCAAGTCCAGCCACAGGGGAACTCTGTGTCTAAGTTGGCCTTCCTACTGTGTTGGCTCCTTTAGCGCCGAACGGAGGGACACATTTGGGCTTTTGCAGGATTCCCTGGTAGCCGAATGAACAGCCACCCTCATCTGCGCCAATAGCGACTGGTGACTCCCCCTTTTCAGGCCCCTTCAAGGAGCCCTTGTGGGGAGTGAAACAAAGTCAAACCTCGGAATGCGGGTCTTGGGACTCCCCACAAGTAGTTGTTCTCCCCTTGGTGGTCATACAGGAAGTGGCCAGTTCGGTGCAAAATGTGAGCTTCAAACCTAATATGGGTATCTCTCAGCAGTCGGTTTCCTCTTCAACACCGACTTAAAAAAAACGGTCCCCCGAAAAAGGCGCACCCAAAAAACGACCTGCGCATCCAGATCTGCTTAGAGGCAGCTTGCTGCATCTCCTGCTCCATCCGCTTCCGCTCCTCCGCCGCCTTGGAGCGCTCCCTCTCCGCCTTCCGCCGCCCTGGAGCGCGGGCGTGGGTTCCCGAAAGACATTGGGGGGCGAGTGAGGAGTGACGTATCAAACAATTCCTCACATTTGTCTAATCTTAGTGGTTCATTGACAGCAGATTCCCAGTGAATCCCGAAAGAAAAAAAAAAAGAGGATTAATAGGTCCGCCCAAAAACACATGGACGTAGCCCTCAGAAAGGTCCTGTTCCTCTGCTGCCACTGTACTCACCACTCAGCACAGCTGAGGGATCAAGCTTCAATGAACCCAGAAGCAGCAGCAGCAGCAGCAGCAGCAGCAGCAGCAGCAGTACTAGTAGTGGGAGTAGCAAGGATAGTAGGAGCACCAGGACCTTGCTACTAACATGCTAACTGTCCTGGACGCTAAATCACTCACTAATTACTATCTTACTGAAATGCTAAGTTGCTAATTTATTAACTTGCTACTGCCCCTCCCTCCAGCTCCGATAGCTTGCTGCCCTTCCAGCTCCACGCCGGATATTAACGCCGAAACACTATGAAAACACTATAGCTATCTTTATCTTTCTTACGTTGCTTCCTTTTCTTTCGTTCCTTATTTCTGTCTCTTTCTCTTTGTCTCGTTCTTGATCTTCCTACCGCTCTTTCTCTGAGCTACCTACTGATGTATTCAGCACGCATCGGTCTATCCATCTATCAATATCCGTCTAACCATCGGATATCCATCAATGGATCAACCTATCTATCTATAATCAGTGCATCCATCTATCGCATCTCTCTACAACCCGCCTGCCACGAATCTATATCTCACCTTCTGAAAGCGCTGTGCCTGACACGCAAACTAATGTCACGAAAAAAGAAGAAAAAAAAACAAAAAAGCGCGCGCGCCCCTGTCCGGCTCAAAGAGAGCGTTCCGAATTCGCTGCGAACGTGTTCCGAGCCTGCTCTGACCAGGCGTCGCGACCAGGCTGACCTTCAACTACCCCCACATGCATTTTGTTCGGTGTGCTATTGTTCTCTTGTCATCGGGAAGAGACTAGCTTTCAATTAGTTGTCTCTAAACTTCCTTTGACTACCTTTCCGACTACCTGCTCCTTTCTGTGGTCCGGGATATTTTATTGATCCTGAATTGTAAGTTTAATTCTTAATTTTGTGTTAAGTTAATGAGTATGCCCTTCAGCCCCCGCGTATCAAGTTAGCCTACATGTCTAAGCTGTTGAACATCAGCCCACCACAAGCAAGCTCACTTCATTTGTTGTTTTCCAAAAGGTGATGTTCAAAAAAGGTGCCCTTTTTCTGACGATGCTTTGTGGGGCTCTTTGAAACGGAAACCAACGGGAAGCCCAGCTTCCAAAAGAAGTTGCTCCGACTGAACCCCTGCAAACGCTACCCCCGCCTGCTTCGTCCCGGTACAATGCATCCTCCGCGGCCTTGCGGCTCTGCTCCATGATGTCCTCCAGTTTCAGTGACTTTCGGCTCCATGACTCCACAGGCCTTACTCTAACCTTTCTGAAACCGGAGCCTAAAATGGCGACCAGGCATCGATTCGACTTTGGGCGCTTCACTGAACTCGGCCGCGAAAAATCGGGCCGGAGCGAAGTTCCTTGGAAAGAACGGGCACGTGTGTTTGGTGGTAGGCACATGTAAGTCGACGGGCAAACAAAAACATTGAACTAAGGGGGGCCCGTGAAGGTGTTAGACCAGGGCACTTTGGCTTGCTAATTTCTGCAGTGAAACCCCCAAAAGGGAGAACAAAAACAGAGATTGCTTGAGGTTCTACCCAATGGAGCCTACTTGCCAGTCATGACTCTAGAATCAGCGCAGAAAGCAACTCCCCCGAAATAGGATTCCAACACCTCGAAACGTCTCGCTGGGAGTACAATTCAAGAGCGGTTCATGCGACCCGACAACAATTCCCGAGTCTAACTCCTCCAAATCACATCAAATCACGAGCTACACAAACTCTCAAACTTGCCAAACATAACGGACAAACAAAAATACTATAAAGTAGTAGTTGGATTGGTATGCCATCTAGGCTTTGAACCATGCTCCTATTCCGAAAGACATGCTTGTTGGACTTGAGCTCATAGCACGACAACGCGTCTACCACTCTCTTTGTGCTTACAATGTACAACCCCAAAAGCATACACAAAAAACAATGGCCCGCGTTGAGATATTTTGCGACCAACCCTCTGCTTGTTCCCAGCCTCGAACGGCATGTCGTCCCTATCCCGGTCCACCTCATAGCCTTCGTAGCCCTCGCCCTCGTACTCGTAGGCGCCTTCCGGGCTTCTCCTGAGAGCCGTTGAGGTGCATTCGTCTTTCACATTGATGGGCCCAGAACACCAGCTGAGTGACTCCAGTCTCATGCATGCGGGGTTCTCCGCTTTTTGAAATGCCTTCCGACACAGTGACCCAAACATTTGGACTCCCGAAACATTGCAAGTGAACCAAAGACGTGCCCCCTTGCCCTCCTAGTTGCAATTGTCCGGTCCATGCAAGTATGAATTTTAGTTGGGGACCCTTTGGCCCCACTAAATGTCCACCAAACATTTTGACTTTTCAGGAGATGCCAACTCTTGAAAATAATATTCAAAGCCATGTGAGGCACTCTGCGGGCTTCTCCGTGAGTCTACGCCACGCGCCGAGCGGCTCACGGAAGGTAGCGGTGCTCGCGCCCATGCCCGGCATGCTGCGTGGGCCTAGGCATCAGGCTTCGCTACAACCCCTGCAGCGGTGATTGCCCCCCGCAAGTCCCAAATGGGCTTGATTTTGTATTCAGGAATCTTTGGTGGACATCATTAGACAGGGAATGGGAGCAGCCGATTTAGAGAGGTTGTAACCATGATTGTAACTGGGGCTTCGTCCCTTGTAACCCCAGACCTCCGGTGCACATGGGAGAAAGGGGGCACCTTTCTTGGTAGTGATTTCCACAGTACCCCTCCAAAAATATACAAGAACACCATTTGCTGGTGCTCAGCAGGGAATGTGGGAATGAACCTGGGGCCCAGGTCTCCTGAAAGGAAACCAGCAGTTGCACGGTTTCTCTGGTCATTCCATTTCTCATTCCCTGCATCTCTCGCCGCAAGACGAAACCCCCACTGGAGGTCTGGGATAGGAAGCCAGGGCTTAGGCCCGCACTCTGCTCGTAGCTGGGCCCGCCCCGCCGAGGGCTGGAGTCCTGATGCGAGCGCCCACCGCAGAAGAAGGCCCGCGGTTGCAACCAAAACCACCCAGGCACACAAAAGGTCGCTCCCCTGAAGTGTTTGCATGGATCTCAAACTCAGATGCCCAGTGGCCCTGGAAAAAGAGAGCATCATTTCTTGTTGGTTGACTTTAAAGAAATCGGAACCCTCCCCCCCAAAAAAGAAAACAAGGCACCACTGGGCAACTGGGCAAAAAGAAGGGCTCCTAACAGGAGATTCGCTCAACAACAATGGTTGTCCGAGCATACGAGGGTAATCTTTTGAACATTCGAGTTGACTAGAACCGTATCAAAGTTGGAAAGCAACATCTCCACTAGGTTGATTCTCTTTGGGCAACTAAGGGCCCCCTTGAAAAGGCAACTGCGCAGGGCAGTTGAACCAAGGCGCGGGTCAACAAATCATCAAACCGAGTTGACAGTGTGTTCGACCTACGGCCCCGAATTGGTGGCTTGAATTGGAGCTTTGGAGGGCAAGCGGCACTGGTTCAAGTCCCCAAGCCACGCAGCTGGGGCAACGTCATCTTGGGGCACTTCTTTTTGATTGAAATTGCTTTGCGGAAGAAACAAAAACTCAGGCCAACTGACAGCGGCGATCAAACCCCTCCCCACCTGGCTGACAAAGCCGCCTGAATCGCGATTCGCATCGGGTTCTGCCCACATTGCCCAACATGAAAACCAAACAGAAATCGAACAGATCCCTTGGAGGGGGGGGGCATTTTGGCTCAAAAGGGAAACTTTGCCACCTCTCTCGGGCGGCTTTCATGCCTGAATTGGCACCAACTCGCGATTGCACAGTTGTTCGTTGCTGAAAGCAAGCTCGGATGACTCAGCCCCTGGTTGATTGAACAAGGACAATTCAACGAAGGGGTGGAACTGCCAGACGTTTTCATGTCTTTTGCATTCACCTCTTTACCGTTTCTTCAGACTGGGAACCCACGCGTTGTTTGTCCACCCCAGCCGGGAACAGCGAGCTACGTAGATGAATAGACACAATACACCCATCATTTGGGCGTGCCTCAATGAGCGAGCGGTTGTGCAATCCACGTAGTAAGTAGGTCTTGAGCAGGATCATAGGTGGGGTAATTCTGTGGATGGACCAAATCCTGCACCACTTTGAAAACTTGGAAAACCATTGCTTGTCTGCATTTACAGGGGAATCATTCTTCAAGGGTTTCTTAGGGGGTGCAGGATGTCATCCATCCACAGTTGCTTTCCACATAATAGTGCTAAGCTTTCTCAGCTACTCATTAAGTGAGTAAGTATATATGACATTTCATTGGGGATCTACCGGAGCATACTGAGCATTGCGCAATCATGTTGTAAAACGACTGCTAACTAGTGGGAAACGCTACATTTTCCAGGCAAGAGTCAAACGTGCAACCAAAATGGGGGGGAGGGGGTTGAGGGTACAGTACTTGTTTTTTTGGCGGGATGGTTGAGGCAAAAACCAACAGGACAACCGCAAATATTTGGGTCCACGCATTTGCACACGTACTCAAGTAGCATTCAAACAAAGTGAACAAGCTTCGTGTGGCACTGCCTGGCCCCAGCATGGGCCGCGCGTAGCTCGGCGCGGCGCGGCCCGCGGGAATTGCCCCTGCCACACGAGTTGGTCGGTTGGCCCTTTTTTTGTCTTGGGACCAGCCTGGCACCCAAGAGGAAACCTGCACTTTTTAGGGCCAATCCTCAGTTGCTCAAGGGGCCCAGAAACAAAAGCTTGACCTTTTGCAAATTTCACCAAATATTTGATCAAATATGGAGCTTGACCTTTTGCAAAATTAACCAACTTGACCCAAAAACCTGAGCAAAACTGAACACCAAACGGTCCAAAAGTTTTTGATTCGGACACCCAAGGAAAAAAAAAAACGGCCCTTGGAAACCCCAGCGGTAAAAAACGAAAACCTGCTGCTGGGCATCCATCTGCTCCATTGGGGTTATAGGGTTCCGCACATTACAGCATGACATGCTAGCACGGTGTCAAGCCCAAACAAACAGCTAAGCTAAGAATTGGCCAATTCAGGCACTTCCATTTGCTTGAGCCCCCTGGAAACAAATCCAGCAGTGATAGATTCCGTTTCAATCCAAAAAGGGGGAACACATATTCTTTTCAGCAATTGGATGGGTGGACATGCGCCAAAGTCATACTCAGCAACTCCTTTTCTGTAGGATTTTTTCGGTGAGTATCACCTTTGGCTTCCTCCGGGTTGTTTAACGTGTTTCTCGAAATAGGGTCCCAACACACCTGGCTGATTCCTGTTGGCTTCGCTTTGAACTGCACACCAAAAGGGGTCCACCATTTGAGAAACCCCCATTTAATGTTCCCGTTTTGTTATAAGAAAGGATGGTGAATGCAAACCGTCGCTCACAACACTTACACCAACTTGCACCTGCTTCCCGGCGGTTCCTTCTTTCCTCCAAAACCAAGGCGTGCTCCAGCTTGGACAAACGTTCCCTTACCATGTCTGAAGCTGACTGCTTGCCAGTGAGCTGCAACCTTCGACCCCTTCTCCACTGTGACAGAACTGGGATGGTCACGTTTCCCAATGGACTTCAATCTGGAAGGCACAGGCTTCCTATCTCAGTGAGAGAAGCTGCGATGGTCACGCTTGTCAATGAACTGCAACCGCGGAAGGCACCAGACCGTATTGCAGTCACGGAATCGGGGATGGTCACGCTTTCCAATGAGATGCAAAATTCGAAGGACATTTCTCAAATCACTGTGAAAGAACTGGGATCGTCACGTTTCCCGATGAACTTCAATCTGGAAGGCACAGCTTCCTATCTCAGTGACAGAAGCTGGGATGGTCACGCTTGTCAATGAAATGCAACCGCGGAAGGCACCAAACCGTATCGCAGTCACGGAATCGGGGATGGTCACGCTTGCCAATGAGCTGCAACCTTCGAAGGCCCTTTCTCCAATCAGTGTGACAGAATTGGGAATGGTCACGTTTTCCAATGAGCTGCAACCTTTAAAGGCACTTGCTCCAACAACACAGACAGAATCCGGGATGATCACGTTTGTCAATGAAATGCAACCACGGAAGGCACCAACCCGTATCTCAGTCAGGAAGTCGGGGATGGTCACGCTTGTCAATGAGCTGCAATCATTGAAGGCCAGTTCTTCAATGTCAGTGACGGAGCTGGGGATGGTCACATTTTCCAATAAGCTGCAGCCTTTGAAAGCACGTTCTCCAATCAGAGTGACAGAATTGGGGATGGTCACGCTTACCAATGAGCTGCAATCGCGGCAGGCACCAAACCCGAGCACAGTTACAGAACTGGGGATCGTTACATTTTGTAATGAGCTGCAACCGTCGAAAGCAAGCTTGCTAATCAGAGTGACAGAATTGGGAATGGTCACATTTTCCAATGAGCTGCAACCTTTGAAAGCACGTTCTCCAATCAGAGCGACAGAATTGGGGATGGTCACGCTTACCAATGAGCTGCAATCGCGGAAGGCACCAAACCCGAGCACAGTCACAGAACTGGGGATCGTGACATTTTGTAATGAGCTGCAACCGTCGAAGGCATTTGGGCCAACCGCAGTGACGGAATTGGGGATGGTTACGCTTGCCAATGAGCTGCAAGCGCGGAAGGCACCAACCTCCACCTCAGTCGCGCCTTCTGGAATTATCACTACCAGTAACTCTTCCAGCTCACAGCCGGATGCTGAGAAGCTTGAGCACGTCACAGGCTTGATGCTGAGGAAAGCCACAACTTCGGCACCTGGAATGGCCTCCGACACCATCTCCTCATTGTTCATCAAGGACCTATCTCCAACAACGACCTCCACCGAGCTCATGTTGCGAAATGATTCATCTGCACAGGGCAGCCACCCATGCAGCTGCCTCTTGAACTCTCGGACAGTCATGTCTGTCAGCACTTCAAATGCCTCATCTGCCCCAGACAGCTGGCGCACCGCAATCTTTCTTGCCATGGCAAACTTATTCTTGGCTACCAACTGCTGGTTGAAATGAGCTTCGGCATAACTAGCTTCTGCCAAGAGCAAGCCGGCGGCGTTTCGGCTTGTTGACTTGTCCAGCTTTGTCTAGCTGCGTGCGGCTTTGACTTGAGCGCTACACCACTTGGCCCCAATTCTTTGTTTTCGGACCCCAAACAAAACGCCACTTGAAGGGTGGCAACCCACTGAACAACTGGGAAGCACTGCGTCCTCAACCTTTAAGCCAACCCTTTTCTACATGCATGTCAAATGTGGGGCTTGGGGGCTTGGGGGCTTGGGGGCTTGGGGGGGAGGGAAAAGTACGAAAACACGCTCCATCCCCGTTCGGCCCGGGCTCCTCGGCTCACGGAAACTGGCATCCACGGTGCCTTTTCAGGGGATCCGAAATGTTGGTTTGCCTTTGGGGTGTCCCGTGCAAAACCGCCAAACAAGAGGTACCACAAGAAAAACACACACACACACATCCATCTAGTTTGCCTGAAAACAGGAGCTCCAAACAAACATCAACTACGGGCCGAGAAGGTGATGTCCGAGAGGAGCTGAGAACGGCCTCCCCGCAACCCCCAAAAGACATATTGAGAAACTGGCTTCAACCTCAAAGCACGTGAGCGGCGCCGAAAACCAGGTACATCAAACCCTCTAGAGGACCACTTTCGCGGAACCAGTCGCGATGGTTTCGCGGCCACGCGTTTCACTTTCGCAGGCATGTGCTCTTTAAGGATGGCTTTCGTGGAATTTGGCGGCATGGATGTCAGCTGAGCTCAAAAGGGACTTGACGCTGTCCACAATGACCGGCACAGCCCGCCTCACAAGCCCGACATGGGAGCCAAAATCCGACACAAACGCCGCAAACCATTGCGCGACGCTTTCGCGGCGGGCTCTGCTAAGCTTTCGCGGGCGTCTTCGAGCGCCCTACGGTTTAGCTTTCGCAAGGCATCGTTAGGAGAGGCCCTCAATCAGCAATTTCCATCGTTTCATCAGCTTTTGGGCGCTGCTCGCGTGAAACTTGCTACGCGGCCCATGGCTCCCACCCGACCTCCGACCTCCGACCTCCGACCCCGATGAGTCGAGCGCCTGGGCGGGGCCACTCCCGGCCCGTGACCGGGTCCAGGTCGAAGCGCGTGGTCTCCGGGCGCGCGTGGCCGGGGCTCCAGTGCCGCGCGGTCCTTAAAGAGTGGCGCCCGGGACCCGAGTCCGTCACTTCAGCGGGTTTTGGTGGTTCGGTTTCAGGGCTGTGGGAAATGGAATCCACGTCTCTGATACAAAATGGGTTTCCCGGAAGACAAACCCCTCATAGAAAGGGGGAGAGTCCCAAAAGTAGCACAGAAGTGGTTGGAAGAACCCCGAGCGATCGGTTGCATTTGGCTCATTTGGTGGTTCAGTTTTGTTCTGTAAGCCCTCTCAATTGCTTAAAGTCCGCTGCTCGCCTTGGACCTGAACATGAAAGCTGGCCTTTTGGAAGAGTGATCAAACACGGACCGGCACTGGCAAGCCGAAGGATTAAATGGTCGGCTAAGGGCAAGTGGGTAACACTCGAAAAATCAGGGGTGTGCCTATCACCTTAATGTCAAGCGATCGCAAAGTCCAAAGCAGGCTGATAACTACCCCTTCACGCACTCCATGCTTAGCAGATCAACCATATTTGGGTGTGTAGTTGGGAAGTCGTTTGAATCCGGATTTCGCAACATACAGGTTCGTCAAAACCCGAGACCTCTCCAAATGCTTGGTCGCCGTGTTGATTTCAACATGAATCTCTCCACATCACTAGTCAGGGTTCCTTACATTATACACCTACACATTGCCTTGTAAATGGTGGTTTCCCTTTATTTTCGCGGAACAAGCCATGCTTCAACTGGCCAAAATGTATCTTTTAAGGAGCCCTGCTAGTCTTTCCATATTTCCCAAAATGACTTGGGATGCTAAACATGGGGAGGGTTGGCCAACCCCATCATCCACAACTCAGTGACGCTGGCCGAAAACAAGAGAATATGGTCGTGTCTCAAACAAACAATCTTCCCTTGAAAGCAACCAACCAAGAAAAACATGCCAACTCCCAAACAACTGCACCAATATACCTCAGCTTTTGCCCAGTGCCCCACCAAACAATATAATTGATTGTGGTCCATATGTAGAGAATGCAACACAATCTTAACAAACAAGATTCCAGGGGTGCAAAATAAGGCCCCCCAAAAAAACACGACGAAGAAGAACCAAACAAAACGACAGGACGGCTTTCTCTTGGTGTCCCAATCAATTAACCCAACAACAAGCAGCCCAGGCAAGAGCCTCCCAGCTCTCTCCAGGCGTCATCACTGCCGCTGGGTCCATCTGGAATCGCCCAGCCTCCGGCCCATAGATGGCCCCCTCCTCCTGCAGCTGCATCCGCGCCTGGATGGGCGCGTAGCCTGCCTCGGGCTTGGAGGGGGCTTCGGGTCGTTTGTTGCCCCAAAAAGGGTCCTTGTTTCAGGTTGCTCGACATTTTGTCGGGCTAAAAACACCAAAAAAACAGCCAAACATATGGAAACTACCCCTCCAACCGCTTGCCTTCCTTTTGGTCTTTCACATGTTGGTTTTCTTTTGGTTTGGAACCTGACTTGCCGAAGAAGCTCCTTGCCGCGAACCCAAGGCTGCCCTCTGGTCTCCTGTTGGTTTCAAAGATTAGAAACTCACTGGGCAAAGGGCATTTCTTTTGTTTTGCTTTTGTTTTGGAGACCCATCCTTTTGTTCGTTTCACATGGAGAGCAAATTTCAAAGGAAAGCAGCCATTTTGAGGATTCCCTTGCTTTCAGCCACACCCAGCTTCAACAAACAGGGCGACCCTTCATAATGCATGGGTGTCTGTCTTCTCCTTTCAAACGATGTCAAAGGGAAGCTTCCCACAACAACAAATAGTAGTGTGCCTCTTTTCTCGGTAGACTGCCTCGAATCAGCATGCTCATGAAAGTTTACTGTCAGGGCGGTGACAACTATGGTCCTATGGTGGTACCATGGTTAGTTCCCAACCAGCATTGTTCCGGAAGTTCCCTCCGGAAGCAATGATGATATTCCGAAAAGGACGCAATGCCGGCATTGTGAAGTTTGTTCAGAAGCCTGAAACAACCCCCAAATCGGTCACAGCGCAAAACTTGTGCGAGGTCGCCGTAGTTTCCCAGATTCCCAACCTCCCCTCCGTGCTGAATCCTCACCTAAACTCCCCAACCTCCCGCAGCTTCCCTCCACTTTCAGTGGTTTCCCATTTATATCCATTTATCCTCTACAAGAACCAGGGCTTCAAAGCCAAACCACCAACCTGACAGGTTCCCGACTCCCCTTCCTCTCCGCGCTGTCTTTCCTTTAGCCAAGCCGCACGGGGCACGGGGCTGCCGCTATGAGGCCTGGCCTCGCGTATGGGTCGCGCGCCAGGTGCAAGAAACGAGAGCTTGGCGCAGAATAGGGGACACCAAAGTCACCAAGTGGTCCGTTTCCTTTAGTAAAATTTAGGCTCCCTTTAAACCAAGCCAACCCAAAAGGCCGCCCCTCAACAAAAATCAATTTCAAGTGAGTCTTTCCCACACCTCGCACATAGCCGGCATCCCCCCGCCTGCGCCCCCGCGGGTGCCGGCGCCGGCGGCACTGCACGGGGCGGCGTGCCCGTCCGAGACTTGGCACGCTGCTCCCGGCGTTCCTGGGCTTAGCTTCTTTGGTACGGCCGAAATTCTTAGCATGAGGTTGGCTACTCTGACCCAAGACTCTGGGAGTCTTCTATTAGCCACTTAGGCCCTATCATCTGCATGCCTTGAACATAGGCGACACAACACTCAAAAGATGTGTAAGTTGTCAATGGTGTTTGAAAGTTGGCTTCCCTTCAGTGCAGTCCTGAAAAAGAATCATACCAATCTGTTGCGCTCGGCTTCAGCTTAGCTTTGCCGGTGGCATTTTGGACAGGGGCGGTGCTCGACTGGTTAGCCTTAAGAGGACATGGCATGGAGCAATCTGGGTACTCTGGCTTTTGCCCGATGCCCTCAACCTCAGTTTAACGCTCCCTCCATACGAAGCTGGCAAAAAGCTGATTTCACCCCCCCCCCCCCCCATGTTGCTGAGCCAACAAACCAGACCAAACGAGGTGCACCTCCGGCCGTCCTCCAGACAATATGACCATCAAAGACCAGTAAGGCACTGTCCAAAACCAAAGTGACAATACCTGGACAAAGCACCATACATCACCCACTTGATGCCCACTTGTTTTGCCTCCGAACCGGTGAACGCCCAAACATCATATTGTTAGCTCCTGTATGATCCAATGCTTGAACAATAAAACTAGCAGGGATGCGGAGGAAGTGGGAATACAGGAGAACTCTGTTGGCGCCATGTACCTGCAAACTAAGTATCGGTGCTTGTCAGCGGCATCTTGGTCCAAAGTATTAACATACGGTGAGCCCAAAACGAGGTGGATTTCCGCTTTGCACTCCCGTCAACCTGATAAAAAAGGTATCCTCAATACACATATGGATATGAATATCTGGATATGGATGCGAGGGTTGATCAAGATTCCTGGCCCCCAAACGACCCCAGGTAACTTTTCCCAAGCGGGACATATCGGATCAGCTTGGTGTTCCAGCCAATGCATCCAAAGTAATCTTGCTGGCGCTCAGGGATTCCTTTTAAGGTTCTCTTTCAGGACTGCACTGAAGCAATAGTTCAACTCGATTGCTTTCTGCTCCCCTGCTAAAAGTTTGACTTTTAGTGCTTAATGCAATGAAAACCCACTAGTTGGCAACAAGTTAAAGTCCTAACATCCAGGCAAAATGCAGCAAAGAAAGTTGTCTCATTCCCTTCCTATCCTTGGTTGACGTTGGAAGGGGAGCAAAAACTGATTCTTGCAGTTCAGTGGGGATTTTCCACTAGATCACAATGAGCAAACATGTAAAATGTTTCCCAACAACAACCATGAATTCAGAAGTAAGTAACTCACAGGGGCCGTTTTCTACCAGCCCAGCTGCAAGAACGACCTCTGCCAAAGCTTGGCCCGACTACAGCACAGAAGTAGTGATAGAATTCCGATTAAAACCAACAAGGGAAAATAAGAACATATTCTTGAACATATTCTTTCAGCAAATGGAAGATTCCCTTCCGATCGCACCAAGTAATTTGCTTCGCCGACTAACTCGGTGCTTCGCGTTTCGAGCGTCGATGAGCTGCTGCACGCGCCGCTCCAGCGCCTGGCTCCGCAGCAGCTCCCCTGCGGAGCGAGAAGCTGAGCCACGAGTCGCGTGTGGCCTCCTGGTGGCCTACAGACAGTCAGCCCAATCAGAACATATGACACTATAGCCATATCACATATATATATATATGGATTACATATTATTATTGTCTTTGTTTTTTCGTGTTTCCGATGGTTCCCTTTCTAGGGTGGTTTACAGCGGAACTCAAGACACCTGGCGGCAATCAGCGAGCATACTTCATACCTACGCTCAGCACACATTTGAAGATTTCAAGACGTGGGGGCCGCGAGTACTCCGTTGAGGTTCCATGTGCGAATTGATTGTTTCTCGCTCAGTGCATGACAGCAACGGGGCACAATGGGTTCAGTGTCCTTCAACACAAACAACCAACCAACTAACTAACCAACCAACCAACCAACCAACCAACCAACCAACCAACCAACCAACCAACCAACCAACCAACCAACCAACCAACAAGCCAACAAGCCAACAAGCCAACAAACACATACACAATCAGGGGAACGTCAGCGTGCTGATCCGGCCTTCGCTCATGCCGTGGGGGTTGCTGGCCAGCGCCGAGAAGCTTTGGCCCAGCTGCTGGCGCTGGCGCTCCACCTGCGGCCGCAGGTCGAGACGTCGAGAACCTTGGAACCGCCTGGCAGTGGAACCGACTAAAAAAAGGCATCTAGGTCCTCCAGTAGGGAGGTTCGAATAAGTCTAGTTTAGTAAAACAAACCTCCCCCCAAAACGGGTAGAAGATACACGTTGACAAAAACTGACGTTTGTCGCGAAGCGATCGTACCCAAAAAACTTGCTGAGAGCTGATCGATCGGACCCTGACAATTACGATTCTAGCAAATAGCAAATGGCCCGGCATCAAACCACTATGCGAAACAGCCTACCCGACCAACCCCCTGTAGTAGAAACATCTTTGCTCTTTGCAGCACCCCCCCCCGCCCAAACATGAACAGAACCAACAGCAACATGCTAAGCACTGCGAAACCGAACCACAAAACAAAAACAATCAGCAACACCTAGGCCAACACCCCCCGCCCCCGTTCGCTCGGAATTCAGGCAACCTCCGAATTCGTGGCCAGAATAGGACCCCTGCAACTTCCAATCAACTTTTTGCCTGCAAGTGAACTGAGGGAAACTCAACAGCGTAAAACGTTCAACAAGCCTCTTTCAGTGAGCTAATGAACCGTCACGCTCTGAATTCCCTGGGCGGTTTTTGTTGCCCCCCCCCCCCCCGCAAATCGAGCGGCGAGTACCTGCCTGGCGCTCGTGCATCTGCATGGCGCTGGCCTCAACCAGTGCTTTCAAGGGTTACTGGGACGGGCACGGGGACAGCAAGCTATATGGTTACAAAATGGTACAAAAGGGCAGAGAGTGGGGAGAGCGAATCTCGGTGGTACCCACTCAAGGGGCATGACATTGAGCTCTCATATGTGCGGCGGTCAAAACATGTGTTGTGGTTGGCTGCCATGGCTGGCTGGGGTGTCGCTCTTCAAGGCCCCCTGTCGCTACACACAGTGCCAGCTCATTTCTCGCATCTCGGCTGGAAGGTCTCAGCTTTTCAGCACCAAAGTAGTACATGAGGCTTGCCTCAACCTCCTTCCTTTCATGCCTTTTCCCCATGGGCTACTGCGGAAGAGATGGTAGTGCTTGCTCGACACACGGGACGGTCACTTCCCGCCGGCTCCTCTACGTCAAGGACATGCTCCTAGCTTTGTAGTACAAGTGTAGCACTCGAAGTACACGTCCGCAGCCCCAGCTTGAAAATCGCAGCTTTGTAGTACAAGTGTAGCACGCGAAGTACACGTCTGCAGCCCCAGCTTGAAAATCGCAACTTTGTAGTACAAGTGTAGTACGCGAAGGGGCAACTGCCTACCTGAAGGGATTTTGGGTGTCGCTCCATAATCTGAAAGGTGTCGCTTTGAGTGTCGCTACGGGTGCCGGATTTTTCCCAGGGGCTGCCGGAACCCTACTTCAAAAGCACAGTGCCTCTTTTTTGCTTGCATCGTCGCCTGTCCCCGCCAAGGCGACGGAGCACCTCTTAAACTGGAACGCTCAAACTGCCAAGACGAGATCCTTCAAACCTGTCTTGCGTCGCAGCCGGGACTTAGACTTCCACGATGTGTTCAGCACGTACTTCCGTTCCCATGCAAGTAAAAAGGTACTTACAAACATGTTCCATGGGGACTTACATACATGCAAGCCCTAAACAGGGGTGTCGCTACTCAAGGCCTTTTCAAAAAACAGTTATGTCACGGCGGCCGCAATGAAGACCTCTACATAACGTGTTTTGACCCTTGCACATATGGGCAAGCGGACGTGAGCACCACACAGGCCTTGGAGTCTGTGGAGGCTATGCTGCGACTACACAGAACGAGCGAACTCAATTCGGACAAGGAACAAATGGCTGTTGGATGAGATCTGAGAGGTTGCCACTACAGCGGCCAAGCCGCTTGTGTCTGCTCCAGATCCCTGTATCCAAAGGTTCGTGGCGGCGGCGGCCCCGCGGCGGCTTGCGGCTCCTGGGTTCGAGGCTTTGGGTGGGAGATGCACATCCTCACTTGAATTGGGGTCTTGTCGAGGGTACCTTTTGCTACAATGGAAGCCAAAAGGCCCCCTATTTTGACACGTACCCGGCTGGATAAGGACCTAGATCATCCACGGGAAACCCAAAGGAGAGCTCATTTAAGCAAACAAGCCGATTTCCGTTGGGCAGTTGACCATCGTTGTGATGTGTCTTTCGTCTCTTTTCTTCTGGGCTGATCAAAATGCTTTGGATTGGCCGGTTCATTAAATGGCCATGTCCTGCAATTGGACAGGTACCCATGCTTTGATGGCATTTGAAGAGAACCATTGGAACAGAACACAGAACTAAGTTGTTGTAACTTCTTGTGGTCGCAGTCCTCCCTTCTTGGTAGCACCCATCTGCCTCTCCTGGGTTGGGGTTCGGCATATCTTGTGCAACCCGGTTATCGGGCTCGCAGAAATGGATAGGATGTCACACACAGACACACACACATTGTCCTGTGGTGCAAGCAGGCAATCGCTTATTTGAACCCGCCTAAACGGGCGCCCTCTGACTATTGGGTTTTAAAACAGGGCCCCAGCTCTTGAAGATTCTTGAAGCCCCAAACAAAAAGGCAACCAGCACTCTCTCTGGTCTGCCTGCGGCTTCTTGGCCCGCAGCTGAGCCTCAAAAGCGACCCAAGGCTGGAAAAACTCGAAATGAGCCAGGGTGACTCGATGGGACTCATATTCACCCCCACTTGCTGATGGCTTCTTGGTGAGTGTGCCAAAAGATGTTATTCCCTTTACTACACCAAGCAATAAATATCGATTGGTCATATCATGACGTTGCAATGGCAGCGTGAGTATCGAATTCATCCTCCCGAAGTTTCCGAGTTCGCTACCTATGCTTTCGCCCTTCACCAGAAAACCTATGGATGATTCTGGATTCCAAATCAATGCATTGAGGGCATCCATTTTTGGGTGGCTTCAAAGGTGAGCAAAAGGAAACCACACATCCTGGGGGGGCCCTACTTCAAGACACCTTTTTTTTTTGCAGAGTGCACTCCACCAGAAACCGATAGGGGCCTACCCACACCTGATACCCTTGTAACGTTCGTCCGTTGCTAGCTTCTGGGGAACCAGGGGTGTGGGCCCAAAAAAGCGTAGAATTTCCTTGTAGCCGGTATTTGAGGCTTTAAGGCTACCCCTTTCTTGGGTTTGTTTTCGAGCTCCACTTGCTTGAGACCCATATTATGGGCTTGTCTTCTGTCCGGGTACAACCCAAACTGGCAGTTTTCCTTTTGGCTTCCCATGTAAAGCCAACAACACATACTTAACCTAAAAAAGAACCACCTCCGCTTGCTCGAAACCCACAATGGTCCCACAATCCTTCGCTTGTTTTGTCTGACCCCAAAAAAGCAAAACCCGCTAAAAAGAAAAGGCCGTAGTAATTTACGATTCCTTAACAACTTGCCCATGCGAGCCCAGGAAGAAGTTACTTTCACGAAGGAGATGTTCACAAGGAATTCAAAGGGAACCACGCGGTAAACCAAGGGGAAACTAAGCCAAAGCGAAACCAACGGTGGGTTTAAACGGAACGAAACCAAAGGGAAGTCGTATCTGTTTCAACTCGATGCCTTGTATTTGTTTCTTGTATTTTGTTTTGTGATTCCGTGTTTCTTGTTGCTGCTAAAAACCACGCCAAACCAATTGGAATACAAAGGGTGGAATCTCTTCTATCTGCTGCCATTTGCTTAAGCCCCCTGGAAAAATACAATATTTCCAGTAGTGATAGATTCCCTTTAAAACCAACAGGAACAAAAAAACAGGGGAAGTCTAAAAGGTTGAATCCAAAGGTGCGCCTCGAGCGCCCGCAGCTGCTCCTGCAGAAGCGGCTCTTCCAAGTGCAGCGCACGCAGCCTCGCAATGCACGCCCGGGGAGCATGGGGGGGGGCTGGGGGGCTGGGGGGGGCTGGGGGAGGGGGGGGAAGCTGAGGGGGGTTGGGGCGTGGCTGCTTGCTAATCTGTTGCACCAGGGAGAGAGCGGATGGCGCAATTCCCATTCTGTGGGTAAGGGGAGGACTAAGCCAAAATCGGAGGAATTGTGCCATCTACTTTCACCCAAGTGAAACCAGACCCTGGCACCCCGTAAAGGGGGCACAGAGGGTGGAACCGTGATCGGGGACTGCAAGACTAACCTGCCAAACGCACCAAACGCGACACATGCTTTGCCGAGAGCGATTTCGAGGTCGCAGGTGGATGAATGCATCGCTTTCTGTGTGGGTGGGCCACTAAAAAACACATCATAATGCAGGCTAAGTTGGAAGAACCTGGCCTGGGGCGGTCAGAATTCAGCCTTCGGGACCCTAAGGATACGCAAAGAAGCTGTCATGAAACCAGTCATTTGGAGGCATCCACTTGCATTTGAGCAATTATCGGGAAATCAAGAAAAGCACTGACGGCCGCCGGTTGCTAATATTCAAGGAATAAGGGCTTAAAACGGCTGCCGAGCCCCAAGCGCCAAGCTACTGAAAGGTAGCAGGAAAAAGGCCATCAAAGTGCACAGGGCTCCCAGTGATTCGATTCCTCCAGTTGTGTAGTAGGCAACCAAGGCATTTCCTGCCCTTTAACCATTACACGGAAAATGGCGGAGGGCCACCTAAAGCTGGCGAAACGACTGGGATCTGGAGCTACTTGCACTTCTCCTTCAATCTCACCCGGCAGGGCAGCTCACAGATGTTGGCAATGGCACGAATATGAAACCTGGCTGTGCATCTGCTTTCGCGTTTGTGGTTCTGAGCCTGGTTGCTCCGGTTTGTATACTTTGCATAGGTTGTTCGCCCCACAACTTGGATAGAACTGGTACGCATGTACTATGGGCTATGGACAGCCGCGTGCCGCGGCCTTTTTTGGCAGCTGTACTTCCATTGGTGCGTCTCTTTGGGCGAATCGATTGTTTCATCAATCTGACTACCGGGATAAGGCTGGCTGAGGCGCGTCAGGTGCATCCCACCAACAATGACATCAGCTTTGATTTCCCAAAGATGTTGCCCTAAAGTGCCCCCCAAACCGCATGATTTCCTCCAAAATGGGACACCCCCCTTACTCAACCACGGATTGATCACTGGCTTCTCACCCAGCAGCTCGTCATCCAGCAAAGTGAGCTGTTGCTTGATGAAGCGCTCGTAGGGATCGTCCGGCCCCGGCAAAGGGCCAAATCGGAAAGTGCTGCCTGGAGTGCCGTCCTGGGAATGCCATTCCGGGTGCAGTCCATAGACTCGCTTAAAGACCCTCGCAAGGGAAAGCAACAGGTTGTTTAAATTATGGCATGGTTCTGGAGAACCACCCTATGATACTGTACCACTATGGGTAATTGCCATTGCTTTCTCACTTCAGGAGCATTGCGACAGAAAGTTGCCTCCGTGTCCACAGCTGCGAATAGTGGCTCTTCACCAAGCAACAATGGCCGTTGGTTTTGGAATGGAATTCCCTCCTTTTGATGGGACAGGAAGTTCCATGGAAAAATGTGTGCTTTTGAAGGAGCGCTTTTCAGATCAAAGGAAATTCAAAAGGTAAAACAACAAAGTTCCCCTATTTTGACACACATGACTCCCCATGTAGATTTGATGTCCACCCAAGGCTTCCCCATGACACATCATACATCACACCCATGTGGCACATCCCTGGCCTCCAAACAAGTCCCGGGCTCTGCTCAGTGGCTTGAATTGCTCCATTCGTTGGCCGCTCTCGACTCTGAGCAAAATACCCTTGCTTGGACTGCGAGTGAACCGAGGGGAACAAATGTCTCGCTCGCCACACCGGAGCTCAGACCGACAAGTGGCAAACCTTTTGGTTTAATGTTAGATAGCGATTAATAAAACGGGAGTGAGTACAGCAAAAAAAACAAAACTCGAAATTATTCACTCTCCTGAAAAGCAAAAAGGGTAGGTATTACAGAAACAAATCTCCCCGAAATCCCGAAAATATGTCCCCTTCCAAGAATAGACTATTTTTGAGGGTTGAAACGTTTGAGTCCATCCAGAAATGTCCAGAATTTCTGGATTGCTTCCTGTCCCAAACCACCAAATTCCTTATCAATTCCTGTACTAGAAGATGCACCCTGACAAATTTTCAAGGGGGTGGCACACGGAACCCCCGGAAGGCAATAATGCAGTTTGTGTAAGGGTAGGGAATTGTGAAAAAATGGCCAGGGCAGCCTGCCAAGAAGAAGAACCAATACTAAACCAATTCTAAACTGTAGTGAGTCAACTGAAAAGAAGAACTAATACTAAACCAATTCTAGACCGTAGTGAGCCAGCTCAAAGGAATACTCAACCAATACTAAACCAATTCTAAACAATACTTACTGGAAAACTACTCAGGCAGGTCCCACTCTGACCCCCATTTTGTTTTTGGGGGGTTCTCGCTATTGACCCCCCCAATTCGTTTGAGGGGGGGGGGAGGGGGGGGGGCCCCTTTATTAATCACTCCCCAACATTACTCATCGGTCACAAAAGGGAACCCAAAGGAGACCGGCACCCTGGGAGGTCCAGGTACTTCTGTTCAGCTCGGAACCCTGATCAACATTAAGCATGGATGAAACAAAGGCTCTACTGGATGGTCCCTCGCCGTGTCCCTGGGCTTTCAACCGAAAGCTCCTCCCCAGGCAGCGGCAAGGGTGACATGCGCCCGGCGGTCTGCAAAGACACATCTTGGGCATCGCCTACGGGCGAGGCCAGCCGAGGCCTGTGGTAGGCATCTGCTCACCAATTCTATTTCATCTTGGTGGGGTGATGAGTGAGGCAATTGCTTTTTGGAGGCACCTTTCCTTGTTTGCTGGGGAGTAGCGAAAGACCCTTGGAAGGTTTCCACGTGGTTTGCTGCTGAATCTTCGGATTAATCCGGGTACCGTACTGATCAGGAGCTGTTTTACAGGGTTCCTCTCGCCGGTAGGGACCTCCAGATTAATCCGAAGTTTCGAATTTTGAGTCTTCTCTCTTCTTTGGGGTTGCCTTTTAGCTTCCTTCTGACTTTTCCTTTCCTCAATCTCCGGCTCCGAGAGGTCCTGTTGCAGCTACACCTTGGGTTCTGCCGTGACCGTGATGGTTGGGGTTACACACGAGACAAAAAGACCAGCGCCACTCACGAACTGGCTTCCTTTCAAAGCGAAGCCATGTGAGCCACGGTCAAAACTACTTCCCTGAGCACATGGAACAAAATCTGTGAGTGCCGTGGGCTTTCTGGGATTCAAGAGCGTCCCATATCTCACCCTAATGGATCATAGACATAATCCAGAAACTTTGACCACGCCTCATATCTCAGTGAGTCCATTGTATAATAGATTCCCTTAAAAACAATAAAATAGATTTCGCTTCTACACGGTGTCTCCGGTTTAGTTTAGACATCCCCCTTTTGGTTTGCTTTAAAGGCAACAGCTACAACAAAGGTTTGTCAAAATAGGGGAACCCCAAAATTGATTTCGGGTTTCCTTTCAGCCTCTGTTTGTCTTTTTTAGGAACCCACAACTCAAAATGGTGGTGTTTTCCTTTTGGATTCCCTTTAAAACCAACCAAAAAGAGGGGGTTTTCAGGATACACCTTCAATCACAGGCAAGACCTGTAGCAAAGAAACGTTCCTGCACCTCAGAGCCCATGCAAGTGCGGCCTCTTCACGTCCTTGAGCGCCAGCCTAGACCCCGGGGGGGTAAAAACAAGCAAGACGTTCACGACGCTCCCCAGCTGCTGACCAAATGTCCCCGGATTCTCGCCTGGCCGCTCTGGCCGCTCCGGCGAGGACCAGCGCCGCCCGGGCGAGAACCCGGGGCTCGAGCGCCCCGGGGAGGGCGGGCGCCCGGCCATGGCGATGGGGCCATGGCCCGCCGAAGATGCGGCCGATGCGGTGGATCTTGGGCTCAGTGTCGGAACCGCTCCACTTTGACTGCCTGGGTGTTTTAAGTAGGGAGGATAGAATGAGGGTACCCGTTTTTAGGTAGTCTGTTTTAGTAGGGGAACCCTCCGCCAAAAAAGGGGAGAGAAGGGCACTACTGGGCCACCTAGCTGCCAAAGATGCGTCGGATGTTGGGCCCAGGCTGTTTTTACCTGAAATCGGGGAAGCTGGAAGCTCAGCTCGCCGAGGTTTACCTATATGTCGCAAAATGGCCTCCGTCGGGATGGCTTGAAAGGGAAAGTAAACTCGGAAACTGCGTGGTTGACGTTTCTGCCTTTTGGGACACCCGTTTGCTTGGGACCTCAGGCTGTTTTTGCTGGAGCCCGAAAGGCTTCGTGCCGTTGGGTCAAGGATTCAACAGGAAAGCGCCGTTCAAGGCCTGGGAGCTGTCATCTTAAAACATTCAAGGTTGCTGGAACGTCAGAAGGAACAAGAATATGTGTGTGTGTGTGTGAGCCTGAATCATCCATCGTAAATTTGAAGCCTCAGTTGAATTGAAGTGGGAGCTTGAATCGGACCCTGTGATTCAACAGCCTGGACCAACTCCATCCAACGCAACGGTAAACTTGTCCCATAAGCACCAGTTGCCAAACACAAGTTCCGGCCTTCACTCTGAAAATTTGTCCACGCCTGAAATGAGGGGAATCCGACAAAAAGGATAAATATCACAAAGTAGGCTCGTTGTAGGCAAGCACCGTGGCAAAGCCACTGCAACTTGCACAAAGCTGGCAAGGGCCAGCAATTTGCTCGCAATCAAGCAACACTTCCTATGACGGGATGTGCTTATTGCTAGAAGGGAAAGGGAAAGTTGCAACTGGCTTACATTAACTGGTAAAACATTGTAGCACCGCGCGGTAAACATTCAGTGTGCACCTCTCGAATCTTGCGATCCCCCATGTCCAACTCCTTGAACTTTGGTCACAGTAGAAAAAACCTTCATGCGGGGAGGCTCGTTTTAGCCTAATGTGAGCTTGTTATAGTTTTCCCTGAAGCCAAGCTTATCAGGCCTTTCCCTTGTGCTAACCTGACATCCACGCTTCCTTTGTAGATTGCATCCAACACGTTGGCTTCAAGGTCTTTCTTCATTAACTTTTGGGGTGTGCAAAAGGTTCCAACGCGTCAGCCACTTTTGCTACCGCGTCAGTATTCTCCCGAGCTCGTGAGAGAGCCAACCTGAATGGCTGGATCGATTCAAGACACGCCTGCTTTTGCGCAAAGCGTGGAACAGTTCCGCCACCGCTGATTCTACGCAATGCACTGACCCAGCACAGTGCGGTACTCAGCCCTCGTTGATCGCCTGGCCGACACAATAGCGAGGTGAATGGCTGAGTTGGCAAATATAGGAAGCGCCAAAGCAAACAATACTTGCAATGGGACTTACGCAAAAACTTATTCATCCAGAGTCCAGCGAGCCATGAAATGAGATCCCAGTTCAAGTCTGATTGGGGAGGTCAGCAAAGCCTGGGACCTGCTTGAGTCTTGGCCCATGGCAAACAAGTTGCTGGTGGCTGATCTCCCGAGTTGTCCCACTTAAATGGCAGTGAAATACATTGAGGCTCTCCGATGGGGAACCTGCGGGTATAGCAAAGCATGTGCTGCAGTGGATGGACGACATCCTGCACCACTTTGAAACCATGGAAAACTATTGTGTTGGTTTTTTGTAGGGGAATCATCCTTCCTGTCATGGCTCTGTGCGCAGACATATTTATATGAACTATATTTTGAGGCGGATGACTAGGTGACCAGGGCTTGAGGCTCCAATGGACGAGCCTCGGGCCTCGGTCTTCGAAATGTGTGGTGTGCGCCGCATCAACTCAACACAATCCCAAAGGATGTCCCTAAATTTGCTGCCAATGTCAAACATTGTGAAGGTCCTTAACTTTGCATTCCAAATGTCCTTAACTCAACACATCCCAAAGGTTGAAGATCTGGAATGTCCAAACATCGTGGAATCGACTTTGGTTGCTGAAAGGGAGCCCTATCTGCGTCAAGTCGCTTCCGGTCCTCTAGACAATTGGAGTGTCGAGCCTTTGAAAGGCGTCCCAGCCGAAAAATACCCAGATGTGCGGTGGTCAAAAGTCCTCCCTTAACAGGACTCCTCACCACGCGTGTCTAAAACCTGTATTGAGGGGTTGACCATTCTTGTCAACCCCTAGTAAGGATGGCGCCTGTTGTGGGCCATGCCACATGTTCAAAACCCGATTCCACCATTAGTCGTTGCCTTTTTGTTTCGCCAATTCGCGAAACCCAACACCATACCTAAATTTAGCCCAAAATCAGGGACTGCAAATCACTCGCAAAAGAGCCAAGGATATTGGATCCTCACCTGATCTCCTCTTTGCAAACAATGGGCTTCCATAACCCCCTCCCCCGCGCTTCTCTGCTCCGTCCTGCTGCGCTGTCCAGAGGAGGTCGGACTTCTGGCCATTCTGCAGCGTGGCTCGTTTGCAGGGTTTGGCTTCTCCTCCGCACTTCCTTGAAATAAAGTTCAAGTGAGTAATCAAACCTAGTATACAAACAGTCTACCCATTTTTTTTAAGAGTTTAAAGGGCGACAGCACCTATTGCTGGGACGGTCCTTCACTGTCCTTAATCGGGTTTTCGGAGCAAAGTTCAAGTCTGGGAACATGTGTGGGGAATTGTGCTTGTATGGTACAGTCCCTGTTCCATAATCACATACGTATATATTACTTTGGGGGTGGGGATAGG
>CAUJNA010000979.1:612500-890000 GCA_963377175.1 Effrenium voratum
CTCACCATGTTTTCTCATCTCTTTCGAGGGTTGATGACCACCCCAAAGAAGCCATGGCCCACACTCACTTGAGTCCCTAGGAGCTTCGCTTGGAAACAGTGTCTGCAGTGAGGCACTGAACGGACTAAACCCAAAGCGGAGTCTCAAGCGGCTGGTTGGGGTCTTCCCAAATTGGATCGACGCTTCGACGCATTTCTCAACGCGGCCTTGACGGAGTTGCCCTCACCCCGAGCGATGAGGTCCCGCACCTGTGAGGGTCCGATCGAGTGGGAAACCCATCGACATAAGGTGTCTCCTCTCAATGGCGGTTGGTACGGAAAGGGAAACAAGAGAAAAAAAAGAAACAAAATGTGGGACGTCTATCTTTAAGAGTTACCCATGTAGAAATTTCACAACCATGAGGAATCGCAAAGGAACCTTCAATATGCATGAAGAGCCCGAGCTGGGTTTGCCCAGATCGCTCGCTGGTGTTGATGCAAAGCATTCAAATGGAGGCTCCTTGGTTTGAGATTGCTTGAGTTGTACTATAAGGGCCTAAATGATTAGAAATGGGGGGGTTGTAGTTGTACTATAAGGCCCTAAATGATGAGAATGGGGATGTGGGGTACGTGTAAAACAAACATTAGCCATGAGTATTGGAGAATCATATCATATCAATAAGTGTGTAGCCCCTGCTATAGCTTGCACGCATTCTCAACTGAGGGATCATGCTTTTCAGAAAGCGGCAAAGCAAGGGACGAGCGAAAAATGGGCTGCGGGGGTGGGGAGGGGGAGGTTGAGGGATCAGCCTTTGAGATTGTTTTTTATTTATTGGTTTTGTCTCAAAAAAAGGGGCCGCAAAACATGCATGACCACCGTACGCCAAGTCCGTGGATCCAAGGTTGGAACTAGATTCGGCGCCTGTGCCATTGAACCCATTGGAATCAAGACTCATGGAAGCGGCCACCACTTTCGCGTGGCAACGTGGCTGGTCAAAACCAATGGTACCAGTTTGGGGTGGATGAAGATCCATTTGCCAGCTATTTTGATGTTCAGGGGAAGACAATGATGGTCAATGGCTATCTTGTTGACGCCTCTTCCGCGTTTGATTCGGCGGTGCCCTGACCCCAGCTCGTGACCTCAACAGTGAAAGGACTTGGAAGCAACTGGCAAACAGAAAAGGCCATAATGAGGACCACTCAAAGGACACAGTTGGGCCCGAAAAACAAAGAAACACTGTACCCAGCTGATTTACAGAATCCTCTTGTAAAGCAAGTGTTTTGTTTTTGACATGTATCGTGTATGGCATGATGTTTCCATGTTTCTCGCTAGCGATTCAACCGGCATCCGTGTCCCTCCGTGCTGTCCAAACCTGTTCGGGCTTGTCATGGAAGTGACATCTATACTCCCATTCTCCCATGTCTACATCATTCAGAAACATTCATTTCTAGAGGAATCTGGGCTATGATTGTTGTAGTCCCAACTGCTATAGGTTTGGCACATACGGCAACCCGTTGGTCCAGCTTAAGGCTTCGTGTGACCTCTCTAGGGCACAAAGGGTATAGGTGAGTCATACCTACATTTTAGGAGAAAGACAAAATGTAGAGTCCCTGATCATTTCATGTCTTCTCTTTTTCTCTTGTGTGCTTGATACTCCCAGTTTGCACAGCCGTCCCTCTCGGGACAAACATGCCCCACCCTCCACCCCCCGATTCCTCCGCAAGCTTTATCAATGCAGGCAACTACCGGAACCCTCTCGTAAGCTACCAGGTTGGCGAATCCCACTCCACAAGGGAACTCCTTTCGTAACCCACGAGAAGGATTGAGGCTTTGAAAAGCCCAAATGCCTTGCCGAGGCTTGCAAAAGCGGGTTTGCCTGGAGGGAATGAATGTATTTGAGTGTTCCGGAGACTCGCCAACCATCAACCTCATAAGCTCAAAACTTGGCAAGTGGAGCAACAGTCATGGCACACATATTCTTGAGCTATGTTCAGGCATGTCGCTATAATTTGCCAAGAATCGATACCCATGAGCGACTCTCGGTGAGAATATCTTGCAAAATCGCTCGCTTTCTTTGCTTTGTCAGAGATTGAAGGGCATTTGTTTCAAACCTGCAGAGATGCAACTCCACACGCTTGTGAAGCACGGTGGACCTGAGTGGACTGGAACCAGCATGTCGTATTTTCACGGCCGGAAGGGCGAGACACAAATGCCACCTTATCCATTGGTCCAGTTGCGGCGCGCACCAGGAACTCTGTTTTTTTTTTTTGTTGCTATTGGGTCTCGCCCTCTCTGCGATTCGTGCGAGTCCCCTCTCAGGCCTCATGCGTTGACCGCTGAGCCTGGCACGGCGCAACATTCAAACCCACTCCCAAGTGACAAATAAACATATAATACCAAGTCAGAGGGGGGTTGGAATGAAAGAGGCATCTGCTTGCATGTAGGCTCCTTACGGGCCCCCTGCATCACTTCCAATCTACACACTAGTCAGCAGCTCAGATGCTCACCCTGAGCGGATGGGCCGTCACATGGGCACAAACAAATATCGAACTACTAACCTGCGCCCACATCTGGGGTAATTACACAGGAAAAAAAGAAGAAGTTCTGATTCAGATGCAAACTAGCTTTGAAGGAACCCAGTGGATGAGTAACCTCTTAGATTCTTTCTGCTCGTTCTCAAGCCAGTTTGCATGTCGGTGGCCGTCTCCGATGCAAACTAAGGGGTTGGACCACATCTTATTCTTCGAGGAAGTCGACGCATCAGCAAGCAAAGACATCTTAACCGTCCTTTGGGGCTGCTTGTTCTGATGTAGGTGAAAAAAGTGACATGCTCAAATAATGTTCAAGTTCTCTCTCATTTTGAATATGCTCTTTCAACAATCATCTCCCGAACCGGCTCAGCTTCAATGAGAATAATTATGTGCCCCTGCAGCTGCGCCCCACAAAACATGCACCTTGAGACCCAACAAATACCAACCTATACATGGGGCACGTTCAAACAAAACTTGTGTTTGTTTGCTCTTCTTGTATTTACTTTTTGGGGGGGAGGGTGTCAAGGGCCTGTCCTCACTTTTTGTTCGCTATACGGAATCAAAATGTTTGAGAGTTTGGTTTTGGACAACTCTGATTTGCTTACCCCGCCGGGGAACACAATTTATCCCCTGCGGCGTCGCGCAATGATGCCGGTCACCCTGCAGCCGGCGATCAAGGAGAAATTCATGTGTAGTCCATGGTCTTTCTGAGGGCTCGCCAAGTTTGCCGTGTCCTTGAGGGGAAGACATGTATTTTGACTCGTTTGACCGTGTCCTGGTAAACGGGGTACCCTTGTGGTACTCTCCCGCCCATGGAAACCCAGGATTCATAACCCCTGGACGAATAGGAGGTGTTCTTACCCCGCTAACCACAACCGATCCCAGTGGTCTGCTTCAGTCTTCTCAACAAATTTGGTCGGAGGGAGGTTACAAAGTAAGCCCAAGAATGTCCGCGCTTTCCGGAAAAAAGCCGGAGCAAAACGGGAGACCGCCTTGCACTACAAGACACTTTGCAGAGACTGTGCTGCCGCGCCCGTGCAAAGAGAAGGCCACACAGCTCTCCCGGCTTGCAACGAGGACAGCGAATAAAACCGTACATTTAACACACGACTGGTGGCAGGCCACAAAACACCCTTACGGTAGCGTGACCGGACTTACGTGCATCTTATCCGCTTGCGTGGCAGGTTGTCAGACAATCCACCCACCTCCGGAGACGCAAGAACGTAAGCCGAAATCCGCACCACGTCTGTTGCGCATAACTTGGCGAGAGAGTGACACCGTAATCATACACCTGACTGAGGAAGCCATCCGCATTTGCAACCTTGACCTTGCGTAAGTAACCTGCATGGCGCCGAGCCTTATTCAGACCGTGGGCCGTGTCTGTGTCTGAAGACAAGGAGCGCACGCGCGCTCCCATCGCTGTTGGCACGGGGAAGCAGCTGGCCACGGATCGAAGTTTGCAATCATGGGCGCAGGGCGGGCAGCAAGACAAGTCTGTCATCTGGATACCAGTGCTTGCGATTCTTACGTGGTGCCTCTTTCGCTTCGTAAGCGCGACGGGGTGATCTTCAGGATCGGCAGAAATGTGAAGCATGAGGCTAAGTATGGTGGGTGGGGTCAGGCTATCAACCTTGTCAGTCAAATTGCCCTGATGTGCCAGGCAAAGTCCACCATGGCAACCCCGATATCGGTCTCGGGCCACAAGTGTTGACCATAGACTACAAGGAATGTTGACCGAACCTCATCTCTCTTCAACCCTTGGTTTGTTAGCGAAACACTTTGCTCTTTGCAGCCCGCCAAGGAAAATCGACAGAACCCGAACAAGAATGCGTCGGAATGCATTCCGAAATGGAAAACATTAATACAAAGGACTCAGAATAGAACCCCAAAACCAAAGAACTACGTCAGCATTGAAGACGTTATTGCCCCCTGTGAATTCGCAATTCCGCATCGAATTCGCCTTGGAGGCCGGCTCGTCCTCGTGGTCGCCGGCGGATCTTTTCCAGCCACCGTTGGAGCCCTGCATCGCGGATTTCCCGGCGGAAATCGGCTGGGATCCTCTGCAAAAGTCTCTAAAGGGCCAGGCATGTGCGGTGCGCTCCATGAGTAATCCAGTCAAAAGCCAGAATCAATGTGGTTTCCTTTGAACTCCCTTTGCACAAGTCTGCCAAAATGAGGTCCTTCACTTGCCGTGAATTCCAGAAGACTGTCCGGACCTATTGCTTTTCACTGATCGCGGCCCGGCGAGAGATCATCTGAACCAGTGCGCACATGTCTGGCCAGACTGTGACCCGCATGTAAGATCAATACTTAGCTGCTTGCTATTGCGACACAATTGTGGCTTGTTGTCTGTTGGTTTGTGCGGTAAATTGTGTATGTGTGGCACGAATGTTGCTAGTGTCAGTTTCGCACAGCGCCCCGCGTGGTTGGTCGGGAAATCTGGCGATCCCCTGCATTCCCAGGTCCATGAAAAGCAGCACAAGACAAGTGAATGACAAGCGGAACAAGTGCAAAACTTGGGGAAGGTCCAAAGCTCGTCCCCCGAAACAAGAGCCTTCTTTCAGAACAAGAATTATCAAGAGACGCAGGTGTCCAACCAAACAACTACATATTTTGATTGAAAGCCTCACCACTGGCAGTCCGGGGGTCAAATACTTGCTATGTGTAAGCGCCATTGGCCATGGCCCGGGTGGCTTAACCCAACTCGCCACAATGCTTAAAGTTATCGCATGCCCCCTTCAACCATCACCAACATTGAAACTCATTTCATGACCCAACTGACCAAAAAGGGAAATATAAGGACCCCCTCATGTGGGTGTGTCTTTTGAGGTTATCTTTACCCTGTTCAGCATAGTTTAAAGGCAAGCAAAAGGGACATCACCAATTATCTTGGGGGGGCCCTCCAAATCCGTTTTGACACATACCCATGTATTTCAGCTGCACCCAGGCCAACTCTCTTGGGCCATCAGGGATGCGCCCATTTCAGGTTAAAGGCTTGAACCGGACCTCGATCAAAGCGACTTAGTGACCCTAACGTCACTTGCACACATGTGTGTTTCCATAAAGGAGTTGACTGAATTGGGCCTCTAAACATGCTTGAATTCCTTGTTAGGCTTCCTTGTAGTTTCCCTTCAAACATCAACGAAGGGGGTCAGGTCAAATTTTCGTCACACTTTGTATTGAGTGATTAAGGGCCCAGTTCAACATCGGCGATCTTGTGGAGGAGGGGAACAACATCTCGGGGCCAATTGTGCGGCCCCCGATTTGCGCGAGAAAAACATCCCCCTACCTTTTAGGGGGCTGGGGGGGCAGAGATTTCTCTCAAAATCCTGAATGCTGGGACATCGCCAAATGAAGCCATGAATGGAATTGCTAGGCAATTCAGTCTTCCTGGTTTCGACTCAAGACTATTATATAGATACTGTTTTTGCCAATGTCTCATGGGCCAGCCCAAGGCTTTGGAACGCGCCTTGTCCCACCAGTTCTTGCTGTCATTGTTGTCCTCCTGGCAACTAGGGACCCTTACACAAAGTTGCTCCGAAGACTCTGTCGCAAAAGCAAACATCGGCTCCCCGGAAAAAGAAACCCAAGAACAAATCATGCATATACCCTTGGGCGTTTTTGATATGCTTGAGGAACGGCTGCTGAACAAAAGATTGATCGGGGTAAGCCCCCAGATTCATGCGGCCTACCAGTCCAAACTGGTGGTGACTGTTTCGCTCAAAGCGAGTTATCCGGGTTCCCCCTGCATCACCTCTTGAAGAAAAGGGTCTCTGATTTACCCGATCACCAACAAAAGCGGACCACGTCATACGTTGTTTCGGGCTTCGTACATGAAGCCCGAGCAAACTTGGGACGTGGCAACTTGCCAAGTTTGCGTTTGGCTGCCCAAAACCAAGAGTAGTCTGCTAATGATCAAAGGAAGTTTATCCAGAACTTCAACAGACCTGGACATTATTCAGTATGCTGTCTTTGAGAATACCCGAGAAAAAGAGCCAGGCAAAGAGAACGACAAAGAAGACTAGCTAGAGAAATATAAACAACAACAAACGGTAAGCAGATGTAATCGGAAACATGAAGTTATCTATTAACATATATATATATATATATATTTATCCTCTTCATTATATATATATATATATATATGTTAATAGATAAATAGAGAGAACACTGCACGAGGAAAAGATGAAGATACATACAACAATGAATAAAGAAAGAGAGAGAGAGAGAGAGAAAAACAAAAGAGAAAGAGAGAAAGAGATACATAGAGAGCAGAGAGAGAGAGAGAGAGAGAAATAACAGCAGAACAAGGAAAAACAACCAAACAAACACACATCTTGTTGTTTTGGTAAAACAAGAACAAACAAGAAAAACAGCATGAATAACAAAAGACATTGTAAAAGATGAACGACGCTGTGATGTAAGGATAAGGAGCCTGGGCCCAAGCGTCCTATGCCTGCCGCTCCCTTTTCGCTTCTCGAGATTGCAAATGGCGCAAAGGGGATGTTCATGCCAAACCTAATCCGCACAATCTCGCTGAAACTCTCTATTGATGGCTGAGCATTTGCTTGGGGGCGTGTTTCAGGTGTATAAAACATGTCCGTTGGGCTGAAAGGGGGGTCGGCGCCAAACAAGAAGGCCACAATGATGGAAACCAACGATATAGCTACACCTGTAAATTTTTGGTTCTATCAACATGGCTATGAATGTGTATATATATGGGAATGGGCTTCGGGCGCCGTCGACGAATCTCTTTTCTGGGCAGCACTTTTTGGGCTCCTGTTCATCGGCAGTGCATCTCATTCGCTGATGACACATTTATCAAATGGATATGTGTCAAAATCGGGGAACCCCTATAAAACTGTAGATATCCTCTGCGTTTCCCTTCAAGCCAAGATGAAAAGGGCATCCTCACACACACACACACACAGACACAGACACAGACACAGACACAGACACAGACACAGACACAGACACAGACACAGACACAGACACAGACACAGACACAGACACAGACACAGACACAGACACAGACACAGACACAGACACAGACACAGACACAGACACAGACACAGACACAGACACAGACACAGACACAGACACAGACACAGACACAGACACAGACACAGACACAGACACAGACACAGACACAGACACACACACACACACACACACACACACACACACACACACACACACACACACACACACGGAGACACCCACACGGAGACACCCACACACGCACATACACACACATTTCGACCCACAACACCTCTGTTGTCACGGTCAAGTCGGTCCTTCTTGTTCCACCAATCGTCCTGCACATGAAACGCGTTCGGAGCTTCTCCCTCATCTGCGGCTCCCGCCAGCGCATAATGTGGGTGCTAAATCCAGGATCTTTCGAATCACCCAGCGAATTACGGGCTCTCGGAGAAACATTCATGAGACGGCCTTGATCAAGCATCTGTGCCTATGACTTCAATTCAACAAAAAAATGTGATCGCAATCGCCTCAGTCGGAACTTCATGGGTGCAACCGCCAGCGGGTGTGCATCTGTCAGGGCCGGGTCCCCAGCAAAGCGGAAAACTGACAGACCCCGTGAAAACAAAAAGGTGTGACTCAGGTAATATCTGCACGAGTGAGACAACGCTGATTGGATGTGACAAACAAGCATAAGCTGAAGTAGACAAATGCTGCTCTCCACTCACAAAACCACCCATCAAGGGGCTCTCAAGTTAGTTGTCACTCAAGGACTGAAGGGCGCTGAAACCAAGGTGCTCAAATCCAGGCTGGGTCGCTTTTGACTCCTGGGTGTAAGCCTACCTTGGGGGGGTTGGTGATCTAAAATTGGCAACCCTGGCGACGACACCCCCGCCCATTTTAGGAATCAGCTCTCCAATACGACTCCCATCCTTGCACTAGGCAATATGCAAAGTGTCCACATGCAAACTTGCACCTGCAGTGGGTGTCCTTCTTGCCACCGTCATTCTTGCCACCATCATCCTTCTTCCACCAATCATCCTGGACGCAGCATGAAGTCGCGAATGGCTTATCTTTTGGGCTAGCATCACAGCAAGCCAAGAATGGGCATCACGTGATGATTGCAAGGCTCCTTTTGACAAGCCCAAGGTAGAGCCTCAAACCTTGGGCTGGTTTCTGTCCCCAAAAGGAAAACCCCTGAGTTAAAGTCTACAGTCGACACACCTGGGGGCGGTTAACTAAATTTCATGGCAATCAATGGATGCTGCGTTCTGTCGACTCTGCTTCGCGTTTGCAAAGAAACCTGCCCCATGGTGCCCTGCACAGAACAGAATTCTCTGACGCCTTGGAAAACAGACCAAAAGGTATGACCACCATCCTCTGAATTCTCCTCTGATTCCCTGACCTTTGTATTGCAGCCCAGAACCAAACCACTCTGACCCCTTCCAGCACCCCACAGCGACTGCTTTTTGAACAGCTCTTGCCGGCCTTGCCCTTATCCTTGGACCAGTCATCCTTGGACCAGCCTCCAGTCAGCCAGGCACGGGTCAACTCTTGGAATGAGCGGAATGAAAGGGGAAACACAACCCGGGCTGCTGCAACATCACACAAACTGGCCCAGAAAAGAAAACACTCTTACACTTTACTACCTGGCCAAAAAAAAACTGTTTTTCAGCCCCCCTAGAAACATGAACAGTCAAGGGTTACATCATGGAATGTACCGTAACACCTCCGCCTGCCTTTGGAACCCGGGAACACCTCCTCCATACTCCACTCTTCCATGCAAAAGGGGTCCACCAGTAGATCTTTACTTATGTACCTGTCATCACCATTGCCCTTTCAAATCCAAGGATCAAAACAGATCGCCTTGAGCAATCGACTACCGATGGACAACATCCACGCCCCAAGTGTCTCACAAGCCAATGTCTCTGCTTCGGACAAGGTGTCTCCATAGGCATGCGTCAAAAAACGGGATCCCACAAAGGTTTGCCTTTGGAACCCCATTTAAAACTTTAAAAGGCCACACACACACACACGAGCATACGCAAACAGCACATACACACACACACACACACATGTGACACATGTGAGCTTTGGTCACGGTTCCCTACATGGGAGTCAAGATTTAATGTGACATGGTTTGAGTTCTGTAAGGGGTGCACCACCAATGGCTATGACTATGAACCTTCCTAGTTGAGGCAGCCCACCAAATCGTTGTCGCGATTCAGTTTTCCGTGGAAATCCTGCAGGCAAACATTTGCCCCGTACACCAGGCCCAAGCAAAAAATGAAAACTGAGGCCTTCGTTAGGGCTCATTCACCTGACACGTAGAGTGTTGTCTAAAACTCTAGTAAGGCTTCATGACCAGCCTTGCCAACCTCAATAAGTGGTTTTGTCAAAAACGACGTGAGCGGGAACGCGGACTCTCTTGCAGTTTGGCAATAGATGTGGACGGCCTCCAGGTTTGATATAGGTGTGGAAGAGGACATAAGCTTTCGAAGTGCAGAACACATACAAGGACTGAATGCGCAACTCACGCACACAGGCAGCACGGAAGAAAGCACTCATCAGCACTATTATACTATTTGCGCTATGGTCAAAAAACCGCTTTACTTGGCTTACTAAAACACAGCACCCAGGTAAATTGGACTTTGTACATTTTTTGGTCGAAATACGGAAATGTGTCATTGCAAAGGGATCTGCAAACTGCTGAGTTTCCTGCCGATTCCTGTCTGTAAACCGACCTTAAAAGGGGCACACATACTACGAAGTCCTCCGTTTTGCTTGCTTTGACCGCCTCAAACGGCCCCAACTCGCTTCGACCAAACGGCTGCCTTTCGGATCTAACACGCTGGGGCGCGGGCTGTCGGACTTTCCCCAGTCGTTGGACCTAGGCGACCGCTTGAAATGGCATCCGCACTCGCTCCTCTAAACTTCCCTGTTTTCCCTCAAAGGCTGAGTTAGGGTCTCATGTTGGGGAGGGGGGGGGGTAGAAAGGGGGCTCCATCATTGTCATGAGGGTGCCAACTGACAATTATGCACGGTTCAGTGTGTCTAAACCAATTTATATCCCACCATCAAATCATTCAGTTTCACATTGCATGGCCCCGGTCAAGGCCCGTGAGTGATAAGAAGCCAAGCAGGATCACCACGTAGCCAACCGGCCCAGTCTGACTTCCTCCCACAGAATCAGCTCAACCTAAAACCCTGAATCCCTGTCAAAAAGCCGGCTTGCCTTCCGGGCCGCTAACGGCAAGCCAAGACTACAGCTGAACACGAGGACGGAAGCTTCGCCATGGGTGGGATCCATGGGAGAGGACGCGAACGGCCCACAAGAGTTATGCCAGGACAGCACAGGAGATATGCTGAAATAGGTCAACCTAGGTGTTCCTTCCCAAGGACGAAAGCCCCACTCACCAAAAACAAAGGTCACCAAGGGTCTCAAACGGGGGCCACTAAAAACACAAAAGTCACGGACAAACATACGTCTCCCCAAGAGGACAATTACTGAGTCACCCTGGCTTTTGCGGAAAATTGCGTGAGTGCCCCGTGTCCGTCCCAAATGGACCATAGCCCGTCTACTTGACTGTTTTTGATGAAACTTACCTAGTGAAGAGCTAAGCGGCCACAACACCCTCACTGGACTTGCGTCCTCGTCTCAGGGAAGATGCGGCGCAAGTCGCACTCCATATCCTTGATGGTGTAGTGAAGGAATTGATTATGTTGGAAAGGTTGACAACCCAGTTGGGCAGGCCTCACAAGAGGTAAAAGCTAGTCGCAAGGTCGATGCGCAGCGGTTGACAGCGGAGGATTCTATTGGCAAGAGCCCTGCACATGCTCTGCGGTCGCATTCTCGGCTTGAGCTGATCGGTCCTTATTTGCTAGAGTCGAGTAATTAACCGCTGTCTTGGAGGTCGATGGTGGTCGTGTATAAGCATAAACTCCCTTTGTCCACCGCTGACCGTATGCCCATGCTCTGAGGTCTGCACTTCTCGTTCTTGTCCCAACTCTTGTTGTCATCCTTGCCCCACGAGTCGTCCTGTGCAGCCGGCACCAGGTGAACATCGCTCATTGTGGCGGAGTCTGCAACGAATGAGCAACTCCCCAACATGAACTTCGAGAATCCGTGCAACATCTGTGGCCATGGATGGTCGTGCTACCCTCCTTTGAACTCTCACGGAAGCTAGCAAAAGTCCTTTCAACCTCCAGACTGCAAGGCTAAAAGTGAGCTAGAAGCCTAAAAAACTCCAGCTACGGCTTCTCGAACTTGCAAGAAAAACCAGTGCAACACACAAAAGGTGAACTCAACAAAAGCATGGACACCAGATTGACGCTGCGAGTTTCCGCGAAAAACAGTGAGGACAATTGGGACCATGTTGGGAGGTCAAAGGGAACCAATGTGAAGCTGGAAAGCCATGTGGAGGGGGCTTCAACAAAGACTCGTTTGCAAGCGGACAAATGTTAACGGGGGTGGGAAAAAAGGGCTCTGTTATCCTGTTGACAACCTGACTGCTGCAAGGATCTTGAACTCGTGCTGACTACTTACCGAAATTGTAGAATATGGAAACCTTGTCTTGGGTTCGTCATGTTTAGTGGGAAGCCCAACCAAAAAAGAACTGGTGCCACTGATCAACTGGACCTTGTGACATTTTCACCCGCCCAACACCAACGTTACGGTTCACTCGTGTGGATTGTCCTGTTACCATGGCCGGAAGCCATGCCTACCCCTATAGAGGTCATTTGACCATGACACATGCTTAGCGAGGCAAACTCGCAATCGCAAATCGCTGCGTGTTCAAATCGCTGTGGGTTAAAAGCAAGCAATCGCAAACGCAGCGATTTGAAATCGCTAGCTTTGAATCGCTGCTTAGGGGCTCTCATTGCGAAACGCAGAAAGCATTGGTTTTGACATTGCCTTGCTTTCTCTGCACGGGAAAGGGCCAAAAGTGATATCTGAAGCCACAAGCTTTTGCGACTGAAGGATCTTCCTCGATTCCCAGTCGCCCTCTGAGTCGCTGCTTCGGCCTGCAACTATTGCAGACATCGGAACACTCCCAAACCCATTTTCCCCAGACAAAAATCGTTTCTAGAGCCTTGCCGCACCTGCCGCCTCTCTGTCTACCCAGCCAAACCACAACCACAAAAGCAAACATCGCTCCCAAACCCATTTTGCCTTACCCTGATGAAAATCGTCTTCTGCTTCGACACCCAACCATATCCAACCAAGCTTAGCACATATCCCCTGAAACTAACTACTATTCCCCAAATCGCTTTCACCTTGGGCTCGCAGAAATCGCAAATCGCAATCGCACAAATCGCCGCGTTCCCGCCGCGCTCACATGGGGGCAAGCAAACTCCAAAGCCCAACGTCCTTCTTCCAGTCATCGCCTCCTTGTTTTTCCAGCTCCTTTCGGATGCAAGGCTTACTAGGAGTTTCGGTCGAATCTGCACGTTCCCTTGCTCCCAAAAAGCATCGTCACCTGACCGTTTTTTGCCTGGAAGATACACTTCCTCTTCTCACTTCCTGAGTTGATTGGTCAAACACAGTCCAGGCTTTTTGTTTTCCACTGAAACGGTCTTTCCAAAAAGTTTAAAGTCCATGAACTCAGGAAGTGAGTCTTAGAGCAACCCTCTGGTGAGTTAGCGGAAGACAGTTCACAAATATGAGGGGATGGGCATTCACTGGTCCCAAGCTCGTTCTTCCCCCTGCGAGCTCGTTCTAGATGTTGCCAAGTAAGCAGCGCCCAATATCAGACGTGTATGATTTTACTACGAATAGTTCCCACTCAACCAGGTGGCAGAATCTCCCTCCTCTGACCGAGGCGTTGGACGCTGCTCAGTGAAAACAAGAGAACCCAAAGCAAGGATCCTTCCCAGAGTTTCGCTCTTCGCGAGCGCTGATTTAAGGCCAGAAATCTGGAGGCATGGCAGGCTTAACATTTCATATCGAGTCATGGAGGCAATATAGACCGCTCATGTATATGAGCTTCATACCTCAAAACCCTTACTGAAGAAGGCAGCTTAGCAGCTTAAAAACCCAGTCGCCCTTCCTCCCACATACATACAATGGCACCCGCGGGATGCTACCTAGAAAAAGAGTTTGTCTCCAAATGAGAAACTGTAGTTCCAATTGCCCCAAATGATGTGGGCACCCAAGCAAACCCCATAGCCTGCTAAAACTACAACTAAGCCGCATACATCAGAATTCGAAACCCTCAAGCCCCCTGGGGCCTGGTGAACATGCATCCCCAGGTAGCTCTTGCCCACTGGCACCAAAGGTGACTTAACTCAGTTGCTCAAAATACCTGGAGGGAACAGCTTAACCTTTTGAAGTCAAGGGTCACAAGGTCGGCTTTGGGCAAGTGAGTTCACGTTGACCCCAAATTCATCAACCCCAGCTTATTAAATCCGGGCGTTGGCCCGGTCTGATTCCAACCACTAAACCCAGAAATGGACACCCCGCTATAAATACACTGATTGGTTGATTAATACGGACCCTCTGGTGGACATCATTTAGGTGGGGGGTGTATGTCCACCAACCACTTTCCACAAGGTTCCTTATTTTAAATTCATAGCCGCAAACCCGGAAATGGACACCCCCTAGTAATGAACTGGTTGGTTGATTAATATGGCGTCAACATGAAACATTCCACCCCATCCCAATCCAGCCTGCACCTCGTCGGGCACCGCCTTGTCGGCCTGGCTTCGCTCCACCGAGCCCAGCCACGCATTGCGGGTGTCTTTTTGCCGTCTCTTAACCAACCAAAAAGGGGTTGGGGGGACTCATTTTTGGATGGGCCCCCCCAAATGGGTTTTTCCTTTTGACTTTCTCCTTCTAACCGACCCCCACAACAAGTCCCCCCCCCAAACAAAGGAAACGGCAATGACACCAAGCCACTTCGGACCTAAAGCGGCGCCTTTCGCATGATGGAGGCGATGTGCTTCGCCTCTGACTCGTTGCCCCATTTCATCCTCACGCGCTCGCTCGTCGACACGCCGGTGTTCTCGCTGGTGCGAGATGCAAGGAATGAGACATGGAATGACCTTTTTTGGACGAACCAACTGGTGGTTTCCTTCAGGGGACCCTGGGTTCATGCCCTCATTGCATACTGAGCACCAGCAAGTTGACAGTGGGTTGAAGGGACACCCTTGCTTAGGAAGACTAAAGGAACTTCCTTCAAAAGGGGTGTTCGAAGAACAACCTAAAGGACAAAGAATCAAAGGTGACCGCACTTGTGACAACTGCACCCCAAAAGCAAACCAACAAGAATATCATACTTTCTGTTTTCGTGTCATATGGCTGTGGCTCAAAAAACCGGAATTCCAAAATGGCTTGCCCTGGTAAGTGGAAACATGGGTACCAAAACCTGCGGTTTGCCCCCCCCCTGTTTAATTTTGAGCCACACCCATATTGGGTTAACCCAACAAACCTAGTTTGGTGAAGATCCCCAAGAAGGGAACCGCTTTGCACAAAACCTCTGGGCCCCTGACAGTAGCGTGTAGGCCTCCCCGGAATCCTCCGCGCGCCCTGCCGGAGCGAGCCGGATTCCGGAGGCTCGAATTGGTGTGAGTTGAAGGCAAAAAAGCGACAAAGGCCAACAAAGGTAGCAAGAAGAAACGACCAAGAATCTCCTGCGACATATGGAGAGAAAACTGGGTCAGACTGATCCCTTGCAAGAAGCTGCGAAACGTTGTGCTGGTTCGCTGGAGCGTTTTGGTCATCTTCCACAATGTCCCAAGGTCATTTACATACCAAAGAGCAACGAGATCAAGGGTCCCCGAGTTTGCAGGTGCTTTGTAGCCAAGAACGGGAATCGGAGAATAGATCTTCTCCCAGAAATAGCACACACACCCACCGCCCTCACATGCCGTGCTTCGCCCAGGAAGATATCCACTTCCGATATCTATCCTGCAAAAAACAACATGCCACACTCGCCAAGGCCCGGGTCCATGTCAAGGCACTCCGACCAGTATGGATATCATGAGACCATGCATTCCTGGTCAAAAACACGCACACAAAATCCAGTACTTGCTAATTGCTGCAGTGATTCAGGCGCCGCAAACAATAGAGATATAGAAAGAGCAACATCATGACAACAACCTTTAAAGTCAGCAGGAAGATGAAACATGTCCTTGAGGCAATAGTATTAGTATAATAGGTGTTCAACCAGGCTGCTGTGCACAAATGCCAGCGTTGCTTCAAGCAGGCGCTTTGATTTGCCGTGAGTCACTGAGTTCTAGCTGCTTTCAATGGCATCTGGAGAGGTGTTTCAGCTGTGAATGCAAATTCCTTTCCGTTCTGGACTTTCCAACAAACCCAAAAAGGGTACCCTAAACAAGACACACCCGTTCACCATTGAACCACCTCTTCCAAAAAATAGGCTTCCAATGGTGCTGGTAGCCCTGGTTCACCCAGCTTAGCCAACAACCAACAACGAGGGTTTCCCGTTTTAGACACGGGACGCAAACGGACACAAGCAGGAAGCCACAGCAGCGTCCAAAACGTCGCCTGTTCGCCCAATTCGGTGCACATAGTCCTCAGCCGTCCTGGGGGCCTCGATACTGCAGCCAGGTCAGGAGGAACCAACCAGAGTTGACTACTGTGGGGGTGTCCCATACGGGGACCCCAACCTGACTTTTGAGAAAACTACCTTCCCAATTGTGACGAACGGTTTGTAAATCCGCGGTCAACATTACAGTAAACTGAACATATGCTCCAGTTGCTGGGTTTCCTTTCACCAGGCAAAGCTGATTTTCCGTGGCACTTGAATGAACCCAGCCAGCCAGTTGGCCTGGTTCCACCGATGACTGCAAGTCTGGTGTGGGCCTTCGGCAAGCAAGCTGCTCCCTTTTTCTGGTCAAGGAAACATGTGTTGTCCAAAAGGCCAAAAGGTCATTTGGGTCCAACCAAGGGTCTCCTCTTTCGAGGCCACAAGATTTGCTGGCTTCCCCTTGAAAGCGCCACCGAAAGTACGACTATATCGCAAACATCCTAGTCTTTCATGTGTTTGTCTGAGTTTCGCTGGAGGCGGGCCCACAAAGGAACCATGTAGTGCTGGAGCTGCACCAAGTTGCTATCTAATTATCCACGGTACCAGCTGCAGTATCAACGCGAACAGCGGCAACCCCTGTACTACAGCCCCTGCATGAGCTATGACGCCACAGGAAAATACCAATACAAGGGTAGCGGCTAGCGCTGACATCATCGCAACAGCGCCGACAAAAACTAGGGTAACTAGGGGCCTTCTCCATCCCCCGCCTCACCACTCAGTCCAAACTGGGCCGCAGGGCATCGAAATTCACCACCACGGCGATGTTTCGCACGTCCAAGCCACCTTGGCGCTTCCAGTGGCAGGACGCAAGCACGAGTGTCTCCAACCGAAGGAATTGGCTGACTTCAAGCCAAGCTGAAAGCATTTGGAGGGGTCCAACAGCTCGACTCAATTTGTGCCATCCCAAAGATCGTCTCGGTGCATGCCTGACGCCGGGAGGTCAGGCAAAACTGAGTGGGGGGAGGTGCCACCTGATCTACTATTTACAGGGATACAGGGATCCGAAAAACATGTTGAGTAACCATACGAGGTATATATATATATATACACATATTTCAAGCAAAAAACACAGGTGCAAGGAAGGAGCACATGTGCAGACTTCTCTTTCTGCGTTTCCATGTCAACCCTGACTCAGCGACTGGGCCGCTCGTCCACCGATCCGCTCACCGATCCACCGCTGGGCCCCCCAGCGAGAGGCCAAGTCCGTGGCCACCAGCACGCGCACCTGGCACCGGGTTTGGTCTGGCCGATTCCGCCGCCGACGGCGGGTTGGGTTTTGCCCCGGAGACTTATGGCGCCCAACATGGGACCTGAAAACATGAGAGAAAAGGGCAGCTGGCAGCAAAATGAGAATGCTTCGCGAGCATGACGTGTCCGCTTTTGGCCCTTTGATGGTCCCCTGAAAGGGCGCGCCTTTTTGGATGTTTAAGAATGAGGACCGAGTAAATGATGCTTTTGTTGGAGAAACCTAAACTTCGCGCCCCAGCCGGCTTGCAAAGTGCAGGGATCGCAAACCCAAAATGCCACACTCACTCACCAAACTTCTAGCTTCCCAAACCGTTCAAAAAGGACCCATGGTCTGTTTTGTTTCAGGCCCATTTCGCCGATGTCCTGGATCCGACCGCAAAGGCTGTGAGATCACCCCAAGTAGGACCCCGTCACCCTCAGAAACCATCAAGTCCCTGCGCCCACATTCCCCGAGGCGGGAGGCATCGTCTGTCTGGAAACTCCGAACTCCTTTTGCCCTTACCCCCTTACATCCTGGCAATCCTTACCCTCTAATAAATAAGGCCCCTCTAACTAAAAGGATAGCTGCTTTTTCCCAAACCTGAAAGCAACATGTCCCTGGTCCAAACCCAGTCGTGTTAGGGCTTTTCTGAAGCCAGTTCTAAAGCAAGCTCAAGCCAAGACCCCTAAAACCCAAGCAAGTGCATTGCTGACCTTACCCTTAAAGTCCTTTACTCGGTTCACCCAATTCCTGAGTCCGAAAACCAGGGGGCCCCTAATGATAAAAACATGCTTTCTCAGGGGAACTTGTGTGTATCATGGGTGGGTACCCCTGTTTGCGATTGTAGGCTAGGGATGCCCTTTTGGCTGCTCAAAGGAATGGCAAAGCAGAACAACCACCGGAAGGGATTTGCCAAACGGTTCACTGCCCTCCAACTCTGCCCCTGAGAGGTGGGTCCACAAGTGGCAATACACCACGATGTCGATGCTATCCCATGGCCCAGACCAATCACTTGACGGCCTTCCTGTTGAAGAAGGATAGCATGTGGAAGCACGAGAGGAAACCACGAAATGTAAAAGTCGGTCGGAAATCCCCCCCTGCCCCAATCAACCATTTTTCAGGGAAATTAAATAGACACGTACGTGTAAACCCCGCTCTTTCAAGCGATCCCTTCATTTTCCCAGGATGCCTCTTAGCCCGAGTTCGTCAGCCCAGTTGATCCGAAAGCAAACTGCCTTTGATCCGAGTCCACCTCATGTGCCAGGCACTTGCTGGTGGTCAAATGGCCCAAATAGCCAAGGTGACCTTCTTGAAACCATTTGAAAGCCATGGGGTGGTGGGCGATTCCTGGGAAACTACAAGGAAAACAAAGGCAAATCCTCGCGGCATGGTCCGCTATTTGTTGGAACCACTGGGCAACCCAATCATTGCATTTGATTGCTACTTAAAAGTTTGTTCTGTTTTGTCCCCTTCTTCTTTCTGTTGTTTGTTTCTTTTCTTCTTTTTTTTGGGGGGGTCTCTATATTTTCCTTTTCATTTGTTCCCAAGCTGAGATTCCGCCGTCGATTCATTCCCCTACCTTAGGATCCTCTGAGAAGGGAAGTGGGGAACATATAGGATCTCCCCACAAAGATGGAATTGACCAAGGGGTGTGTGGCTCCTCAGCTCAGAACCCCTTCCAACCCTCCCCCCCGCCCCGGTGTTTCTCTTGGAGGAAACCCCCTCCCCCGTGTTTCCCTTGGGAGGAGCCACCCACCCCGCTGGTTTTCCCAAACCCCCACACCCCCAAGCCCCAAGCCCCACCCGAACGCTTGAAGCCGAACGCTTGAGGCCTCCCCGGACTTGAAGCTGTAGAGCGCTTTGTCTCGTTGCTTTTGGTCCAAATCCCCGTGGAGCTCGATGGCCTTCATGCCTCCCCACCCCTTCCCACTCCCTCCCCAAAAACACGCGCCGCAAAAGCCGGTGCTTGGCCATATCGCCTCACTTCCCGGAGTGGCAAACAAAGAAACCGTCCAGCACTTTGGTTGCGGCGGAAATGATCATTCTCAGAAACTATGAAGTCCAACTCAGGAAGTTAGTAGTCACTACCTAGAGGCTGCAATGGCTGTTGCGAGTTGGCTTTGAACTATCAAAGGCGAAACGGAATCAGCCCGAAATCGGCTTCTGGTTGCCATGGGACGGCAACCTTTCTTTGGTGATCCGTCAAGGAACCGGAAGATCCGGAAAGGCCGAGCATGTGATGACATGTGACAAAACCAGGAAGCCAATGACGTCCTCAAGGTTTGACACATTCTGGGATCCATGTTGATCGAACTAATAACGACTAGCTACATTGACATGTTGCTAACAGTTTTCTCATCTGCCGCATGTCTGGTGTCATGCACGGGGATCCATAAACGGCGTTCACTTTGTAGTATATAGCTATATTTTGGGCCCGTCCCAAATAACATGTTTGGCGAAGTCTCCGTACTTCATTGAACCGTGAAACCAGAAGCTGGATGCGCAAAATGCCGAACACGACAAAGAGAGTTCCTTCTTCTTCTTTGTAGCGCACAACTCCCCAGGACTCCGCAGCCGCGCTAAAGCGATACATCCAAAGAACGCCTTCGACAGCCACTGTCCGATTGAACTTATCATAACTAAGCGAGGCTTGCTCCTGACTCCGATCGCGTTCAGCTTGACATTCTGGAAGTATTGAAGGCAATTGAGAACGAGCACCTTTGTGATTGCTATCCCTCGTTGCGCCCCTCCCTCCTATTCATGGTTTTGGCTAGAGTGGGGCCAACCAGATGTCGAAAGGCTGCCTTGAAATTGATGCGGTGTAGTCGTCCGCTGTTTGAAGTCAGCAAACATAATCTTGAAATGGAGAGGCCCAAACATGGGTGGGTTTCCCCTTGGTCCCTCTTGAAAATAACACTAACCCCTGTACGAATCTACAACATATTAATTAGAAATAAAAGGGTTTACAAAGGATGCCTTGTCCCAAATGACAGCATCAGGTTGAGACAAAAACACATGTCTTACGGAGGGCAAAGGCCCACAAATGTGCTCTTTCGTACGAAGTCGTCACTGGGGAAAAGCACTCCCCTTGAATCTATATTTGTTGTCCCAAATCACAAACCCCCGTCACACTAAGCCAGAAGAAGGCCAATAAACCTGGTAATACCTTCCCCCTGATACATGCCCCCTATCAAGAAGTATCACTTCCCCCCAACCCCAAATCTACCAATGCTGCATTGGCATTTGCCAAAACTAAGCCCAAAGCCAGCAACAAAAAAGCCACCAGCCCCAACTGCAGTCGTATTCGGAGACACTTTAGAACCAATGCGAGAACCACAAATAATAGAAAACAGATGCTGAACCAAATAAAAACTAATCCGACACCAGCACAAATCCGAAGATGAATAGATGCGCGCTGTTCAATACTTTACTCGTCAATGTTGCGATAATGAACATGATTGGGCCCGGCAATGGGGACCCCATTTGCATAGGACCTAACGGAACCCCCTGGTGCCCTAATGTTTACGCCCCCGAACAAATATTTCTATTCGGAGGGAGGGCGGGGGCATGTGTAATTTCAGGGAAGGGATGATTGCCAACCAATACCCATTCTTAACCAGCAAGATCCCCGCAAACCAACAGCAATCGTATTGGGGGTCCTGAGAACAAAGCTCTGCTGATGTGCTCTGAACTATTTGGTCACATTCCTTTCGTGGCACGGTGCAGCTTTGACGGCCTCTGTTCCTGGCAACCGTGGGGGGGGGGGGATTTGGACTTTGGACACAATGCAAGTGTCCGTTCAAGCGACGGTAAGCAGTGTCTGGCCTAACTCAGTGTCCCCCTCGAGGTCCCAACACACGTTCCCGCACTTCCTGGCTGAGCGCAAGTCGAATTGGGGGTGTTGCCATTGTTGCCACCACTATATGTGTTTGGGAGCATGCCTTCTCAAGTTGCTTTAGAGGACAAATAAAATAAGGACAACCAGCATTTTGGGGCTCTCTAAGCCATCCCTAGTTTGTTCCTCAAAGCCGAGGTGCGCTTCAGTCATACACTTGGAGGATTGGGATGCTGACACTGAAAAATAAAGCTTACTCGCCGAGTGTTCTTCAATTACTTCGTCGAAAGGGGAAGACAACCAGACGTTCCTTCCATGAGCCAAGCCCAGGGGCATACGCTTCATGCATGCAGATGCCTGACAAGGAGGGCACGATCTGAATGAATTGCCGTACAGACTTCACATGGCGTGCGCTTCTCTTTGGCACACCTGATCCAAGAGCTTGACTTAGGCCTAACGTTAAACCAGGGGACTGGACGACAACAAAACCGGATACGCCCAGAAATCGGCATATGCCCGCACTTCGAGCTTCCTCGCCAACCGCTGCATGCTTGGGGGAGACCATGTCATCCCACAAGGTAGTCTTCAAATAATCAAGGACTTCCTTGTCTTTATTTGAGGAAACGCTGTCCCTACAATGAGGAACCCCGCACTTTTTATTCTTGGCAAAGTAAAGGAACCATGTTGCCCCATAGAAGGCATTTCTCCGGAGCTTTCAATTCGGCCAGACATAGACCCGTGCAAAGCGGCCAGACATTTTACGCATACCCAAAAGGGCTGACGCCCAAAACAGTTACTTCAGTCTGGCAACGAACAAGGGGACCTGCAATTGGAGGGAATCTCCGAAGAATCCTGGCGCGTCTAAGAGCAAAGGAAGGCTTGGAACCGTTGCGGCACATGTGGGGGAAACAAAAACAACTTATGGGCTCGTCTGAAAATTCGCCTCGGCCCCAAAGGGGCCAAGGGCGCTCAGATCTCTTCTCCAAAGAGAATCTTCGCTTTTCCCCTCCCCCAACCCCACCCATGTCGGCTGGCCCAAAATCCTGTCCGGCGGGCCTTGAAATTTTCGGGGTTCGTCGGCGTCCAGCCCCATGGGTCCATTTTTGAAAAGCTTTTTTGTCCTGCTGGTGGTCAGGCACGTGTCTGAGACTAGGCTCAGGCCCAGCCCAACCAGCAACCCGCCTGCTGGCCAGGCCCACCCAGCCTCAGGCCCAAGCTTGTCTGAAACAGGCCTGGCCCCAAGTCATCCAGCAAGCCCAGCCCAGCCTGCCCAGCCCAGGCCCCGGCGCATCTCAGAGCATGCCAGCCTCCCAGCCCACCAGCAGGCTCAGCCCAGCGTGCCAAGGTCAGGTTTGTCTAACGTGTCTGAGACTGGCCTCAGTCTAACGTGTCTGAAACTGGTCTCAAGCTATGCCAGCTACTAAGCCTGTCTGACGTGCCCCAGCCCCTCAGTCCGGCTGCCCAAGCAACTCAGCCCAGGCTGGCCAGGCCTTGACCTCCTGCTCGCGTCTGGCCCCAAGTCATTCAGCAGGCCCAGCCCCTTCGGCGCAGTCTCAAACTGGTCTCAAAGTATGTTAGTCTGAGACTAGCCTCAGGCCCAGTCCCTCAGCCCGCCTGCTGGCGTGTCTTACGTGTCTGCGACTGGCCTCAGGCCCAGCCCAGGCAGCAACTCGCCACCAGGCCCAAGTGTGTATGAAACAGGCCTTGCCCATCCAGCAGCACAGCTCAGCCCAAGTTCCAGGCGCAACCAGCAGCGTAGTCCGGCTGCCCGGCAGCTAGCAACCCACCCATGGCTTCGCAGCCTCAGGCCCAGCCCAAAGCCTGCCCAGCCCAGGCCCCGGCGCATCTCAGCCCCCAGCTCCCAGCCCACCAGCAGGCTCAGCCCAGCGTGCCAAGGTCAGGTTTGTCTCACGTGTCTGAGACTGGCCTCAGGCCAACGACCAGTCTCACGTGTCTGAGACTGGTCTCAAGCTCTGCCAGCTACTAAGCAGCCCAGGCTGGCCTCAAGGTATGCCAGCCTGAGACTAGCCTCAGGCCCAGTCCCTCAGCCCGCCTGCTGGCGTGTCTTACGTGTCCGACTCGCCTCAGGCTCAGCAACTCGCTACCCAGCCTCAGCCCATCCAGCGACGCGCCCAAGCACAGCCCATGGCTTCGCAGCCTCGTGGCTGAGACTAGCTTCAGGCCCAGCCCAACCAGCAACCCGCCTAAGCCAACCCCACCCAAGCCCACCCTGTTTGAGACTCGCAGGCCTCAGCTATCTAGCGCCGAGACTGGGCCTCACCAGCCTGGGCTCAACTAGCGTCTAGCCCGCCTGCTGGCCCTGAAACTGGCCTCAGGCCCAGCCCAGCCATAGCCCAGCCCCCTCAGTGCGGCTGCCCAGCCCGCCGTAAACTAGCTTCAGGCCCAGCTCAACCAACAACCCACGCAAGCAAGGTCCAGCCAAGCTGCGCTTCAGGCAGGCTTATCTGATGTGTCTGAGACTAGCCTGTGGCCCAGCCCAACCAGGCGAGGCCGGCTTGTCTGACTTGTCTGGAGCCAGCTTCAGGTATTCGGACCTTCCCAACACTGGATTTCGGTGTTCCTGACCCTTCCCTCAAACTAGGCTGGGCCGAGGCGGGCAACGCGAAGCGTTTACAATTAAGGAACCCCAATATGGTTTTCACTTGGCTTCCCTTTGGCACAATCCCCAAAGGGTACCTCAAACACACCTGTGAATCTTTCCCATAGGGTAGCCTGATTCTTTGTCCGGCAAGAAGCCCCCCGCCTTTGCCCCAGTTCTTTTCAACACGCCGGCTTTGCTTTTTGGAGTTGCAGAAGACGAGGCAGTTCCCGCCCTCCGGGAGGCCCTTGAGGATCTCCTTCAACCTGGCCAACCGCATCCCCAGCGCCCGTTGCCGGGGCACAAGGTTGCGAAGTTAGGTCCTCGATGCTTAAACCAACGGGAGGCTCGACTCAACGCGGAAAACCATCTTGGCGGCGAATAACTTCTTGGGGTACTTACTTGCCGCCGAACATCACCCCACCGAAATGACACTTGTTGGTAACCAACACAGTCATCCCCTCTGAAATCAGAAACTCGCCTTTGAACCAAGAGTCTATTGCTTCTGCGCTATCCATGGCCAAGATCCCAGGCCAAAATCAGCGAGTTGAACAAAGTTCCAAAGGGATCCCAATGTCTTAAACCGACCCCGAACCATGAAGACAACGTCCAAAACATGAGAAACGGATTATCCCACCCTTTCTTCAAGAAAACATCCGGAAGATGCTATGTTCAGGTAGCGAAACTGCGGGTATATACCGAGGCCCCACAAACGAAAGACTCTTGCGTGTTCCTCCCCGCCGTAATTAATGAGTACCAGGCTCCAAAATAAGAGGCTTACAAATCATACAGTCGAGGAACCTTCCGAGAAACTGCTTGATTTGCTCGTCACGTCATCATGACTTCCGAAATGGGAACTCTCGAGCTGGATGCGACGCACTTTGGCGGGGAGACATTCTAGCAACTTGTGGACCCATCCGAAACCCAAAGAAGAAAAGCAACAAAGCCGGGCGTGCACGCCGATCTTGTCACCCTCCCCGTCCACCATCTTCACGTGCTGCGTGATGTTCTTGTTTGTAGTGATATCCCCAGAACCTGCCAATGGCTGGAGTGCTACAGTCCTGGAGGAAGGAACCGACCGGTTCCTGATGGAGGTCACAAACCACATGCTTTGTGAGCCAGCTATCATGTTGACATGACAAACCACGCAAACACAAACAATCACCTCTTGGGTTGCCCCCTAGCTTGCAGGGATGGGGGGATGTGCTTTGTTGTCTGACATGTTGGGGGGATTGGGGGTTGGGTCTCCGAGTTTCGTTTCTCTTCGTTCCTCACACAGGGAACGATGCAACCCTCAGTGGAATTCCCAGGGTCGAAGAAAAATCACAGGAAGACTCTGCCAGCCGCAAGAAACCGTCACCCCGAGTCGCCTTCCAAAAGGATTCCAGGGGAGAAGCGTTCTTGGCAGGGTTCCTCTTGTGGACTACCCCAAGGTAGACTTCAAGTAGACTTAAACCAAGGGGTGGTTGATGTCTCCAAAAGAGGAACCATTGGGTTTGAGTCTACTTGACAGGAGCAAAGACTCCTCCCGAAATCCGCAAGGCGCTTCTTTCGTTTTGGAGAAGTTTCGATCTTGTTTAAGTTCGATCACAATTTCCAGTCTATAATCAATTCGGGGAAATGGGTGGGCCAGCCTCTCTTCATATTGGCTGTGTGGGTGTGTGACTCAAACCCCTGCAAGTGGTTGGTTTCCTTCGGTGAAGCCCGGCAAAGAACCTGAAGCGAGCAACGGGCAGCTTGGCCTATTTGGATCTGCACGGGATCCTGCGAATCCCAATCGCGGAATCGCGGAATCCGGCTCTGAGAATCAACATTTGTGTTTCAGTCTTTGGGCCATCTCTAAAACAGGGTTGCTAATATGTCCATGGATGTGGAACAAACACAGGGGCCCAAAATGGAACGTGGCAAATGGAAAGGTAGACTACAATCTGCGGTCCCCGTTTGCCCCTCTGTCGAACTCTTCTGCTCGGAAAAACAATTTGGACCTAGCGGACGCAAACATGTGAAGCAGGCTCCGAAAGAAGGGTCTCATGAAAACTAATTCCATCAGCAATGCCGAGCTCAGCATGCTATCATTTCAGAAGTCTGAAGTTGATCGGTTTCAACTTGGAAATCCTCTCACTTTGAACTCCCGAGACAGAAGAAGACAACAAAAAAACGGATAAACTTCGGCCCAATGAAATGATCCTTCCAAAGCGAGTTTACGACCAAGTCACCACTTTGTCTAACGGATGTTTGACAACCCTCGCACGGTGTTGGTCTCCTTTTGGACTTCAATCGCCACTAAAAGAGTTCCATGGTGGGAACCCCAAATGAATCGCTCATGATCTGACAAGTGCAACAATTTATGTGGGCAGTCCAGATCAACATTGGTTGAGACAGGGTCGAAAACTTGATCTTAACAACAAGCATTCACAAGGGATTCTCTTGCACTAAAACCAAAATCCCAAAATGCTGTATGGCCTTGCCGTGGGTCCAGGTGGGGGCGGCAGGGCTTCAAAAGCGACCAGTCTGCACATGGGTATGTGTTTTGTTTCTGAGGGTAGCCCTTTTTGGCAAGAATTTCTGGTAAGCAAAAAGCAACAACACGATTTTGGGATCCAAATTGCTGTTTTGACACACACACACACACACGCACACCCAAATTGGAAAGGGAACCGCCCCAGGCAAAGGACCGTCGTGGAAAGTCGTCGAATCGTGGAGCTCACTAAAAAAATGCCCCGAGAGTTTGTTGATGGACTTTGGGAACCAGGGACTCTGTGGACATCAATAACGGTTGACAAATGGCACAACAGTGTAAAAGCGGATTTATGCCCATAGTTGCAAACAAACAAAAACAAAAACTTAAAGCTCATAAAGAAATGGCTCGTTCGCGATGCAGCCTCTGGAGAACATCGGCCCCGCAGGTTTGGTTCTGCGACGGAGACTTCTGTTGAATACCCAAAACTTGCTCTTACCAATTGCGCCGCAACCTGCAAAGTCGAGGACCTACCGGGCCAACCCAAAACGGATAGCCATATACATTGTCCATTGCTTACATGAAACTGGTGGTTCCACCTGAGCTCTCACCTGCAACCCAGCACAACAGTGACAGGCTTCCGTGCAGTGTTGAGCTTCGTCAGGCTGATGGGAACACGCATGGAACAGCCCCAAATACGCTGTTTCCAGCATTTGCAAGGCTTCATGTTGAAACATCCCCATTTAAAGGACACTAACTTTAAATTGGCCAAGGTAGGGTTTCCAAACATTAAAACTTGCTGGTGCACAGTAGGAAATGACCCAGAGTTTTGGGAATGAAGCTAGGGATTCCATGGGATTCCCTTAAAGGAAGCCATAAAAATGGTTGATATAGGTCATTCCCTCATTCAAGCAGTTTCAAACCACAAAAGGGAGCTGTAGGAAACCTTGCAAAACAAAGCCTCTGCACGGTTTAATGTAGTTTCATGCGCGTTTCGGCGCTCCCTGATGTAGGTCTCGGCCAATTTTCGGCACTCCTCGCAGGTGGCGAATATACTTGGTGCGTCTCACATGACTCAAACCCCATTCGATTGGTTGGTTTCCTCGGTTTGACTGCAAACAAACCCGCTAGTTTGAGGCATGCCATATTGAGTTCTAGTCAACACCTGGTATTCAAGGAGTCCACCCAAAACCCATGATAAGGCGATCCAAATTCCAGCGGGGACTGCCCCCTACTAGCCTACAAGCCACCGACCCTGTTTTTGTCGGATTGGGCTGCACGAAACAACGAAAAGCTGCCAGGGGCCCCATGATCCTGCCACATGTCTGATGCCACGGGAAATATGTCAGAGTAAGTAGTCAAGCCCGCCTGCTTGCAGCAGCCACAACTGGAAAAGCTGCGAAATACAAGCACGCGAAACCCCATGCACATACATGCCATGCACTTTGCCAAGCCCCGTCATGCCCAAGCAAGCCAACACATCTCATTCCAGCGCGCACTATACTGCACTTAGGCATTGTCAGTAGCATCGTACCTGTCATCACGCCATCATAGTCGGGCCTCCCCTTCAGCACAGCAAAACCAAGAACCGACATTCGTTTGGTGCATCCCAGCGAGCACGTTAGCCCATCGTCTCGCTGTCATACACCCGGGGGACCAAGACCTGGAAGTGCTTTCAGGCCAATCTGGACCCGGGCACGTTGGCCACGAGGATGCAAGCGCTTCCTTGCGGAGCGGCTAACGCTGCTCGGGAAGGACTGCGCCTCGCCGCGCGCCCCACACCCGGCCAACGGTGTGCAGAGTGCTCCAAATTTTGACAGTCACTCTTGGGTAGGGCTCTGCCATGCTTGACACGCCCTGCATCAAATTCAACTAACCAGCACCAGCATCAACAACAACGACCACAACTCCAGGAACAACACTACCAGTGCACGCTCGCCGGCGTGCTCCCTCGCTGTGCCTTGTCTTTGGAAACGAGGCCCACCCTCCATGCACAGCAAACCAAGGGGATTCCTTGGCGCATCCCCAGCGAGCGCATTAGCCCATCGCCTCGCTGTCAAACATCCGTGAGACACAAACCTTGAAAGCCAATGCGACAATGCCACCTATTCAGGCGGTCTCACGGGTGCGTTGGCCACAAAGATGCACGCACCTCCATGCGGAGCGCGCTGTGCGCTGCTCCTGCGGGTACCTTGCCGTGCGCCCCACACCCGGCCAACGGTGTGAAGAGTGCCACTCCTGGGTCTCCTGGGTAGGGCTCACTTGTAGCCAGCTCCAATGGTATTGGAATTCAGCCTGCCTAACAATCCAGCACGTCACCCAAGCGGCCAAACACAGCTCATGTACTCATGTCCGCTGGCATGGCCCTTGCCCCCTCCGTAACATTCCGTAACCATGCTTGCATAATTAAACTGCCAGGAACATGTCGACCAAAACCCGCGTGACACCATGTGACATCTGCAGCAATCGCAGCAGCTCGCCATGAGCCGGCGCTTGCCAACATCCGTCATGCCCAAGCAAGCCAACACATCTCATGCCAGCGCACACTATCATACACTTAGGCATTGTCAGTAGCATCGCACCTGTCATCACGCCATCATAGTCGGGCCTCCCCTTCAGCACAGCAAAACCAAGAACCGACATTCGTTTGGTGCATCCCCAGCGAGCACGTTAGCCCATCGTCTCGCTGTCATACACCCGGGGGACCAAGACCTGGAAGTGCTTTCAGGCCAATCTGGACCCGGGCACGTTGGCCACGAGGATGCAAGCGCTTCCTTGCGGAGCGGCTAACGCTGCTCGGGAAGGACTGCGCCTCGCCGCGCGCCCCACACCCGGCCAACGGTGTGCAGAGTGCTCCAAATTTTGACAGTCACTCTTGGGTAGGGCTCTGCCACACTTGCGCTCCATTGCCAATGTCCAATGTCATAATCATGTGCACCATGCCCAGCGCTAAAGGCGACTTCAGCGGCCTTGCATCATTGCGGAACAGACTAAGACGACTGGAAGCTTACAAGTTTGCAATGTTCAGTCTCTGGTTGGGCTTGGATGGTTTGGCACGTCTGGTTCATTTCCCTTCCAGCTCCCTCACGGAGCATGTCCTGGGGCCAGGTTGCCGTGAACATGCACGTCTGCCGCTCACTCCAGGGCACCTGACGCTCCCGTCAGGGGGGGCCCAATGACTAGGAAATCCCTGAACTGAGTTTATTCCCCGCAGAACCACCCTTGAAATATCTCAGATTATGCTCCTCCGGATTACCATTAACTTTCCTTCTAATTTGTGGTTTAGACATTATTCGAGGGAGCGCCTTGGCCATTTTACAGGAACTTCGGTCAAATCCCCAAACCACCTCCGAAGCACACGAATCGGCGTTCATGTCTGACGTGTCGTGGAACTAGCTCGCACAAAGTGTTTATTTCCGGGGGGGGGGGGGAAGAAGGTTCCCTTGACATGGGCCCCAGGTGATGTTTAAAACTCCAAGGGAAATAAAGGCGGAGCCCTACAGTGCGCAGTGCCTGTGCGAAGTCAAACTCCCCAGGCTCCCGCTCAGAGAACCATTGACCACACAGGCAGCTCTTGCAAGCTGTGGATTTGGAATCGACTTGACAGGGGACCCTGTTTTGGATGGCATTGAAACTTAAGGCACACCAAAAGACCCTCCAAGTCTGACCAAGTTCCGACTACAAGCATTTATGACTGCCCTTCAGGGTTCATGCGGCTGCCCGCCAAACAATGGACAGCCTTGTTTGGAAGCGTTGATAGCTAGCGAAGGATTTGCATGCCAATCCCGATGAGTATCCAAGTGTTGCGTGCAAGGGGTCTTACATGTGCCGCGCGTGCCCGGGCTGTTTGGCGGTCGGTTTGCTGGCAGCTTGCAACATTTAAGGTCTACGGTACCCTGCTGTATGCTTACGTACACCTAAATTCAATCTGTGTCTGTCAGCCTGTGTCTGTTTACCAGTGTGTGCCTGTCTGTCTGCTACTGGCCAGCCTTTGCCTGCCTGAATTTGAGCACCCTCGAGACAAATCTAGCTTCAGTCTAAACAAAGAAACCGTGCCAATCTTGAATCTAGAATGCAGGACAGAATGATGCATTTGTTTGCTTGGGAGTGACCAGAGACAAAGACAAAGACAAACACACAAACACACACACACACCCAAGGACCCCTTTGCCCCCCCCGAATACAACCAAGGATGCGCATCCGGCGGGCCTCGTCCAGGATCTGCTTAATCTGTGGCTCGAAACCCATGTCCTGAGTCCGGGGACCCTTTAATCGGTTTCCAGCGTGCAGCAAAGGCCAATCGGCTGCGTAGCATCCTGGAACCCATTTGTTGGAACGCACTTCGCCCAACTCAGCGGGTATTAAATTGCAAGTGCAAGTGAGCCCTTTGGTGGATATCATTTAAAGGGAGGTCTACGCCCACCAGTCATTTTGGAGGTTGTTACCCATTGAAATGTATAGCCATTGTTTTGCCAGGTTTCCGTTGCGCGAGACATTGGAGGTTTGGGCCACGGCTCTCAGTTACTTAGATCCCCTGGTGCCGGAAGGCGATGCCGAGATCCCAGCACCACGCTCCCTCACTTTTACCCGTCTCAACCATGGCTTGATCACATGAGCAGCCGACTATACGCGCAACGCCCCAATTGGTTTAATCTCGTTTAGACACGTTCTTCAATACGATCGTAGCGAGCTCGGGGTGACCATCTCGTTTTGCAGGGGCTCAGCGCGAAAGCACGTGTCGGACAAAAGCGCGTCGCCATACATGCAACGCTCCGGTGCGCCAAGCAAGCCACTTTGTTCTTTCGCATCATTCCTTCAATCATCTATGTGGACTCGTTTTGGACTCGTCTTGGGCTGTTGTCTTTGTCTGGCCTGTGCCCCGCCCCAAGAATGCCCAAGACCTGCAAGAGCACTTCAGTTGTTGCTGCGTTCTTGGCATGTCCATTGCAGAGTCTACCCTCTCAATTCTGTCTGGGTCACTGCTGTCAGGTCGGACTATCTTGGGGCAGGAAATGCAACGGCTGGTCGGTCATAGCCGCCACTCTCACAACTATGTTTAATCTCGATTCATCTCGTTTTGAATGGTTTCCTGCAAAACTACCTCGGTTTGACTTGCTAATTTGGGGACCATCTCGTTTTCCAGCAAAACATCTCATTTTTATAGTATTCCGACCGTAGCACTAGGAAACATAATTGCTGGCTATAATTGGTCAGCCGCTCACATGGCACCCAGAGGCAAAACGAAGATTCCTTCAGAAACGGTGCTTTTTGGAGTTCCGCGTGAAGATTGAGAGCAAGTGGGAAGAAATGGCCGTTGCGCTTGTGTTGCCCAACTATCTTGGGGAAAAACCGTCCTTTCTTGTGCATTGTGAAACCTCGCAAGCTCTGAGGGCAGTGATCTTGGTTGGCCTAGGGCTGCGGTGTTTTTCCTTGGGTTCAAGGTCTCCTGGACCCGTTTGCTGCCAATCCATGTCTAAGCTGGAAGCTTGTGCTGCCTGCCCAACAAAATGCTCCAGTCTGGCTTGGGACGGGACTGAAGCAGATGAAATAGGAGTTGCGTTTTGGTTTGCACGCCGAACAGTATGAGGAAAAAAGGCCCAATTGACTCATCCTGGAAATGCCCCGCACTGCCCCCCACGTCCATGTTCCTCGGACCTCAGAACGCAGCTTCCGAACCTGGCAAGCAACCAAGCAACCAAGCAACCAAGCAACCAAGCAACCAAGCGAGCAAGCAACCAACCGAGCAAGCAAGCAAGCAACCAATCAACCAACCACAAAACCTTCTTCTAGCCACGCACCACTAAACAGCTCGACATGTCCCGCAACAAGTGCTTCCTTTTGATTTGGCGCAAAAAGGTCATGCTTTGAATTGCAGAGAAGTTCCACTGAGCTGCAGTTCGACCCATCCTGCTGGCCAAGACACTAACATCCGGTCCGCCTCATCGATGATGGCGAACCGCACTTGGTCAAGCCCTCAGCGAACCGAATTTGGAGTGCACAAGCATCTGGAAAATTACGTGCCAAAGTAGGGGAATCCATACGTTTGGTGGGTTTCCATTCAAGTGTCCGGTTAAGCCAAAGTGAAAAGGGTATCCTCAAACACACACGCACGATTCACAGACCGGACAAACGCGGTGAGCTAGTTTTACCCATGAATCGGTGAGAACCACCGCCAGTAAACAAATGACCCGCGGCCTTCTGGTCGAATTTGCCCAAAATCATCCCTCTTTTGATATAAACTTCACCCTGGTCATAGTTGCTATATAGCGGTGACAGATTGAAAGTTATACCCGGCTTGAAATCCACCCCCATTGACAAGGGCTGCTAAGGCTCGCGCTTTTGGGGAACCGCTTGCGGACGTGTTTTCAAGGGAAGCCAAAAGAAACATACCCTGGAACATGGGAAACAGTTTGGAAACATGCCAGGGACCACGCCCAAGCTGAGGATTTCTGTGTTCGAGCTATTGTCTGGCTTGTTTTGTGTGTTTCTTGGGCCCCAGGCGCTAGGCCTCGGGCTTCGTTGATTGCTTGCTTTGCTTTGCTTGACTTTGCTTTGCTTTGCTTTGCTTGCTTGCCCTCCTTCCTCGCCTTCTTAGACCCTAGACCAGGCCTTAGACCCAAACCCTAGACCCTAGATTGCTTGCTTTGCGTTGCTTGGCTTTGCTTGCTTCCTTGCCCTCCTGGGTGGGGTGGGGGGGTGGGTGGGTGGGTGGGGTGGGTGGGGTGGGTGGGGTGTGTGGGGTGGGTGGGGTGGGTGGGGTGGGTGGGGTGGGTTGGGTTGGGTTGGGTTGGGTTGGGTTGGGTTGGATTGGGTTGGGTTGGGTTGGGTTGGGTTGGGGTGGGTGGTCCTTTGCCAGAGTTGAATGCCACGCAGAAATACAAAAACCTCCCGGCCCGAAAAAGGCTTTTCCGGTTGGTATCCTGTTCAAACTGACCGAAAGGGAGCCTGAAAACAACAAACAGACAAGCTGAGCACATACCGTACCCACACATGTAGAGAGCGAAGTAATTACACACGCACAGGTTTCTTTCATGATCACAAATTAGTTTGGATTTGTTTTGCCCCACAAACCCAGTTTATGGCCAATAAGGATCCCAACATCTGGGCAGCTGCCTGAAACCAAGATGAAACTGGGGTAGCAAGCCGCAAAGAAAACCACGCCCCTTGCGCGTCTGGCTTTGCAGGTACTCTTTTCGGGGTAAGGGACGCCAAAAGCGGACCACCGATCTCAATTTCAAGGGATCAGTTTCGAGATATCTAATAATCTGGGCTGATAAAAATGGAGGGTTGGCCAATCCTGATCCATAATCCCTATAGGAAAAGTCATTGGAAACGGACCCCTTGCGTGACCCAGAAAAAGGGATTGAGGATTGTCAAGGAAAAACAAATGATACGGCTTTGTCTCATAGGGCAAAGCACCACAAATGGGTGGTGTCGTTTTGCTTTCATTGAAAAACATTGTCAAAAACATGGGTACCGATAATATCTTACCGTACCCTCACAAAAGAGACGAGCCATGAACCCCTCTTGGACCCCCGTCAGATCTGCTTCTTCTGGACAAAGTCGTTGAGGCGCCCTGGGGTCGCGATGAGGCAATCCGGGCCCTGCTGGATCGCCTCAAGAAGCAAGCCACAAGCCGGCATTTCCCCCGTCGAAGTGTCTATATATAGAAATATATATATATATATATGCATATATATATATATGTGTATAGGTGTATACGATTTGTACATATATATATATACACATATGTGTACGCATACAGATACATATATATATATATATATGCACGGACACGCATCAAGCAAGTCTCACCCCATTGAAGATGCATATTTCAGGAGTGGACCTTGGGGGGGGGGGGGGTGAGCATATATACGAGCACCACAGGAAAGAAGTCCACCATTTTGACAAACCTCCATATGGGGTGTATAATATGCATGTATATATATATATATATATATTTGTAATACATAGCGCAAGAGGTATATTTGTATCACGGTAAATATGTATACATACATACATGTCTTCCTTGATATCTAAGTGTTTGCCAAACTCTCTTTAACATCTGTCTCATGTTGCAGAAAATCTCTTCAGCAATCATCGCCCTGAAGGATCAAGCGGAATGTCGTCTGGGGGACGCGCCCAAGCATGCTCCCCCTGATCAACTGAGTGCAGCAAGCTTGGAAATGTAAACTTATGGATGTGTGGAAACCAACGGCTTCCAGATCAAATCTGCAAAGAAGGGCTGACTGAAAGCCTCCACGCAGCAGGTTCCATGTCCTCCAACTCAAATTTTCCAGGTCAAATCAACCACACACACACGGGGCCCCCACGTCTTTGCAGTGGAAGCTTCTACGCGCTTCGGCCTATGTATAGGGGTGAAGCGGGGAATCTGAATGCTTTTCGGACCCCGTCTTTTCCCGGCTCACTTGGCTGAACGGTGGCTGGCATCGCTCATGTTGCTTTTCGGCCGAATCCTTTTTTCCAGCTGGCCTGCGATGGTTGTGATTGTGCGCTGGTGTTAGCAATCGTGCAGAATGTTCAGATGCGAATCAGGTAGCTACTCAGGAGCTGTTGCTGCGTTGCGTTGCACCCAAGGCGCCCCAGGCACTCTTAGGCAGCATTGCTATGCCGCCCGGGGCAGCAGGGCTGGGCAGCGACCTTGCCGACGAACGCTGTTGTTGTAGTTGTCCGTTCGAATATGGCCCAGGCAGGACATGGTTTCGCCCCAGCGACTATTTTGATCCACGCTCATGAGGACGCTGCTTGGCGATGGACGCCTGGTGCAGCATTTTTGGAGAGGCTTGCAAGGAATGTCTGGATTCTGTTTGTGTTTGGGCGTGGCGCCTGCAACTTGGCGGCGCGCAATGCCTGCCACTTGCTTTTACGAGTATGTGGCCAGAGGCTCTGCAGCGAGGAAACCTTCTCCCTGATGCTGGCAGGCTCATCAAAGTCGATATCACTTTAGTGGAGCGATCCCTTTTAAGAGGCCAGCCGTTTTGGCTTCCTTGGGCTGGTGTCGGCTCCGATGGAGGCGGTGGTGTTAGACCGGACGACGAGGGTCACGCATCTTGCTTGTTTTATGCAGGGATGCCTCCTCTTATTTTCCCGAGTTTGGTTCCGAAGATTGTACTCGTAGGCCTCCACCTAGAAGATGGCCTCTACGTCAAGCCCTGCCTCCAGGTGTGAAGGCCTCCGGGCCTCCACGCAGCGGCCTCCACGTAAGGCTCTCACAATGGGCCTCCGCCATCGTGGTAGAGCCGGAGTCCCTTGCACAGAGGCGCCTACATACCATGTGGACATGGAGCCCCCTACGTGGAGGCCTACATGGACGCCCCTTCATGAAGGCCCGACGCGGAGGCCCCTACGAGGCTGCACATGCAGGCTCCTGCGTGAGGCTACTACGTGGAGGCCCTTTGTGGAGACCCTATAAATCGAGTCTCAGCCCCCTGGAGCTGCTGAGCCAGGGGCACGTTCTGTACGGAAGCTCTGCGGGGCGGATCTGCGGAGTCAGCTGCTGACAAAACTTGGGAGCCAGCTTTGGCCCCTCCAGCAACACAAGCTCAAATGAACATGGAGATCTTTGCATGGAAACAAGCGTGGGGACCCCCATGTGGAAACCCTGCGTGGAGATCCTACCTGCATGGAGATCCTACCTGCATGGGTTTAATCACGAACTGTGCGGTTAACCGGTCATTAACCGAACCGAACCGGCACATAAAAACCGAACCATGAAGGTAACCGAACCTAACCGAACTGTTGCCACCCTGAAATAGGCAATGTAAAAGCATGAACGGTGTAATCCAGAAAGAGGAAGTACACAATGGGATAGTATTAGATAAAAGAGAATAAGATCTCAAATTTAGAATTGTCCACCTGGATCTTCGTCCTCCTGAAAGAAAAAAAACGTAGTTTCCGCCTCTGACTGGATATTCGGGAAATCGTAGCACTTTTTGCCGCAAAAACCTGATACTCATAAAACTCCTGAAAAACACACTATTGCAATGCTCGCGGCCTTTGACAGGATAAAAGAAGATTTGCAGGGGTAAACGACTTAAAGCAGCCCGAAAGTTTGTCAACACATGCAACGGCGGTCCAAAGTTGTGCGGTGCAGAAAAAAACGTACCCATGTTGACCGCAAAACGCCCGCAAATTTCCGCAAATCTCGCGCAAACTCCCACAAATCAGAAAAAGTCAGAGTTTTGATGATCAAGGCATCCCATGGGATTCACTGGCACGTTGGCAAGTGCTGCAAGGTGTTTTTTGCTTTGTATGGCCAATGCACGACTGGAAACGACGCAATTTGTATGTGTTTTTGCCCAAATTGTAGCTAAACCACTGGAATTCGGTAAATCGTAGGGGTCTCCTAAAACACCCAGAGATTTCCTGGAGTTTGAAGGTCCAGGCAAAAGAGATGGAAGACATGAAGATCTTAAGATATACCCAGGATCAATAATCCTAATTTAAGATTGGGCATGCTTTGGGATGCAAAAATGGGAAACAAAAACACCCCCCTCCAGATGGGAGTGGCGTTTCCGGAGGGTACCCCGTTTGTTGGTGGCTTTAAAGGGAAACCAAAGGACAACGAGCTGTTTGCGGTCCCCTAAACCAAGACACCCCCAGATTTCCCCCCAACATAATTCTGCCAGGAAACTCAGTTGGTCCAACCAGACATGCTCAAAATCAGGCCGAATTCCCTGAACTTTGTCCTAGGCCTCACCCAAAAACAAGCAAATATACATCGCATTTGTTTAACTAGTTCAAGCACCAGTTGTCCAATGACTCTGGCAGAAAAATGGGGGCCTTTTTGGGATTCAGCATGATTCAGCATTTTTAGTCGGGGCGCCGCCCAAAACGGGTGTTCCTTGTTCGCTACTTGCAATATTCAGGGAATCAACTGTACTTGGGTGTGTGAATAAAAATAGTCGGATTTGGGGACAGTTGGGGGTGCTCCTGAATTTGGGCGTGACGTCTCCATTTGGGTTCCCAGAAGGAAATCACCCATGGAGAGTCTGACGTGACTTTTCGATCCGGCTTTATGATTTATGCCACTTCACTGGACGTTTTAGGGGATTGACTCACTGGGGCATCCACCCAAATGGTCATTTTGAGAAACTCCACGACTGGACTGAGCTCCGGGCCCACTCCTGGTCCCTTCGGTTGGCACCCCCATAGGCGCAGGCGGCCGTAATCTGCACCTTGGATGCGAAGGCGGTCACGGGGCATAGCCGTGCCAAAAGGGCCAAACGAGATTGCTCTAGAAAGGAGAGTTCTTGGAATTGCATTTGCGGAGTAAACATGCCGCGGCCATTGTTTCAACTGCTGTTCACTTCCCTTTGAAGCGGCCTGGAGGCTGGTTGTTTACCCAAATCTCGCCCAACCCTAGGCGGGGCCTGCAAGTTGCTGAGTCTCCCAAAGAAACTGGGCGTCTGAGTCTGTGGTTGTGTGATGGTGTTTGGTGTGTTGGTTGGTTAGTGTCCTGATCGAAACGTGAAATCCGCCTACACCCTCCGCAGGCAGGGCATTTGGAAAGGATGGTGGATGGTCCGTTCATTCCACTCCATCCAGGTAGGCATTTGCTGTAGCCAGGCACATAGCTGTCAGTGTCCTCCCAACTGCGCTCTTGGCTTGAAGCTCCATTTCACCCATCTCTCAGCAGGCTCTCCACCACATCGGCCTTGGCCTCGAACACCCTCCACACCTCTTGCAGCTCCGATCGCTCCACCCGCAACGCACCGGACCCTGCCAAACAAAACATGTTTGTGGGTATCAAAATAGGGGGACCACCAAAATTGTGCTTGCCTGTTGGATTCCAAACTCAAAAGCATACCCTTAAAACTCCCTTTCTTGGACCCGGAGGTCCCTGACAACTCCCCCCCCACACGATACCCAAAACAAGCAACGCTGCTCCCTTCCAACATCACCCCAACACAAACTCAATTGCCAAAACGCCCAAAAAAAAAGGACGCAATGTGGACAGTCCTCTTGGCAGCAGCTGAGATAGATGAAGGCGTATACATACTGGGATATACCACCAACTGCTGCGAAGCGGTAAGGGGCCCCATTCTCATCCCATCCCCCGCAAACAGGTCTGGGGCAGCCGCTGGCTGTCCAAACTTCTCCGTGTCCTCGAAGATCTGGTGGCACCTCGGAAGTCCAACTACCATGCGGCCCAAGGGAACACATTGCTTCACATGGCCCAAAAGAACTCCAAAGACTCGAATCACTGGGTTTGTCTTGAAATGGGAACCCCCGAAGAAAAAAAAAAAAAAAGGTGGTGGGCCAGGGCCAGAACAATTCTAGGTTGGGGGTCGAGCCAACTGGGTGCCCCCTTTTCCACGTAATCCCCCGTTTTGCACGAGACATAGGGTGGTACTGATTCAACTTGTTGAAGAATAGACGCCAAACACATTTTCTTCGGGGGAATAGAAGTGAAGGGTCGAGCTAGAGCAGCTCAAGAAAAATGACATCCTGCAAAAACTAATCCGCGTCTGCCGCAAGGGGCGAAGCGAAAAGTCGAGGGGGCTGGTGAACTTGTTCAAAGCACGATAAAACATCCACACTTAGATTCAGACCGCTATGATGCAACCCATTCCGCTTCTGTCCCTCAAAGCTGCAGGTCTAGAATCAAACCTGTCCTTGGCTGCTTAAAGAAGTTGGCCCGGGGCTTCCCAAAACGTTTAATCACAAAGCAACATTCAGGAGTGTGTCAGCACATGTTGGGGAAGCTGCTTGTAAGGTTAAACAAACAACAACGCTTCGATGGGCTCTCACCGCGCGGTTTTTCGGTCCAGAGTTTTCTGTCTGTTCAATGCGTCTTGGGGTTTTTACGCCCACAGACGCTGCTTGTTTTCATCGATGTTCAAATATGCCCTTGGGGCAATGATGATAATGTGTGCGTGAACGTGGATGCTGATCAAGTGGCAGGCATGCACGCAATGATGATAATGTGTGCGTGAACGCGGATGCTGAGCATGTGGCAGGCATGCACGCAACGATGATAATGTGTGCGTGAACGTGGATGCTGATCATGTGGCAGGCATGCACGCAACGATGATAATGTGCGCGTGAACGTGGATGCTGATCATGTGGCAGGCATGTACGCAATGATGATAATGTGTGCAATGATGATAATGCGCGCATGCACGCAACGATGATAATTGTGATGATAATGTGCGTGAATGATGTATGATGTGCACGTGGATATCATGTGTGCAATGATGATAATGTGATGATAATGCGCGCATACGATGATAATGTGTGCGTGAACGCGGATGCTGAGCATGTGGCAGGCATGCACGCAACGATGATAATGTGTGCGTGAACGTGGGCGCTGATCATGTGGCAGGCATGCACGCAATGATGATAATGCGTGCGTGAACGTGGATGCTGATCATGTGGCAGACATGCACGCAACGATGATAATGTGTGCGTGAACGTGGATGCTGATCATGTGGCAGGCATGCACGCAACGATGATAATGTGCGCGTGAACGTGGATGCTGATCATGTGGCAGGCATGCGATGATAATGATAATGGCACGTGGATGCGGCATGATAATGTGCGCGTGAACGTGGATGCATGTACGCAATGATAATGCAATGATGATAATGCATGTGCAATGATGATAATGTGTGCGTGAACGTGGATGCTGATCATGTGGCAGGCACGCACGCAATGATGATAATGTGTGCAATGATGATAATGTGTGCATGCACGCAATGATGATAATGCGTGCGTCAATGTGGGTGCTTATCATGTGGCAGGCGTGCGCTCAGTCATGAAAGTGTGCCCGTGAACGCAACATACGCCCACTGCTCCAAACCCGCGCGCAGGTCGTCAAAAATGGCCCTGAAACCCTTGTTTACAGTGGGAAACGAAACGCGAAAAGCGCGCGGAAACACCCCATCGGAGGGAACAACAAAATAGACCTGCGAACGGCATTGCGACCTCGGGCCAACGCCACAGTGACAAATTGAGATCAAAACTTAAATAGCCCAAAGCTGGCAGCCGACCCTGGGCATCCCATTTGGAAAACCGAGATTGCCAACTGGGCAGGGCTGGTGCGCAATTGGAGGGGATCGTTTTACCCTCAAGTCTCCTTCAACCCCATGTTTCGATCACGAAACAGGACGATGCTGTAGCCACTCAGCTGCTGGCAGTTCCCGCGTGGGAGTGATGCACAGCAGGGCTGGCCTCAAGGTTGCGCGGAACATTGGGCACAAAGCTTGCCTTGGGTCAGCAAAACCAAACAATCCTCTACACAATTCAAAGCAATGATTCCTGAAGAAGTGCCCTTGAAATAACTCCTGCCTATTGAGGATTGCCCAAACATCCTTTCCCTCGCCCTTGACAAACAGGGACATTGCTGCATTCATCTGAAAGGCCTGGAGACGAACAGGCTTACACCACTTTGCCAAACTTCAACTCTGCAATCCGCTCTGCAGGTCTGCCGGCAATTTCGAGCATTCATTCCTTCCCGCCCTTGGCTTGGCTGAAGGCCATGGCAGTGCTTACGTACATGGCTGGCTGTATCCTAAAATTTGACAACCCCCTTGTACAGGGAAACCACAAACAACAACTTCTGAAGGTACTGATAGAACCGCCGACATCCACCGTGCTGGAGATTGCAGTCACTCTTGGGAGTTGCCAACACTGGATCGGGTTCTTAGACTAGCCACATGAACAATACTCCCCCGCAAAACAAAAACAACCATGTTCGGAACAGAGAAACAAGGAAACCACCCATTTGTGTGTGTGTGTAGGTATGTATACCCATGTTCAGCTCAATCAAGAGCGAAACCACAAGGAAGACCACAAGCGTTCCTAGGGCTTAGGGCCAAGTCCCCATTTTCCGACATACCCACAGGGTTTCCACCTTCGGGGACTGACTGCGCGGCCCTCGCTTGGTGTCCACCTCCTGGCTCTTCTTTAGCTTCCTGGCCGTTTGGCAAACCCATCTTTCTCGGTCGCGAAGCAGGCAACAACAAATTTGGCTGTGGGTCAAACCCTGTACCCCTGGTCAACATCAAAAGTGGCAAATGGATGTTCATCCACCCCACCATGGAGCCATAGGTTCTGCCCATAGGTTCTGCCCGATGGCCATTTCTACAGTAGATTCCATGGGGGCGATAGATTCCCAAAAGAAGACATTTACATGAGTCCTCGAAAAACCCTCGGTACCAGCACCATCCGGAGAAACAAACAACGGAAAGACAAAAAACAAGAAACACACACACACACATACACACACACACACACCCACGCACCCACGCCCGCACGCACGCACACAGAGACAATTTTCCCAGACGGATCAGACGGTCCTCAGCTTCACAAAGCCTGGGAGCAAGAAGGCCAGCGTCTTGCCACTGCCCGTCTTTGCCACGCCTGTCGATTGAGAAAACTGGCCCAAGCAAAGCCCGACTTTCAGGTGTCCTCTGGCTTGGGGTCGAAGTGGTTTCCTTGAAGCGGTCTACGAATGACTCGTCTCCTTTAGGTGGTTCCCTGTAGGCAGTGTCTTTCAGTCAGGTGTATCTAAAATGGGTGGAGCCTGCAAGTTGGGTTCGCTTAGTTGGGTAAACAAACAACCCCAATCCCCGAATCTTAGACTAGAGCCGACAAGTTTCAGTTAGACAAGCATCTGCTTGACAAATATGGATTCATGTTCATCCCCAAGACGACATCATCACGTTTTAACTTATAGGGTGGATAACCTTTGAGATTATAGGAAATAGACATCCAATACCAATAGTTGTCCACAATTATGATTGGACCAGAAGGTAATACACAACCCTTCGGAAATTGGCTTGGCGGCTCTCAAGCGAATCCTTGCCACTCAATGGAAACCTTTTTTCAAACATTGGAGCTCTCATGCATGTCTAAAAACCTCAAAGTTGAAAGCTTGCCAACTCACAAAACAAGTCGGCTGAGACGATCTCCCTGTCTGAAAATTCGATCGAACACCTCTTGTTCAACTGGGATCAGCCCTGCGACGCCCTGGGGCCGAAGCCGACTAGATCCTTTCCAGACTGGAGGACAGGCCAGGAGTACGCCTCCGGCGAATCTGGACTCGAAGCCGCGGCAGATTCTGGGGTGGACTTCCCCTTCATCATGGGGGCTGGGAGGGAGGGGGAGGGAGCCTAAATAAGCCCTGAATAAGGGCTTAAGGGCTTAATAAGGGCTTATTTGGGCTCCCTCCCCCCTCTGCTCCCTCCCCCCCAGCCCCCATGACTTTAAGATTTGCTGTATTTACTTGTGTTTTCATAGAAACAGCCGTTGCTGGAGATTCCGAAAAGGGACATGATCAAATTGAGCGACCTCAAATGGTTCGGGCAAAGTGGTTCAAGCATGCTACACACGTGATTGTCCTGTGCAAGCTGAAACCTGTCTGTTGGAACCCGTTTGCAGTCCCTTGAGTAAAGTCCACGGCGAAGTTTACTCCTCTCTAACTGCAATGGGAGTGGACAAGCGGGCCTTTGAAGAGAATGGTAGTCTTTCAACACCCTCCTCTGCGCTTCCATGATTGTTGGAAAAAGGAGTAACATCCAACCCCACAACGGGGCCTGTGAAGGAGCTTCAACTTCCACAAATGAGAGTTTCTTGGGCTCCAGGTTGATCTGCAGGGTGCAAACATTGCCTTTGGTCTCAACCAACGCAGTCCATAGCCCCAGCGGCAGGAACGCACCAACCATCACTGAAGAATGGGAATCACTGAAGAATGGGAATCGCCCACTCTGCGAACGGAATGCTGGAATTTGCAGAAAATCCCTCTTGGCTGGGTGCTAATGGTGTTTTTGGCCTTGATAGAACGGTCATGGACGCTAAAGCATTCCACTTTGCCATTGCACTTGTCATGAATCTCCGTCACAAAGCGTGCCACCTTCTGCAAAGCGCCGTTCTCAAAATACATACACATGAAAGTCCAAAGTGACACTCTCAAACTGTTCACGACACGATAATAACAACGACCCCCACCCCCTTTGGCAAATTTGGAGGACCCAGTCAATCCGCCGTCCGACGTGTGTGCTCCGCATAGCGGAAAATGTCACAGCAGCTATACGGGCTTGTCTCCAATAGGCGGACCCTCAAACAATTGTAGCTTTCCGTTTGTTCTCAGCGGGCGCCCTGAAAAGGCACACCCTTCCAGAACTTGACCTAAGATAAGCCCCAAGAAGCCACCCTGGAACCGCTTTAAAAAACCCGCTTTAGAAGCAACCATCTTCGGCTAAACATGTCCGAACAAATAGGTATGCTACCTGAAACCAACACCCCCAAAACAAACGGTAAATACCCCATACCAAGGGAATTATTCTAGGTTGCCTGCCCTACCAGACAAACTCCCCAACTGTGCATTGATTCTGATCCTCTATGGTCAAAATCGTCTGTGACGACGCACACAAACAGCCCTTTGATTGTGGAAACCATCCACTCCAATGATATGATCCTTCTTCAAGTAAAGAATGAGCCATTGGAAAGGCAGAATTCCTAGCGAAGTGGATGCACAACTGCACAAGCCCGCCCTGGAAACACCACACCAAACCACCCTGAACAGACTACGCGCCGCCTGGGCTGAAGATATGCTTGTCACAACGGGGGAAGATGGCAAAGGTGTGATGACATGCGCATGTGGACAAAAAACAAACCACAGAGCCGACCCGGGCTGACACTAAAACCCATCACAGGAGTTGTGGCCCAAAATCAGGAGCCAAAATATCTGAAGGGGCTTACTTGCCACTAAGCCAGGTAGTGGAGCCTCTAACTTACATGCCCAATATGGACTTTGAGAGCTCAGCCTACACATTTGCCATGGCAGCAAACCTTCGCCCCAAACTTCTTGTTCGCCACTCAAACGGTCTAAACCCAACACAAGTGGGGGGGTGGGGGGGGGTTAGACAAAATGGGCCTCTCTCTGGACCGACCCCGTGCCACCGATCGATCTCTGCCGCATGTCAAAAAAACAAACAGGGGATCCCAGAAACACAAAAAAACAAACAAACAAACAAGTATTCTAGGGGTACCTTCCCCATTTCGAGGAATCCTTTCCAGAAAACCCCCAGAACCCCCCCCCCAAAAAAAAAACGGCTGAATTTTGAAAAGAACGATGGTTCAAAAGAATGGGGAATCAACCCCAGAAGTATAGTCCAACTTGGGAAGCGAGGCACTCACCAACTCCGGGCAACTTTTGATCACTTGTGGCTTCTTGGCCAAGCAATTCGATCTCGACACATTTGTTTACTCGGCGCAAGCGGTGCACAGAAGGTAGAAGCAAGAAGGATAGGGAACGTGTCTGCCTTCTGTGCACGCTTGCAGCTCACTTCCGGAGTGGATTGGCCAACAAAAGTCAAAACCTTGTGCTTGCCACTAAAACGGTTTTCTCCGGGAGTGAGCCAACTTAGATCCTGTTCTAAAACGTGCCATCTGTGATAGACGGCATTGAAATCTTAAATATAATCGCGCAAAGCACGGCCTCACGTCCTATTCTTGCTGTACCAGGCTTCTAAGCCACGGCCCGAGGTGTTCTCGAATTGGAAGACCTTTGCCGACTCGAAGTTCAGAAACGACCAGATTTCTCGACCACTCGCCATCTGTCTGTGGCTCAAAAAACCGGTACCAAAATGGAACCCTGGTAAGTGGAAACATGGACCAAAACCCGCGTAACGCCTCGTGTTCAATTTTGAGCCACAGCCATTTGATTCTCCCATCGACTTCCCTTGGGCCAGACATCCGAGCTCAAAGCTACAGGCGCAGCGTCACGTGCTTGGAGAGCGCGCGCCCGAGGACACGCATGAAGTCCCCCACCCGGCCCTGGATGATGACCTGAACGCAGTTCAGCAGTTCTCAGCTTTAAAACGATTGCCTTGTCCTCTTCCATGGTCGATACCCAAAGGAATAATGGCATATCTGGGCCGATCCAAATGGTTTGCTTTTGTCACCCAAGGCAAGGACTAAGGAGAGCCCAGCACATATTCTGTGTGCTTTGTTTTTGAGGCCCCATTGTCAGGTTGCTTTAAAGGGACACAGGAAAGCCACCTTGACGGGAGTCCCCCGATTTTTTATAGCATATGAAAGGGAAACTCGAGGAGATACCTTTAGAAGCACAGGTTAGCCCTGCAGGTTGAAGCAACTAAGGACATCTGTAAAATCGCCTGACGCCGTGATCTTCATGAAATTCTTCAGGACTCGAGTCCGTACCATTTCGATCACCTTCCTGACTGGTACCGATGATTCATCGGTAAGTGTGAGGGGCTCAATTACGCACATTCAAGGCCCTTTATGATCTTGACTTACTTTGGTTTCAAAGTACCACAGAACCCCGTTCCACTTCTTGGGCCCTGAGATTCTGATATTCAGGGATAGGGTACTTGGGCAAGTAACTCTCTTGGGAGCGTCATTTAAACCACTCGGCTGGGCCTTGGGGTCGAACAAAACCGGCTGAAGCCCACAGCGCTGGGCTTCAGCCGCGCACCTTCGGTTTCGGCCAGGGGGAGCCTTGGCTTGAATCGACCTGGCTTCTGATACTGATCTCAAAAGCAATCCCGCCAGTGTAGGGCTCCTCAAAGGATACATCCAAAATCACCTGTATCAAAAGCGGTCCTCTAGATGACAAAGATCATCTTTGTAATTGTATTGGGCAAAATGCATCCTTCAAGCGACCCTGAATAAACAACAACTAACCGGCGCGGCTATTGTCAAATGGGATCTCTTGTGCGATCCAATGGGATCTCTGCAGCTTGGCATCCTCAGCCTGGCAAGCGCCCTGGTGAATGATTAGAACCACACTGCGACAGACGCATCTACATTCAGCCAACAAAAAAGACACCCAACTGCACATGTTGCATTCTTCTAAACCCTGAAATCAATTGAATCCCCAAATCGAGGACGTGCACGGCGAGCTCGCTCCGTTTCTACCCCGCGAGCCAAAAAAAACACATTCCGCCTTCTCGAGGAAGGCGGTGCAAGCGAGGTTGATCATGATCACACAGAGCAAATGTAGCCGCACTTTCCGCGGCATCGCGGGGCAATACCTCGACCGATTTTTGCGTTTCCTGGATGGATCCAATCAAACTGAGCTCGAAGAGAGAAGTGTGTTCTAGCTGGGGACTTGTGATTTCCTATACCTATACTGACAAAGGATTAAGGCTGAAACCGAAGAGCAAACAAAGACAAACCAATGAGCAACAAGCGGCCGCATTTGACATCACTGCCAAAAATGCATCAAATTCAATGTTCTGCATTGCCTGACGTGCTTGACGTCGCCATGGACTTCCCTCTTGGTGTGTGAAAATGACGTGGCCAAGGGGGCCTGGCCCTCTCTTTGCCAAACAGCAGGCGATCCTCTCTAACTGCAAGGGACCTCTGTGGGAGTATATATATATATATATTGTTTGTCATCCCAGCCAAGGGCAAATGTTGTAAAAGCAGGCCCTATGGATGCGGACCGATCGAACAAATGGGATGGCGAAGACCCATCCGGAGTTTGTCGGTCGCTTATAGCCAACAAGGCGGGCATGGCAGGAACGACTTCCTTAGGAGTGAAGCCAGTCACATGTTGTGAGAGCCTGCAGTTTGTTACCAAGCTCTAGTTTGTCACCTGGGTCTCAAGCTGGGGGACCACTGACAATGTAGGGTTTCCTGCTGGATTCCTTGTTTTTGTTTTTTGTTTTGTTTTCTGAACAACAGCTTTCTATCTGGCTGGTACATGGAACCTCCCACTTGCTCACTTGCTCGTGGGTTTGTGGTAAACTAGACAACCACTGCTCCTCTGCTGCTTGAAAAAGCAGCCAGCCATTCTGAGGCACACCTACGTGTAGGAGCTTCTGATGGCCCGAGGCACACCTGCCCGGATCCGTTCGACTTCTCATGGGGGCTGGGGGGGAGGGAGGGGAGGGGGAGAGAGTCCAAATAAGCCCATATTAAGCCCTTAATAAGCCCTTATTTAGAGGTTATTTGGCCTCCCCTCCCAGCCCCCGTAAACTTCTCATTTTGGCATGAAATTCATATTGGGGACCCGAAATGGTGGACACCATTTGGGTGGGGAGACTTATGTCCACCAACCAAGTTTAAAGGGTTTCCCTATCGTCATCATCACCATTATCATCATCGATGATAACCATCATCGTGCATCCTCTGCATCGCCAACAGTCATGATGATAATGATGACTACGCACCCTCTGCATCTCCAATCGGCTGTAACGGGACTTTTGAATCGTATATGAAAAAGATAAGGATCCTCATCATAGCCATGGCCCATCATCGTCATCATCACCGTTATCATCATCGATGATAACCATCATCGTGCATCCTCTGCATCGCCAACAGTCATGATGATAATGATGACTACGCACCCTCTGCATCTCCAATCGGCTCCAGCGATGGAGGCTCCTCCCTGTTGCCCAAGTCGCGCTTGCCCGGCAGCATAAGTAAGCCCTCATTTTAAGAAACATCTCCCCTGCACATAGAAGTAATGGGAACGTCACTATATAGAGGATTTCTATCAGACTAAACCAGACTTAGACCACCTGCTGGTTGAAAGGAATAATTTTTGGACAATTGGAAAATGCAATAAGCAAAAAGTCAAGAAGGTAAGCCCTTGGTCTGGCAATGCAGATCTCAGGCGGGGACAATTGCCCTTCCCTCGATCCGAGCTGCTCGTGTTCCGTCCACGGATCCGAATCGGTAATGTCCTACGCTGCCCCCTTGGGCGTCAGAAGGCGGCCCGGTGACAGGGAACACTTTGATTGGCCAACGTTCAACTCGAATCTTCGGATTGAAATCTTGTCTACCATCATTTCTTTAGAGAAGGGCAAAGATGTAACACGGTACCAACCGTTGACCCAGTTTTTGTTCGACAGCTTTACAGTAAGTGAGAAACCAACAAAAAGGGATATAGAATGCTTCGAAGCGGATGTTGGCCCCCATGAAAAGCACCTGTTTGAATGGCAATTCTGCTCTTATTAAAGAAAACGTGACCCGCAATCAAACTTGGTAAGGAGGTTCAATCCAAAACCCAATGCAAAGAATCAAGCAAGGGCAAACCCGAAGCAGTTTGTAGCAAGGCGATCCCCAGGTAATCTCATGTCACAGAGCCATAGCAACAGGGGATCCCCAAGGTAAGCTCAACTCATGGGCCTTCATCCCCCTGGCCATGCCCAAAAAAGGGCGCCTTGTTTTGGCGCTTGAGTGTAAGAGCGAAACCTCCGAGAAAAATGAATCACCGCTCGGTGTCTGGGTCAGTCATTGACCTTCTTTGGGGTCAAGAAGGCAGCCCTGGCCAGCGGTGCGTTTCCCCATGTAACACCAACTTCTTTTGGTGTCCACTTTACAGAGTGCCTTGGCCCAACTTTGGGGTACACTAAAACAAGAGTTTCGGATTCTGCTTCATTCATGTTTAGTCTACCCTAAGTAGACTAATGCATTTAAAGGAGACCCCTGTGTCAGGAATGCCCGGTGCGAATGCGCGAATGCGGTTTACTGCATAGTCAAAGGAGTGACTCAGAAACCATGGCTTTCAATGTCGCAAGAGGCCTTTGAGGCAAAGGGCACCGTGTGTTTGCCGCTGAACAAGCAATCGTGCTCTAAACTGCAAGAGTACCCCCAAAGGCTTTTCCCTGGAAGAATGGGTTTGATGGGTTGCTGCCAAGAACCAGCAAGTTCTTGGCTGATGTAAGGATTTTCTGACTGGCCAACGTGAGGAAACCCACACATCCCCCCAAAAGGATTGCGCAGAATACTATCGAACGCGTCTTCCTTCTCCACCAACCAAACGGGGGATTCCATATTGCAGAGCTTAGAATAAGTTGGTACCCGATATTTTGCTGTAGCCTATGTTAGTAGGCGAACCCTCCCAACCAAAAAAGAAAGGGTACCAGGGCACTACTGTTGGGTTGTTGGGCTGCTGGGTTGTTGGGCTGGTGGGCAGTCATGGTTGTTTGACTGTTGGGTTGTGTTTGCGCTGTTTAAGGGGGGACCTAGTAAGTGATGAAGTCTTACCCCGTTGAACTCTCCTCTAGGACTCCTTCCACAGGCTTGGAAGCAGGATGGCCGAAGCTCGCTGGTTTTCTAGCCGCCAGAGGGCCGCCCGACTCTCATGAGAAAAGGGTCCCTAAAGTACCCGGTTTTGAACAAATCAATCTAAGGTGCCTTAAGGTACTCTGAGGCACCCCTGAAAAATCGAATAACTTCCCACCACCTCCCTCCCCTATTGAGATTGGCCGAGAAAGAAAGGGACAAAAACGTGCAACAACTCCTTGATCGCAAATAGTACGATTCATCAGCCAGAAGTAGTGGAAGCCGACCAAATATGTGTATCTAAATGGTCCAGACCCGCCCAAAAAAACCTTCAAGTCCCGAAGTGAGCATTCCCTACCTTGCCCTCGCATGCGTTTTCACTGTTCGGCTCCTCAAAGACCAGGCGGAAGAACCGGGTCAAGCTAGTGGGGCCGCTCAGCATGAGGTAGGTCAGGAAACCCAGGCTGACGCTCACCAGGACCTTCAACTTGCAGGCTGGCAAGGGCCAGCAACTTGCTCACAATGAGGCAAGCTATGGCGGGATGTGATAGCGGAACACCAAATGTTGGCTGGTTGTCAGCTTTCCCTTTTTTTGCCGAAAAAAGTAGACGAGATTTGGGTTGGGTTGACACAACCTTTACCGAGGGTTTCAGAAGGTTGTTGTCAAAATCCGAAGGAGGAAACCTCCGTGAAAGAAGCAAACGGACCAGAGCGGACTCCAACCACAATCGACAACAATGACGCCTTATCCGTTAAGCGACTGGTCCAGCTTAAGAACTGTGCCTTGCCAAAGCTTGGAGGTTGTTCTGGACTCGTTTGAATCAACCGACAAAGGTCCACTGTCACCAGGCCCCCACCCAGATCCTCCCAGTTCGACTCGAGGCCCGGGCCATCAGCGCCTCGTGCGCGTGTAGAAACGGGAAACCATGAGAAGAATACGACCACATCGTTAGTTTCTTTTGGTCTAGGGGTATGCTGGACATTTAGGGTCTATTGTCTATGTTGCAACTATCCTACATGTTGGGTGTTGTTTCTGGGGGTTCGTGGCTGCCAAATAGGTGTGTCCCCTTCCTCAGTGGCCATGGGAACATCGGCACCCCACCCTTTGCTTGGTTTACTTTATTGGGAATCCCTGCCCCGCCCTGGGGTCTGGGACGTCCCTCAACTAGCTTCAAAGAAGTTGTAAACAGATGGCCGGTTCCTTTGTAGACCCACCCCGATCGATCCCTGCTGCCCTCCAAAGGGAACTGTAGACAACCTCCCCTATGTGTGCAAGACAAAGCCCAGTGCCACCGTCCAAATGTTGAGCGGAGATAAGCTAACTAGAAGCTTGGCGGTTATGTGAGCGGGCCTTTCGCCTCTCAAAGCATGTCACACTTTCCCAAAAACTGAATGGGTTATCATAAGCATCACCATGGTTGTCACTGCAATATCTGGTTAGTGCCCCTGAGACCAAAGCGAAATCAGCTCAGGGATCTGGGCAAATTATACCCGCAAACTGGCAATAAGGAATCCGTTAAGCCAAGTGAAAGATCTCATCCTGGGCTTAGCCGCCCTACCCCTTGCACCGCTGCCTGCTTTCTTGGGCAAGGCCGGCCCAAGGGCCCTCTATGGTGTGGGGTCCTTTGTTGGTTCCCGGCACCCTGCCCTTCCATGTTGATGGTGTACGAACGGAGAGTCCTCCGAAATCGTCCGAAGTTGATGAAGATGTGTCCATTTAAATTAGAGGCCATGTTGTGAACATCACATTTTCACCGATACCAACTTTATCACTCAAAGCACACAAATCGGCCCTAAAACCAAGTTGGCCACACGTGAAATCCGTTCCAGGGGCGCGTTCCCTGGCCCAAGCGCGGAGGAGGGGCCAGATTCCTGTGCCAGGCCAATCGGAAGACGTCCCCGAAGGAGTACACCACTGCGGACCAGAAGAGCTGGAAAGTGTACCTCTCGTTGCTCCGAACTGTACAGCTAATCTCCACCTGAATGACAATCAAAACCCGGTAAAATGGTCTACCCAGACACCATGTAAGGAAATACGAAGGCGGACATCCGCAACTATTTATGGCTGGGAGTGTCCCTTACTATCCTTCATCTACCCAGGCTTTGATTGTGGCTCACCTGGCCTGGACATACAGGGTGGGTCACCCAAACCTAAGGTTGCTGCAAATCATGTAAGCGTGTTGCTGTTTTGCTGGTCAAGGGAAAACCAAGAAAACCCAAAGGGCAAAAAAGGAAGACTATTAGTCCAGTCTGGCAATAAAGGTTGCTTCACCAAACCATTCCTACTTTATATTGGAAGGATGTGGGGGAGGGGGGGGGGGGCAGGGTTCCCAACACATTGTGATCGCTAAATTAGTTCGCAAACGTGTTTTGCTTATGTGGCCCCAATTTGCCAACGTATCCTTTAGGCGGCTCTGCTAAACCATCCCTCCCTATCTTAGGGGAAAGGGCCCGGGGGAAGAGGGAAAAGCAGGTCACCCCTCCCCGAACTTCATTTTTGAAGAACAGTTCAAATCTCTGGTTGGGTCCCAGGTTCTGTGACATTCGTCTGAACCTCTAAAGCGGGTGCTCTCAAGAATTTCAAGTTTGGGAGCAATCAGGCACCATGATTTTAAATCAAACAACAAGGATGTAGCACGCCGGCCGTGCAAGCCCCAAACTAGCAGTTGTTGAGCCGGGCCCAGCGATTATTTGTCTGTATTTGGTTTGCGTTGGAAGGATACATGATCCAACCACATTTAGCAACGATTCAAAATACACTAGCCGTAGCATGCAATCATTCTTCAGGACGTTGATTTTTTCAAGCCCAAAGTGGGGAAGAAGGCCTTCAACCAACCCAGAAGGTCACCACTGCCGTGCTGGGTTCCGCTTTGACCAAAACTACACCACAGCAGCCGGGTGCTGCCGCAGGCACGAGAAGAAGAGGGTGGTGACCTCCCAGTTGGTGTTCAGCTTCCACCACTGGGTGATGCGGACCTTGTGCACCTCAGCCAAACCCAAACCGGGATTGATTTCCATGGGAAGGTCCCACGTTTTTGGTGGTAGAATTCTGCAGCTACAGAGGGCCCCGAGGGAAACCGGGCACCACTGGGTCAACACGGATGTCTTTTTTCGGAAGGGTGTCCGTGTTTGGGGTGTTTGATTGAAAGTAACACAACGCGACAATTCGACAACCAGCAAATGTGTAACGGTTTCCCTGTGTTGAAGCCATGGCTCCTTAACTAGGAATCCCTGCGCTGGTGGCTGCAGTCCCGTTGAGAAGCAGCCCTAGTCACCCAAGTAAGTTCAAAACGGGAACTTGAATAGGACCCCTGAAAACTCCTGCTCGTGACCTACTAAGTGCAGGCTTGGGTCGTCCCCTTGTTTCAACATGTCTAACCCGGTAAGTCTTTGAACAACCACCCGCTGATGATTCTTCTTTCAAGGAGATCAGGAGTTGGTTCTTTGAACACCAACCCCTTCACATCCCTCGAGCTCTGGCCCCGGCTGGGAAGGGCGTGTATTCCTCCTGGCTGGTGATGTAGGCCCAGGCCACCTCCAGGAAGAAGGAGTTGAGCAGCAGCATCCCCATGACGGAGAAGACCTCGGCCGAACCAAGCCACTCCTGGCCCCACATCTGGGGTACTCCAAACGTGAGATGTTCGAATTATCCTATATATTTAGTCTATTTCATAAACAAAAAAAAAATGTTTTTGGAGGAGACCCCGGAAATGACGCACGCACGCCGCGGCCTGGACCGGATCCCCGCTTCTAGTTTACTCTTTTAAACCACGCTTACCTGCCCTTTTATAGACAAAATCCAAGATTTCATATGATCCGCTTTCTATGATCATCTTGTTGCTCCCTTGTGGTTTATCTCCTGTTCTACGGATCCCTATTTTACGTTGCTGTTGATCCTTGTGTATGTCCGTTCTTGCTTTGTGTGCCCCTGCTTCTGTCCCGCCTGTTGGTTGTTCCGCTTTTCTCTTTTGCGCTTCATGTCATGTCTGCGTTTTATATGGTGGTTTTCTGCATTTTTCCCTTTTCAATTGTCCCCTTGTCACGTGTCCCCATCAACTATACATAAAGTGTACCCAATGTAGGAACATGAAACCACATGGTTGTTCCTTCAACTTCCCTTTAGACCAACCTGAACACGGGTCTGGCTTTCTTTAGGGACCGGGTCCCCCAAATGGTGGGTTTTCCTCTTGGCTTCCCTTTAAACCGCCAAGAACAGGGGTATACCCTCAAAAGCAGGCCATGGGTTAAAATCCCGCACCCCTTGTAGCGAGCATCCCAATCCCAACTAAAATAGACTAAAATGAGTGGTGCACCTACCCCAAAATGGGATCCCATTGGTTTTGACCCACAGCCAAATGAGTCACAATTAAAACCCGGTATTAAATTGGTCGACCCAGATCCACGTAAGGAATTAAGAAGGCGGACATGCGCGGCTATTTATGGCTGGGACTGGCCCTTACTAACCTTCATGTACCCGGGTTTTGAGCACGTGGCTCAAATGGCTCTCTCGCCGAGGCCCGGGGCCCCGCGCCGTGAAGCCTGAGAAGAGCGAGGAGGTGGGGCGGTTGGAGGACAGAGAGGGCGCCGGCCGCGCCAGGCTGATGGCCCAGGACAGGCTCAGAAAGCCCAGCAAATCCTCCAAACAAAAGGCTCAGGTGTCGCTTTCCTTTGAATTTCCCTTTAAGTGGCTTCCCTTTAAGTTCCCGAAGTTTTTGTGGCTTCCCTTTGGGTTCCCGAAGTTTTTGTGGCTTCCCTTTGGGTTCCCGAAGTTTTTGTGGCTTCCCTTTGGGTTCCCGAAGTTTTTGTGGCTTCCCTTTGGGTTCCCGAAGTTTTTGTGGCTTCCCTTTGGGTTCCCTTTGTGGCTTCCCGAAGTTTTTGTGGCTTCCCTTTGGGTTCCCGAGGTTTTTGTGGCTTCCCTTTGGGTTCCCGAGGTGTTTGTGGCTTCCCTTTGGGTTCCCGAAGTTTTTGTGGCTTCCCTTTGGGTTCCCGAAGTTTTTGTGGCTTCCCTTTGGGTTCCCGAAGTTTTTGTGGCTTCCCTTTGGGTTCCCGAAGTTTTTGTGGTTTCCCTTTTGGGTTCCCGAGGTTTTTGTGGCTTCCCTTTGGGTTCCCGAAGTTTTTGTGGCTTCCCTTTGGGTTCCCGAAGCTTTTGTGGCTTCCCTTTGGGTTCCCGAAGTTTTTGTGGCTTCCCTTTGGGTTCCCGAAGTTTTTGTGGCTTCCCTTTGGGTTCCCGAAGTTTTTGTGGCTTCCCTTTGGGTTCCCGAAGTTTTTGTGGCTTCCCTTTCATTTCCCTATGTTTTTGTGGTTCACAGCGGAAGAGGACCCCTCGTTGGTTGGCACTTGAAGGGAAACAACGGGAAACCGGGCAACTTTCCTTGGGGGGTATCCCCATGTCATGAGTGATATCCTTTTGGTTTCCCCTTTCAATCCAAGGGTAGTAAGGGACAATCCCAACCAGAATTAGGTGCGGCCGTCAAAACCCCTTCACGGAAAATGATCTTGAGATTCCTCGGACTGGTCTGGTCCTCCGGAGAAATCTGAAGTCACTGTAAAACAAACCATCTGAGTCACAATCAAAACCCGGTATGAACTTGGCCAACCCGAACCAAAGTAAAGAACAACAAAGGCGGCCGCACCAATTCTTGGTTGGGATTGTCCCTTACTACCCCGGTTTTGATTGTGACTCACTTGGTAAGAGGACCAATCCGAGTTACGGCGTAGCCAGTTATGTGTGTCCTTCTTTGACCATTTGTTGGGGTTTTGACGAGAAACCAAAAGGACACCACAATTTTCTCGGCCCCCTACAAAATACATCATGTTCGAGGACGGGAGGGTAGATCTCCGTTAAATCTTGTTTCCATGAAGGGACCATGACAACTTGTTGCCAAAGTAACCCCATTCCATGTGGCTGAATGAGATATGGAACCCCAAAAAACAGTATTGCTCTTGACAGGTTGCAGGTCGAAGGGTCAAAGAGCGCCCGTGGGGGACCACGACGGCAAATGCGACCGCAGGTCCTGGAAGTAGGCAGCGGCCATAGATTGAGCGATGCCTGACAAACTTTGGACGGCAATACTGGGTTGCTCTTCCTGAGCAAATGATAGATCACATTTGGCAGGTTCAACGGAAAATCCATTTGCTAGCCCCAAATGGTGGCTATCTTGTCAAGTTCCCTCTAAACCATCTCAAAAAGAGTACACTAAAAACACGCGTACACACCACACCTTCAGGGGTTACGATTCCCCCGTTTGGCACAACAAGTTCCGTGCCAAGAAACGAGGTCCACGGCACCAAGCCAGGAGAAAACACATCTGGGGGTACCCCCGAAGCAAAACATGGGCTTGCATCCCCTTCAAAAAAAAGATTTTCGCCCAACAACACCTACATTTCTAAGGCTGCCACCTGTTTGTGGGCCCTCAACACGAGTTGTCCAAAGTTCCTAAAGGGGTATGGGTTCCCCATTCGAGGGTCAACCAGGGAACCTGCATTGGAGGGGTCAGAAGCCTTCGGGATTTGCAAACTTGCAGTTCGCAGCATGTCAAAGGTGCATCATCGTCTTGAAAGCAAGAACAGTTGACCAACAAGGCTTGTTGAGTATTGTGTCAACAACAGCACAATCTCAATACTGTTCCAACCATGCATCCAACATGTTAAACACGGAGCAGCCGGTCAGCAAGTCGAAACAACCACATAACTTGAGGGCCGCCTTGCACCCTTGGCAAACGATTGAGCAGTGCCCAAACCCATTGACGGTTGGTTCTACTACGATGGCTGAAAGGATTTACATTGGGCTTCTCAAAAACAAAAATTGCTACTGTGAATGGACGAAATCCTGCACCACCTAAGAAACCCTAGAATGATGTGATCCCTCTGTAAATACCAACAAACAATGGTTTCCCATGGTGTTTTGGGTGGTGCGAAATGGATTTTGTCCATCTACAGTAGTTGTAAGAACCAACTACTACACTGGCCAATGTGTTTGGGCGCAGCTCACCAGTGCCCACTGCCCTAGGGGTACGTGCCATTTCCATTCTTTCCAGGGATCCGAATCTTTTCAGGAAACCATCAACAACCTGGGGAAACAGCTGGTTGTTCAAAAGAACGATGGTTGAAAAGAATGGGGAATCAACCCCTAGAGCTGCCCTTCAGCTGAGGGCTCACTGCCCTTGGCAAAAAGCAATCAAGGCGCCATACCAATAGGTCTTGAACTTCAGCACGGAGTTCAGCAGCCCGTAATGAATGCCTTGCGCAGAGTGTCCGCTTGCCCAAGGTGAGACTGACCAAACGGCTTGGGGCAACTTCATGTTTGATGATTAAACACCTGTGTGACCACTCTCCTGTACCGCCCCTTTCAAAGTGGTCCAGGTATGGTGGAAGGTCGCTCCCTTGGTCGATTCAAAGTGCACATGACTGCATGCGGCATGACACGCAAGCCCTACTCACCCGGGTTTGTCTCATTATCTCAAGCTAGGGGTACCCTAACGTTCGAAAGTTGCCAGTGTCCTTGTGGCGTCCCTTTGAAACAACCAGACAAGAGTTGTCTCAACAAAGGCACGCCCACAAGGGCCAACCAATGTCGTCCATCTTCCGCGAAAGGCAAAGCAACTTCAGACTTTGGTCCGACTCGCAGATAACTTCGGCCCCGATGTCGCCAATGAAAACCAAGGGCCTGATACATGGTTGTGCACGTGTCTTTCTTGAGTACCCCTTTTCTTGGGCTTGTGAAAGGAAAACACAAGGACAACCACCATTTTCGGGGGATCCCCTCTTTTTTGTGGCTTTAAAGATAAAGCAGGACAAGCCATTCTGGGGGTCCCTATCTTACGAAACGCAACAAATCTGGGTAAGATATCATCATTCAACAACTCAACAACCTCCTTGAAGTAAGCAACTCATGTGTCGCAACCTGCCAGTGAGGTGGTTTTTGCAAAACAAGAAAGGCGATCCTTGTGGAGTACGTACTCATTCCTCAAATTCAAAGGCTGAATATATCAACCAATATATATCTAGATATGTATACCCTGGTATGAATCGCTATTGTATGCTTAATTAGATTCAAAGGTCAATGAAAACGCATTTTGAGGGTCCCCCCCCCATTTGGGTAGGTGTGAAAGGGGACCCCAAAATGCCAATCCTCCAGCAGAAAAAGCCTTGGCGACAAGCCCTAGAATCACATCGGTCTCAGGTCTCAGGGTCCGCAGGGTCACTTTAGCCAAGTAAGCCCAAAGCCAACAGCTTGCTGCAGCCAGTACGCAGCATGCTTGTTGTGTTTTGGGAAGGTGTTAGGTTTTGTTCAACATGAGCTTATGTTCGCTTGCCACAGGCAGTGTCGCAAGGTGGTACCTTGTGTTTTCTTGTGAAGACTGGCTTCTCCTACGAAACAGTTGGCTGTTGATGTGGTGCATAGGACAAGATGGCAACTTCATTGGGGAAAAGGCTGGCTCGGTGAAAATCAATCCTTTTTCCTTCTGCCAAATGGTAGTATATAGCTTCGCTTCTAGTGGCGTCCTGCAGACTACGGATAGGGAAAACCCGGAATTTTTGAGTGGACCTACACAACCCAGGTGCTGCAAAAACAAACAAGGGTCATGCCAGAGGTTGGTCTTGACAGAAAAGACGCAAGCAGAAGGCCAGGGTTTTCAATGTGTACACTCCCTCTGCCTCCAATTGTTGGCTCAGAAGCTACTGAAGCTCCAAGCCGCTGAGATCAACTCGTGCCCCGACCAACCCAATCTTGTATTGTTTCAACAATAATCGTTGCCATGCATGATCATAGTCTCAAACTGTGTTTGTTGCGTGTGTTCTCATCCCTGAAGAGACCTCATTCGAAGAGACGCCTTTTGCTTCTATGCCAACAGCAACGAATGGTGTCAACCTTGACCTGTCTCCCGATTCAGCCTCTGAAGGCAAAGTGCACGCTGCACACGCTGCGCTCAAGCTCTTTCAAGGCTATCTGCCAAGTTGCAGTACTTGTAACCTGCAAAGGAGGTGGCGAGAGCACCTGCAGGGAGCAAAGTGGGCAAAGAAGCAGCCATATGCAAGCCAAATTAGAGATCAATGGGAAATGATAGAACATGCAAAGAGCAGCATGATATGGCCTAGCCCTGCTCAGACTGGCAATGGATAATGACGTGTGTGTTTGTGCGCGCATTTTCAGAGGGAAACCACAGGCGCTTGTTCTCTCGGAGACAAGCCAACATTGTCGAGTCATGGATGACAAAGGGCAGCCAAAGGGAAGCCACGGACATCCACAGGCAAACCAAATGGAAACCAAATTGACATCAAGGAAAACCAAAGGGACACCACGGGCAAATCAAAGAACCAAAGAAACACAATGGACAAGCAAAGGAACGAACAAGCGCACAAACACAAGTCCAATTCCAACAGGGAGGACCCCATGCTTGTGATCGAGGCATTGGTTTGGCAAGTTACGCTCTCCTGCCTTGCCATGAGACTGGCGAGGCCCTGTTTTGTCGCTTGATGTGAAGGATCGGTCCACCCCAGAAGGCATGCCTGAGGCCAAAACCTTGAAGCCTTCTGAAAGCCCATAATCTTCCCTGCCATTGGCTGACCTGCGCAAATGACTGGCCAGAAAATAAGCACGTTCTGGGTCTCTGCTCAAAAGAAAGAAGACCTCTACCCACCAACAGCTTCAAAGTTTGTCGACTAAACGGGGCAGTTGGTCACATGTTCTTTTCGCCGCATATGGCAAATGCCGCACTGTAAATGCCCAAGGGTTTCTCCTTCCTGCATACTTTACTTCCTGAGTGGATTGGCTCAAAAAAGTCCTGGAACCTTTTATTTACCACTAAAATGCTCCGAACCCAACCAGTTTTCTAAAGCCCAACTCAGGAAGCGAGTTACTGAATCGCTTCATCGCCTCCAAACCGCATCCCCCAACCACCAACCCCCAACCCCCACCCCCCACCCCGCACAGCCGCGCCTCGCCCCTCCCGCAGCAGGTCTGCGATGGGCGCTACCGAGGGCCTCAGAGTTGGTTCCAGGAAAGGTGGCAAATCCCTGGGCAGATAAGGACACTATAAGTTCACGCACCAACACATATACATGTATATGTATATATATGGGCGGGGGACCTATACATGTGGATCCTTGTCTGTCCGACTAACTCACACTTGGATGTGGCCCAACAAATGGAAACAACAAGCTGATGGGGTGGCACAACGATTGTTCATTTGGGTCCGAAGTCGCAGTACTTTGCGCAGAAAAGTGTCCAGACCAAAAGAAAAATAGGAAGCATGGGACAGAAGGGCAAAACCAAAAATATAATAACAAAGACAAACCAGGAACCACACCAAACGAAAGCAAGTGACAGAAAGACCCCCAAAAAAAACACATAGGATCAAACAAACACTATTCCCTAACCCCCCCCCCCCGCCCCTGGTTTGCTCCAAATAAGACTCTCATATGCTTTGAGGCCGCAAGTGAGTCACAATCAAAACCCGGTATTAAAATGGTCGACCCAGATGCAAGGGGAGGAAAACGTGCTTGTCAAACAAGGAATACAAAGCAAGCAAATAACCCATGTTTGATTGGGAAACCCGCTGCTAGGAGCGTTTCACCTACCTTCACAAACAACCTCCTGTTGGTTTCCCTTTCATGGGGACCGGGGTCTGACGGGCAAAGCCCACTTTGCAGCGAACCCAACACAGTGAAAGACCTGCGTCATGTCGCTGCCATCACATTGTTGTCAGCCAGCGCATTGTTGGGCTGGGCCCACCCCTTGCGCTTTCTGCAGCACGTCGCTTGGCAACTGCCCATTGGCAGGCCCAAGTGACACAGCAAATCCAATCCAATCCAATCCAATCCAATCCAATCCTTCCGAAGAGCCAACCAACAAGGGGAAACACGGACACACAAACCGCAGGAGCCAAACTGGGAAAGCCAGTTTGAAGGTCTTGCCGTCACGGGTTTCATTGTGGGTTAGAATCCTGTGAGCCACAAGGAGCCTATTCCCAAAATGAGGCCTAACAAACACGCTCGACGGGGAGTGTTCTCCAAATGGACAAAGGAACCCCAATGGCCATTTGGGAGATGCACGGAATCCAATGAGAAACACCCAACTGCTCCAAATACAAAAATAACCCCCACGAACCCAAAACCCAAAACACACCCAAACGAACAAACCCAACGAGCAAGCCCCAAGAACCGAACCCCCACAAACAAAAACCCTGCTTTTGCTTGAGTCCCCTGGAAAAAAAGAGGCAATCTTTCCATTAGTGATAGCTTTCCTTTAAAACCAACAGGGAAACATTTCTTAACCAAATAAAAGAGCCCCCAGAACTTAACCCCCGCGAACCACCCACAGCTTGCATCAGCCGCCGAGGCGCCGGTTGGTGGTGAAGGGCGCCACCACCGTGGCCGAGGTGGCGCTGCTCAGCGCCATCCTCGGATCGTTGAGCCACAAACATCGGCCCGCAGAAAGAGGACGCACACACACACACACACGGGCCACACGGGGGGTGTCTCGGTTTTTTATCTAGGGGTACCCCGATTTTTTCTTCCTGTTTTTTTGTGTGTGGGTCTGTTTTTTTTGGAAAAGAGGGGAAAAAACACCACAGAAAATTGGGAGGGTGACATGAACAAAGACAGACCCACACACACACACACACACACACACACGCACATTTGGCTGCTCAATAAATGGAATCCCCGAAATGGCATGGCATATGGAAACAAAGACTAAAACCTGCGTAACCCCAAATGTTTGGTTTTGAGCCACACACATTTCCCCATGACTACAGAATATCACTTCACAGAGCTCCTTACAGAAACTAGCCCAGGAGCACAACTCCCTCGAGCGAGGATGACAAACCATGGGAAGGCATTTAATCGTAAATATCACCCACCAACAGGATCCCCCTTTCAACTGGCCCCAGAAGTGTCAAAACCACCAGAAAAAGGAATGGCAAAAAAGGGGTAACATGCGCACATGAGACCCTCTAAACGGGCTCTAGAACCATTGCGTTTCGCCATTTATTTCCCTTTTTGAGGGGATTAAAGCTGGAGCCGGCTGAGGTAGGTTGTAACTTATGTGACTTTGAGAATGGCAAACCCATGGCACCATCAGGACCAACACACCTGGGAAATCAGATGTTTGCTCCGAAGACTCAACCCGTAGACCTTCGTGCCTTTAAACGAACGGGGCTCACTTGCTGCCAAGGCTCCCCACGTGCGCCGTTCGCAAGGCCCCCGAGTCGTTGCCGCCGTCCCCGACCATGGCACCTGGGTTTAAGGCTGTTGGCTCACGCTGCGCCAAACTAGGAACGCTACGTCAAACTAGGAACCTGATTTGGGCGTTTGTCTAAGGAAGGCCCCTTTCAGTTGGTGGTTAAGAGGAACCAAAACGAAAAAAAACACACAATTATTATCCATTTTTGGGGGTGCCCCAATTTGGAGACATAACTCATTTGCTCATCAGACTTGTCTGATTCTGTGGATTTGTCCAAATCCACTTCAGGCCCCTGCCAAAGGGGATCTGACGTGGATGTTGCAGCCATTCAATTCATCCAACGATAAAGCCCAGGTGCACATCAGATTCTGCGACATGAAGCCCTCCACCACCTGCAGTGCAGAACAGCAAATTCCGAGCGAGTCGGCCCCTTTTTGCGCACGGCTCAAGGCAACTAGAAAATGGCTTGTTCTAAAATGGGTGGCTTAAATTGGGCACCCGGAAATGGTGGTTTTCCCTTTGGCTTGATGGACCATGCAAGGAGCTTGCAAGGAAACTCTCCAAACGAAATTGGCAGGTGGTTCCTCATATGTCCCCTTGATTTGTATTACCGGTGATAGTTTATACCTGTCGAAACCACCCACAAAACAATTGTATCGCACATCACACCCGCGTCAAATACCCAAAAAGGGGCATATGCGTGCGTGCTTCTCAAAGTGTATGCAAGCTAACCAAACGGCACCACACACAAGCACGCGATAACTCTTTTATCCGAGCAGTGTGTTGGTGCCAGGGACTCATCTTCCCCTGTCAGATGACAAAGGCTGGGTGGGCCCCATGGGCCACCCAACTCACAATGTGCAGACTGATAGCGCCCGCCCCTGAGCCGGGGCCCGTGGCACCCAGGCCACAGGGGGGTCTGCCACCAGGGGAAGTGAGTCACCCACCGGCTCCGGTCACGGGAGCATGGGTGGGCCCACGCTGAGATCAAATGCATCTCCATTCAGGAGACGCGGGAGAAAAACGAACTCCTCGCAGAGTTCCTGCTTGGGGACCCTTTGCAAAGGGTCGAACCCAGAGAAATCTGGGTGCGTCAGCTCATCAGCCCATTGATTGAATTCACGGGGCACGTGGTTGGCCGCCAGCGAGCAGCCATGGGTGTGGAGCAGGAAGACCAGCTCCATCAGGATCGCCGCCGTGTAGGGCTTCTTGGATCCAAGGTTGAGCATCGCCATGACGTTGCCCTGATTGTCACTGCCCACCGGGAGTCGGACCCGGGAGGACAGAGGGCCTTGGTGCGTGAGGATCATGTTACAGAGGAAGAGCGTGCCCAGCATCTCCAGAGCCGCAATCCTCCGCTTGGGATCCCCATTCTTGAAAGCCCAAGGGTACTCCTCCACGTGGATCTGCTCGTGGAACCAGTACACCTCCTTCTTTTCCGGCTCCACTTTGTTGGAGCACCAACCTCCCACAAATGCCAGTCCGTCGTCCGAGGCGCTAGCATCGCTGCAACCCCACCAAGAGGACTTCGGCAAGTAAGGGGAGTACTGGACGAAAGGCGTGTTGAAGAGGAACCGCAGCATGAACGCCAGCATCCTGACCACCTTGGGGGGTTTCCCCACCGTGGTGGTGGCCATCTTCCAGGCCCAAAGTGGCTGGAGCATCGACTTCGCCAGCGGACATGCAGCCGTCGCCCATTGGATGCGACCCAGGGCCTTCTCGATGTCCTTTGAGTGCATCGCCTGCCCTTCCACCATGGTCTGCAAAACCTCCATAACCAGGATGTGTTTGTTGGCTGCCATGAGAACCTGCGGGATGTTCGGGTGGACCACGAAACCCAGCCACGTGTTAACCTCCGCCAAATGCGTCTTCTTCCAGCTAAGCGGGGTGCCCAAGGCCAGGAGTGTTGCCAGCAGCGCCACCGCCAAGTTTACTGCCCCCTCGCTTCGAAGCAGCCACAGGAAGTCATCGACAAAGACGAAGTTCCAATCCACTTGAGGGAAAAGTGCGTAGAGGACCCTGAGCAGAAGGGCTGCCAGGCGTCCCCAGTAGGATTGGGCACTGGCCATGCCATATGTGCCTACCTTGTTCACCCACCATTCTTCCCCCAGTGAGCCAACTTGGAACCGCCAGTCCTTCCTGAGGACCTTCACTCTCCGGTGGGCCTTGGTGACGTCCGCCTTGAGCAGCACCCACCTGGTGCCCGGCTCCGGCCATAGCCAGCCCCCAGGTGGAGGTTTGACGACCCCCCTCTCAGGGCCAGGGGCACCCTGAGAGGGGGGTCCCTCCGCAGCTGCCGCATGTAGCCAATGAAGAGCTTGGACCCCATCCAGCACCGTCGGAGCCGTCGTCCTTTCCACCGTCTGGTTCCTGATGGTGGCATTGGCCCCTCCCACCGAGCCATCGTATATCGTGCGGATCTTGTCCCCCTCGTCGATGCCCGCTAGGGGGCCGGGACAAAGGTCCTCGATTTCGCAGCCACAGCGCGATGCTGCCTCCACCTTAGTGAAGGGGCCCTCTACCATGCCCATGGGGACCTCCTCCAGAAATGTGCCCCGGATGAGCCCGTTGGGTGAGGGAGTTCCTGGAACTCCGGCTCCCCTTTCAGCTCCTTCTTGAATGGCCAGATGCCCGGCGAGGTCAGGGGTGGGTCCGTGACCCTCAGTGGGACCCCTTGCTCCAGATCCTGGCAAAACTGGTGGTCGTCCTGTGCAAGATGTCCGGTTGGCCGTCAGCTGGTCGGCCTGCCCCCCGGCGCCAGAATCTCCCTGATATCCTCCAGCAGGTCCTCCGGGAAGGGATGTGACCCATCCCCCAACGAGAGCGAATCTTGGAGCTTGTCCCCCCACGGCGAAGTGAGGACACAGATCTTGGCCCCCATCGCTGCTGCTTTGGACAGTGGCCGGGTCCATGGGGCCAACCGTCCCAATGAGGGCTTTCCTCCTCCGTCCCTTAAGGGACGCTGTTTGAAGGCCATCTGGAGGTACATGACCTTGTCGGAGAGATTGGGGTCGTGCGTGATCGGCAGGATGGTGGGCCGATCCGAGATCTCCATGCCATGGTGTGCCCATGGATCCGGGGAAAGAGTTCCCCCCCCAAGTTCGGGACCTCCGGATTGTCCGAGGCCGAGACCGGAAGTGAGCCCAAGGTTAGTCCTGCCAACGCTTGTTGGCCCGCCTTCAGCCTCCGGGACTGACGCTTGTTGTCCCCCGGCGTGCTGGGAGAAGGTTCCCTCTGCCGTCTCGGGGGGGTCGTTGGGTTCGCCTGGGGCGCCGTGCCCCCCGGCCTCAGCGCCTCCAGGACGGGTCCCGCTCGGCAAAGGATGGCCGCTGCGAGACCCTGCATCATCTGCTCTGGGTACCGGCTGAGGTCACTGGAGTTGAGCTTTTCCCCCCTGGGGTGAGCCCCGTGGTTGCAACGCAGATCATGCCAATGGTGAAGGGGAAGGTCCGTTGACAATGTCGTGGACTTCACAACCACCTGGCCCAGGCGGCACTCGTCAAACTTGATGAGGGAGTGGTGGAGTGCGCTCGCCCATTGAATGTAGGCCCGCGTGACCCAGATCGATGAGCACCTCGCTGCGCTCGGGCTCTTGCTGCACTCCATTGGGTCCATCGGGTGCTCCAAGAAGGAGGAGCCCACCTGCGGGACCGTTAGCTGACCTAGCCCCTTGTAGGCCAGCGAGGTCAGGTACATCTGTCGGAGCATGAGCACGCTGTCATTGTCCGTGTCCTCCATAACCCGGGGCTCCAAGTCCTCTAAGCCCCACAGGGTCTGCTCTGCCCCTCACCGGCGGCGGGCCACCCGGTTTGGGGAACTATGTGAGGATGCTCCACGTCCTGCAGTTGGGGCCGCCCCCCACCAAGGCGACCTTGCCCGCCATGGCCATGGAGTACATTGTAGAGTAAGGCTCCTCGCCCAGCATGTCCTGTCCAAGGTCTCCACCCTTTCGCCTGATGTCCACCGCCCAAATGTACTCCGAGAAGGCCGGGTTGTAGGCATGGAGGTAGGCATCCAGGGCCCCCGCATCATCCTTCCCAGCGTACAGCAGGATGAGGGACGGCTTTGACGACTCCGGCACCGGCCGTGGCGTCCACCTCAGTCTGAGCCTCAGTCTTTCCGGGATGTCCTGCATCCATGGGAAGGTGGGGCTTGCCCCCCCTACTAGGGATTCCGTGTGTCCTTTGTCATCTGTCCCTGGGCTTGCTGCTTGCCCTGGCGGTTCTTCCCGCCCTTGGAACGCCCCTGGCCGGGCGGATCCTCACCTCTGGGTCTCTCTGGGGGGTCTTCCCACTGCCTCGGTGGGTGCGGGGGAAAGGGATGCTTCCGCCCTTCTGGAGTGCCCTGGCTGGGACCGCTCCTCTTCCTCGGTGGAGGGGCTTCCGGGGCCGGTGGCACCCTGGAGAAGTCCCCTCCCATCTGAGGCCGTCCTGGCCTCCGCTCTGTCTGCCTTCCGCTGTGGCTCTGGTGGGGTTGGCTCTCCCCCTCTGTGTGCACTCTCGCACTGGTGGCCTGTGGTCCCAACTGAGACCGGGAAGCCACGGGGCCTATGGCACCCTGAGTGGCCTCCTGTCACTTGGGAAGGTGAGGGCATGCCTGTGGCACATGCTTCGATGGGGGGGCATCGCAAACCCATCCATCCTTCCTGACCGGGCAGTTGTGGGATCGGCCGCATGATCCCGAACACTTGTTGTGGAGGTGATGATCTCTGCAGTACGCCACCCCTTTGGGATTCTTGAAAGCCCAGTGGTCCGGCCATGGAACCGAGGGGGTGTTGGGGGACTTCCCCTTGCCGCCCTTGCCCTTCGGCTTGGACCGGGTCGGCCCCGAGGGCCAGGAGCCTTTCCCCCCCTTTTTGGGCTTCTCCCACTGAGTCTGCCACACCTTGGGTGCCTTGCCCTTGCTCTTCCCCTTCTCCGGCGCCTTGTTGAGGTGCTCATAGACCTCCCGCTGCCAGAAGAGGAAGTCGCCCCTGATATTCTTGAGGGCATCGGAGAGAGTGGTGCCCTGGTGCACCATCTCGTGGATCTTGCGCCATGCATTGCGCTCTGCAAACCAAACAGCAAGGTGGTGTCGCTCGGGGGAGGCTTCCTGCCGGCGATGTCTTCCCCATAGAACCAGGCATACCAATCATCCAGCTCCTCCTTGGTGACCTTCAGGTTGCCAAACTGTGGCAGTGCTGCCGTGCACATCAGGCGTCGTCCTGAAGGTTAGGTGCAAACGTTCCAGCTGGCGCCGGGATGTAGGGTGGCTCCTCACCTCTTCTTCATCCTCCCTGTCCCAGCCGTCCATTTCCTGGGCCTGCAGGCCATCCTCGACCGCGGTCGTGGCGAGCAGGGGCATGGTTTGGGCAACCGCACCACCGGTGGCGACCGCGGGAGCCATCACCGCGCACGCCAGGGGACAACAACGACAGTCCCTGAGGAGGCAGGCTGGACAACAGGCCTTGGCGGTGATTCTGGGCACACAACCGGCCACAGCTTCCAACAGCCCAGGTGACTACAACCCCCCACAAGCAACAAGCGCCGGGGTTCTTGTGGGTAAATGAGGGGCGTTCCCCTTCTTCCGGGAGCGCGCTCACGATGTGTTTTGCCGGGATGTAGCCCAGCTCACCCTTGGCAATCATGCGCCACTGCTTCTTGAGGTAGCCATCACTCCCTTGGAACTCCAACCTCGGCTTCGGGGTCCCATGCGTGGCCACGTAAGCATCCTCCAGCTGGCGCCTGTCACACAGGACCTCCAAGGGCGCCTTTGTCGGGCCCGCCTGGCCCGCCGGGTGATCACCTTGGTTGCCCCCCCGGACCAAGTTGGCTGCCACCCGACTGCCTGAAGGAGGCGCATCGCCGTGAAGGCCGAGGTCTGGGCGTTGAACCCGTTCTCCCCATCCCGGAATCCCAGGTCCCGGGGACCATTCTCCCTAGCCGCCGCCGGGGTGTCCCAGCGATCCGCCAGGTCTTCCACCGTGACGTATCCCGATGCGCCCAGAGCCGCCTGGGTGGCCCAGGGGATCTCCTTCCCCACCAGGATGGCCGCCAGTGGCTTGTGCAACTTTGCCACGTCCTCCTTGAACTCCGCTGGGACCTCCTCCGGTGGTTTGGCCGCCATGACCTCCGACCTTGGTGTGGGTGGGTGGGTTTTTCACACAATTGGGTTCAAAGAACCCAGGGCAAAGCTTGAGCCAAAATGGCATGCGCCATTATGGTCAAGCATTGCCAACACAGTTCATGTTTCCACATGCGTTTCAACATTAACAAAGTGTATGCAAGCTAACCAAACGGCACCACACACAAGCACGCGATAACTCTTTTATCCGAGCAGTGTGTTGGTGCCAGGGACTCATCTTCCCCTGTCAGATGACAAAGGCTGGGTGGGCCCCATGGGCCACCCAACTCACAATCTCAAAAACTGAAGAACGGGTGTGCAGACTGATAGCGCCATTTCCGAAGGACAGTCTGGCACACCCGCCATTTCCGAAGGATGCCAGTCTGTGCTGAGGGCCCTGGCCATGGCCCCGCTCCGGGCCTCCCATCCCCTTGGTCGCCAGTAGGCTACCAACGGTAGGGCCACCACCTCGGTCTCCGACTGGGTGTCCACCGAGTCATCCGTTTCAGAGCCCGAGTCCGCCGAGGAGTCCGAGTCCTCCTGCAGCGTGGGGACCTCCGCAGGTTCCAGTGCCCAGTCCGCCGGGAAGCCATGCCTCTTGAAGCAACGTTCGCACTTGCCATAGGCCTCCTGCTCCGTCATGTAGTCCAGCACCGAGAGCTCCTGGACCTTAGAAGCCGCCGGTCGCCAACCACACCCCACAGCCGTGCCTTCGACATTCAGCAGGTGGATTCTGGACTGGCCGGCGTTGCCTGTGCGTTTGACCGCCGCCACCACCCGAAGGGGGAGGTTCGGGGTGGCGGGAAACAGGTCCTTAGCCTTCACTGGTGTGTCCTCGGGTCCGTGTTCCACCACTGACCATGAGCGAGTCGATGGCGCGCTCCCTGAGGGTACCGAAGGGGATGCTTCCCCTTCCCTTTCAGTTTGGTCCTCGCGGCCCTCCGGTCCTGCGTCCGTGAGGGTGATTCAAGTCCTCCCTGCGTTCCCTGCCTGGCCCGAGGCGAGGTTCAGGTTGGGGACCTTCTGCGCTACCTGGCCCCAGATCTCCACAACCACGTTGCGCTTCTCCCGCACGTAGACATCTGCCGTGCTCTCCGTGAGCCAGTTGCCAAGGTACATGCGGCGCTCCCGGGGGATCCCCATCTGGAAGGCGCAGTCCGGGATGAACACCCGGAACGAGTGCCACGACAGCGGCTTCACCAACCCCGGGGTGACACCCCGACGGAGAATAGCATCCTTGAGCCATCTCAGAGCCCTTTCCGGTGTGGAAGGTCGTGGGATCAGCCCTGCAAAGTCCTTGCTCACCGTCGGGAGCAAGTAATCCATGTCCTGGAATGCCTCCTCGGATACCAACCGCCTTACCGAGGCCACCCAGGTAGTCCACCAGGGGATTCCCGTGAAGCTGTACTTCGGAGCAATCAAGGGGACCGGGTTGCGGTGCTGCAGAGACCGTCTTGGTCTGCCAGGCCTTCAGCTCCACAGTGTTGCTGGTGTGGATAAGGTCCTTGGGGTGAACGTGCTGGAGGTCATTGAAGCGAGCGCTGCAACCAACCTGGAACCGGGCGAACCCCAGGATGAAAGCGTCCAGCACCTCGTGTCTGCTCTTTCCCGGGCCTCCTGCGTGCCGGGGCCGGTGGCACCCAGGCGATCGTAGCCGGCCCCCTCCTCCAGAGCCCAAATGACCTCTTTGCTGGGGACCACCGCCTTACGCTGTGGCCTGGTGACCGTGTCCGTGAGCGCCTCTTCCAATGAGCTCTTCTTGGACTTGAGGCGATGGAGCTCATCTATCTTCAGCAATCCGAAGGTCTTGGAGAACCACTTGAGGGTGTTCCACACCTGCCGCAACTTGCACGGGGTGACCTCCTCATCGGCGAGCTGGTTGAGGAGAGAGCGGACATGTCGTTCCTGCCATGGAATGACGGTGAAGCCTCTCTTGCGGAGACTCTCGTAGACCAGGCAATGTTGCCTGAGTGTCCGGAACCTGCTGTCCCCCAAGAGGTCCAATGCTTCCTTGCGGAAGTCCTCCCCCAGGATGTCCTGCATGTATGCAATGTGCTCCGCAAAGGGGGCGAAGTGGGCAAGGAGCCGTTCCGCCCATTTACCGCGCATATGGAGTTCCAGCGCTCGCTGGGTCGTGGGCTCCATTTCCCTGATCTTCCCGGGCCTCCAGTGCCTCCACTTCAGAAGCTCCGGCTGTTGGAGTGGGGGTGGGTCATCTCGCGAGAACCACCTCAGTTGGTCCTGGCGGTCCCATTCATTCTCCAGCGGGGAAAAGTTCTCGCTCGGCTTGCCGTCCGCAGCCGCCATGAGGAGGAACCATAGGCTATCCCAAAGGTCGGCCAGGTCCGCCGCGGACAAAGGCTGGGGAAGCCTGCCCGCCGCCGACGCCACCAGGCCGTTGAAGTAGTCCGTTGGTACCACTTGGTCATCTTGGCCCACCGGAATGCCCGAGAGTTCCAGGAGCTGAGCGAAGCGGATGGCCGGCTCCCCGCCCAGCTGCCTCCCTTCCTCTGCCGTGCCATGGCGCAGGCACATCAGGACCAGCAGCTCCCCGTCCGTCTGTCTCGGGGAGAAGGACTCATCCGCCAACGTGTCCCACAGGACCCTTGGAATGCGGTCCCAAAGACGAGTGTAAGGCGGGCGCAAAAGAAACTTTGTAGAGACCCTAGCCATGATGAAAACGGGGGGTTCGAGCCTCCTATCGAACGGCCGGGACCCAACCACGGCACACTGCACGCATGTTCCAACCCCACAGGATGCCGAATGCAAATGGGGCAGGCAGGCCACATGCAGCCCAACAGGACCCAAAAGTCAAACCCCCGGAAATCCCCAAAAAGGACCACGGGGGGGAAGACCAACCCAGCGGGGGATTCCCCAAATTTTTAGGGGACCTCCGGGAACCCAGAGTCAGCCGCAGCCACTTTCCCCAAACTGTGGCCGGGCAGCCTCCAGTTCGAGGCAAACCGGCAGTCGTGATGCGTTGAACAGGGGGGGGAAACCCAGGTGAAGGAGGAACCCAAAGGGAACACCCTTACTCCTCCCCCCACCCGAGACGGGGCCAGAGGCACCCAAGTCCCGGTGGGAAGAGATCTCACGACTCCCCATCCAAAAAGGCTGTGAGACACGACCTAGCGGCTCTCACCCTTCAAGATCGCCTCCTTAGCCACCGAGTGGATGGCCGCCAGCCCTGACTTCTCCGGGTTGCTCAAGATGACCGACCACAAGGCAGTGGAGACATCCCCCAGGCCATTCGAGGAGCTGAAGCGCATGCGCGGGGTGCTCGCATCTCCAAGGACTAGCCGCTCGTCCCTGGGAGGCTCCGTCGGCTCCACCCGCTTGTAGAACTCCATCCTGTCCCGAATCCACTGATTATATAGCTGCTCCGGGGGCTCGTCCATCACCAGCTGCAGGCATGTGGCCTTGTCCTTGTGCCACCCCGTGATCTGGAGCAGCCTGGTCCCCCCGCGGCTCGCCCTCCAGAAGCCCTTGCAGAACCTGCACATGTAGCCCCCGGCGGTCTTGAACTTCTCCTTGCCCACCACTTCCCAGGCGCTGATGCTGGGCAGGACCAGGCCGCACTCCACGGAGGCCCAAAACACGTGCTTCGTCTCCTTCGGGAAGTGCTTGTTGATGTACTTCCGGCCCGCGACCGCCGTGACCGTGGACGTGGTGATCGGAGGGTACCGCCTGGTGCCCTGGTCCGGCGTGCGGAGCGTGGTGTCCGCTCCCCCCAGAATCTTGGCCTTGGGGTCCGATTCCTTGGCCGCTCCGCCCCCGGGGCCAGAGGCACCCAACAAAAGGAACAACCCAGCTGCCTGATAAGGTCCTGGGAGTAGCCCAGCCGGTCGTACAGGGCCCCCGCCGCCTCCTGCGGGACCTGCTCCACCCAGTCATGGGCCACGTTGCCACGCCAGTTGACCTTGACCTCCACCATGGAGGACTTACTCAGGCCCGACACCAGCTTGGTGTACACCGAGTCGAAAGCCCTCAACGATGACAGCGGAAGGGTGATTCGCTCGTCACAGACCGCCCTGAAACGCAGCGCCTCCTTGCTGTCGTGGACGGGGGCCACTGGGATCTCCATCACCGGCAATGGGCAGTTAACGATGAAATTCTTGGCCGCCAGAAACGTCCCCATCTCCTTGCAGGCTCTCCAGGAAGGGGACCGCCTTGCGGCCCCGTCGCTGCGTCTTCACGGCCAGCGGGAAGGTGGTCCAGGCCGAGTAGATGTACTTGGAGGTGAACCTGTGGGCGTACACCCCCGTCAAGCTCGGCAGGTCCCACGTTCTCGTCTGCCTTGTCCAAAACACTCCATCGCCCTTCGCCCAGAAGATCCCCACCACCTGCTCCGGTGCCGGGCGCTCGCCCCGGTTCACCTGCGCTCGGATCTCCAAGGCCGAGTAGATGACAGGGTCGATGTGGTCCTGCTCGCACGTGAGTGGGTGGGTCCTGCGTTCCAGGGCCAGAAGCTCCTCCGGAGTGAGCTTGAATTGCTGGTCCGCGCCCTTGGGGATCTCACCGCTTGAGTGCTTCTTCCAGATCCCCCCAAACATCCGTAGCTCACCTTGGTGCCTCTTCATCGCCCAGAGGAGCAGGGACAGCTTGCCCTCCTCCGAGTCCAGGTCCTGCGGTGGCATTGACTGGTCTTTTCGGGGCCAGTGGCACCCTTGGGGGGCCGGTGTCGCCAGATCGGGCATCTCGTCCAGCAGCGCCTCCTGGTTCCATGGGTTCTGCGCCTCTCTGAGCCTCCGGATGTAGGGGACATACTTCTCCTTGATGTCTCCCACGTTGGGGATGTCCTCGGGGTCATCCAGCTCCAGGGGGCAGAACAGCCCCCTCTCCAGAGCCTGCCTGAGATCATCTGGCCACGCCGACACTTCCAAGCGCTTGAGGGTGGTTAAGCATCCATGCCTGGTTGGTGTCCTGGGTGCGCTTGTTCGCCTCCTGCGCCTCCTGGATGGAGCCCATCGCCTCAGCCAGTGCCTGGCTGGCGTCAATGCCCTTCCCCTCCAGGTACTGGTCTCGCAGCTTGGCCTTGAATCGCTCCAGGTTGACCTTCCTGAGGGCCCGGGCTCCCTCATTGGCATGCCCTCCTGGAGGGGCACCAGGATAGCCATCTCATTGTCCAGCATCTCATCCGTGACCAACTCCTTGTGCCGCCGCCTGGCCGAGGACTCCTCCGGGGTCGGTTCCCGGTGCTCCCTCAAGGCCTTGTGCAGCTCCTCCTTCTTCCGGATCGCCTGGTCCACCTGGGGGTGGTAGAGCTGGAAGCTCTGAGCCTCCGCCTCCTTCAGGGACCGCTGCACTTTGACCTTGACCTCCTGGCGCTCCCGGACCCTCAACGCCTCGTCGTCCGCCTCCATGGACAGGATCTCCTGCCGGATGTCCACCCGCCTGTTAAGCGGGACCACGTCTGCCATGGTGATCTCCTCTGCCGTGTCCGTTTTCGGAGGAGGTTGCGGTCTGCCTGTGCCCGGGTACCACCGGGGCCAGCGGCACCCAGGCTTCCCCCTTCCCGCTGCTGGATCCAGGTCGGCTTGCCCTCCACAATGAGCAGGTTGTAAGTGACGCCGTCCGCCAGGTAGCCGAGGGTGCCTGGAAGGGGACAAACTCCTTGCCCGGGCAACCCCGTGCCGCATGCCTTGCACATGAATTTGTAGTCTGAGTGGCCGGCATCGAGTCTGTGCATCCGCTGGGTGCCAATGCACGCCTTGTTCCTCTGGAACTGTGAGGCCCAGACCTCCTCCTGCCGGATCTGGATCTTCATCGGAACATAGGCCTCCAGGATGCGAATCACCAAGTCCTCCGTGAGATTCTTCCCGACGAACTTGTGGAACAGGGAGACCGCCTCCTCCACCGTGACGTCCCTCAGCAACGTGGCCGCCGATGCCGGAAGGACCGGGAAGAGGTCTGGGAGGTCCACTAACTTGAAGTAGCCGGGACGGCCCTCCACCGGCACAAGGGAGACCGGTTTGTTCACCGGAGCCGTGGTCTTCTGGGAAGCCGCCACGAAAGCCTCTTTGTTGGTGGAGTAGCCCGCTCCGTGGCGTCCGCATCGTCCATGTCCTTGTCCTCCTCCTCGGCGGGGCCAGGGGCACCCAAGCCGGAAGTCGGTGTGGAGAAAGCCACACGGAGACGCTCCAGTGCACTGGAGAGGTCGTTCATCACGTCGGTAGCCGAAGCCGACGGGGGGGCCTCGGGCTCGTCCAACACCAGGCCGGCCGCCACTGCCGCCTCGCGTGTGCGGATTTCCTGGGCCTCCTGGCTGGCCATTTCCACCTCCTCCGCGGTGAGCGTCTGGTCCTCAATCAGCTCGAAGGAAGTTGCCGAGGTTGCCGAGGAGGCCATTGCTGGTTCGGGGTTAGTTCGGAAGTGTTCAACCTCAATTTTTTCACACAAGTTGGGTTCAAAGAACCCAGGGCAAAGCTTGAGCCAAAATGGCATGCGCCATTGTGGTCAAGCATTGCCAACACAGTTCATGTTTCCACATGCGTTTCAACATTAACAAAATGTTGGTCCCCAACAGGGCTGTGGGAAATGACTACTTCTGTGATACAACAAAAAGGGCTTCCCAAAGACTACCCCCATATAAAGGGGGAGATTCCGTATCACGGAAGTGGTTGGATAAACCCCAAGCGATCCCGCAACCCTGGTCCCCGGCAACGGTGGTTTCCCATCTAAAAACCAAGAAGGGGGTCCTCAGAGGGTAGGACTACCCGGGACTTGGAACCCCTTCCCCCTGTCCGATTTTGGGCACGTGATGGTGCCCAAATATCACAGGTCCAAAAAAGGAACCAGGCTTTCTGTGACTCTTCTCCTGGCGAACCTTGAAATACAAGGTGAGCATTTGGGCTGCCTTGACTAGCCGGCCAAGCAGGAAATTCAGAAGGTTGGCTGGTCGGCCTTGGACCGCTGAGACGCGCAAGCTGGGCGAAAGGCGGCGGCCGCCCCCTTCCCAAGCTCGAGTTTCACGGAAACCACTGAGACTCCAGGTGGGCTGAAAAGGCCCCCTTACATAACGAAAAGGCGCGGGGTTGTTTTTTCAGCCCAGGTGCAGTTGTTGGCTTGAGCTGAACAACGAGACTTGGCAAGGTGACCATTTCGGCGAGTCGAAGCGGGGAATCCCTTCAAGGGGTGTCAGCGCCAACCCAGTGCTTGGCGACGGGAACCCAGGATTGGGATGATCGAGTTGATTCAAAGGGGCGGGTGTCCATTTCAGCGGAGGCCTTCGCTTTTTGGTGGAAATTGGAGTGAAATCGGGGGGGGGGGGGAACATAACCCCCCCCCCAATCCGCCATGTTCATTATTAATCGGGGTCGACATCACACATCTGCAATGTTTGCTTCCAAAACCTGACATAGAATTGAATCTATTTTTCAAGCACCGGCTCGCCCTTTGCTCCCTCGAATTCCGTCCCAAAACCCTTCGACTTCCGGGGCTTCCGGCGCTGATCTTCCCGTTGGGCGTCATCCTGGCGAAGATCCGGATGCAGGTGAGCAGCTCCCACAGCAAGGAGGTGCTGCCTGGCGTCCAGACGAATTTCGCGAGAGCCACCGGCTTATTCGAAGCCGTGGGGAAGCTCCTTGTTTTTCGAATATGTGTCACCAAAAGGCTTTTGGACCCCACAAGGCGGGTTTCCTTTTGGAGGCCACCTCAAGCTCTGGTGATATCCCCAACAGCATGCGGTGCTCTTTTTAGTGATCGCACCACCCCGCAGCCCTCGCAAAGCCTCGTGGAACCCTGGTAGAACCCTTGTGGAACCCTGGTGGAACTCTGATAGAACCTGGGTGGAACCCTCGTGGAACCTTACCTCAGGACCGCCTATCTGGGCTGAGACCCCAAAGCTTTCAGCTGTTGGGGAAAGAAACAAAACACCCAAATATGGTTTGACCACTCCGCAAGATGGCAAGGACACCACCGGCCCTCCGCTCAACAGCTAGCTCACTTTGCTGCCAGCTCGAATCAGATAGCACCGTGATCAGAACCAGGCCCAAATGACACCAGATGCACTCTGTTCATGGGTGCCTGGGAGAATTATTGCGGCCGGACTTCGGAAAACAATCAAACAAGTTATTTGCTTGAACAAAAGTTTGGGGGGGAAAACAAAAACACACACACACCACACACACACACAGACTTGCTGAAGCACACAAACACAACAAACATAACAACGAAATCCAAACAAAAAAAAACACTGCAGGTTTATTTTTGTTCTGTTGTTAATTTCCTTATATATATACACATACACACACATATATATATATATATTTCGAGGGTACCAGGCAGACACCCCTCCGCGCCAGTGGGATCCCCCTTTGCCGCCAGGCGCCTTTGCCGCTGCCCAGCGCCTTCCCCTTCTTCAGGCTGCTGAGCCGCGAGCCCAGCAGCACCCGGCGAAGGTCCGGGGAGCACTGCCTCGCGGGGCGGTTTCGGCTTCTTTTTTTTGACTTGTTGGTTTCCGTGGGCCAACCAAAACGGACAAAACATGTTTGTTTGTTTGTTTGTTTGTTTGTTTGTTTGTATTTCAGCGTTTTTGTTGGTTTTATCTTGTTTTGCGGTGTCCATGGGCCAACAAAGAAGGGGAAACAACGTGTTTTTTTCTATCTGAGACAGATTTGTCCGCTTGGAATTTTAGGTCCACATCTGGGGCCACGTCAAGAAAGCTCGCCTTTGGTGGACGTCAAGTGGATTTGTATTTTGAGAGAAAGCCACGTGTGAAACTAACCACCCAAACCTTGGGATGGTTTTAAGGGGACACCGAAGGAAGAACAACACCAGTTGGGGGTTCAGAGCCATGTGGAGCAAGACATAGGGGTCTTGGGAGTTTGAGTTCTGGTCTACACCTCACTGTTCCAGAGGTCCGACTCTATTTCCCTTGGAATTTTAGACATCTGGGACCATGTGAAGTCAGCTCACCTTTGGTGGGGTGGTGTTTAAGTAAGAATGGGGGTTGATCAAAAGGTCCGACATGCATGAGGTGACCATTGATTGGACAACCAATAAATACATAATATTTCCCACACGGGCAAAGTTGCCCATGGTCAGTATTATGGGGCCAGGAATATTGATCAACCCCCGTGGGTCAAACTAGCCCAACGGAAAAGCTGAATGATTTGCGAAGTGACCTTATTTGTGCTAGTGAATCTTCATTCGGAGCCTTCTGGCGGACGTCAGCTAGGCTGAAATTTGACACCCACCAACCAGTAGACCCACTTGGAGCAGTCTCAATGGGGGGAGCCAGCAAACACGCCCCTGCATGTCCCATTTCGGCGGAGTCCTTTCCAAATCCAAACACCGGGGGGAACCCAACTAGCAACCATTCCAAGGGCTCCAGGTCATTGTTCAGTGGGGGGATATGGCGCCTTTAGTGACGGCGCGGTCTTCTTCTTTTAGGGTACCTTTTTGGAGTGGCCTTCAAGATGGAGACCTCCAGAATCTGTGTCTGTGGGTGCTTCCTTTCTCAACATTCAACCCTAAACCTAGGAATTACCAAAATCTGCTCTTGCCATCATGAATTTAGTCAAGGGCAAGAATGTCAGATGGCCCCAAAACGTTAACCCAGACTGTCTTCTTTGCTGCAGTGTACTGTTGTTGGAGTGGCGTTAGGAGCTTTGCTGGGGTGTTTTTGTGCACGTTTATTTTTCTTTGGGGGGAGATACCTATTTTGGAGTGGGGTTAAAGATGGCGCCCTTCCAGGATGGCATCTGTGTGAGTGTGTTGTTTTGTTTGGGGGGAACCCTTTCTGGTTGGTGTTACCGGGAAACCCACAGAAAAAAAGGCTGGCAGTTCTGGGGTTGCCCCATTTCTCACTTCCTGAGTGGATTGGCCAAAAGAGACCTCGCACTTTGTATTTGCCACACAAATTGTCCAAACCCAAAAAGTGACTAAAGTCAACATGCATTCACTAGTCAGAATTTGGGGTTGTTTCGCCGAAACCCCAAAAAACGGGACATGTTTTTGAGGGAACCCCTTCCAACAAAACCTAAGAAAACCAACATTTATGGGGTTGCCCCATATTGAGACAAGCCAATGGCACTGCATCCGCGGCACTGGGCAGCCAGCCACTCAAAGGCACGCTGAGTAACCGCCAGCTCGCACCACTCGTAGAGCCGCGAGAGCACGATCTCCTGGCCGGCTGCGGCTCGGTGGCCTTTTGGGTGGGTGCTGGTTTCCTACCCTTTAAACAGTCAAGGACAATTGCTGGTTTCTGCCGTTCTTGGATCTTCAACCCTTTTGTCTCGGTTTTTAACTTGGCCGGCCAGCCAATGAATGGAGTCTCGGGCCAACGGTATGAGCATGGTTGTGAGAGAACTAACCCCAGTTTTCCCACTTATGACCGTGGCCCTAGAATGCGCTCTTGGATCTTCAACCCACGTAGTATGTAGGTGACTGAGTTACTATGGTCATGACTGGTATAATTTTGCCTCAGTTGCGGTTGCGGAAAAACACACCTTCCGGCGATACGAAAGTGGACCATCTCTGTGACTACTGTTTTCTAAGGTGTTCGCTTCGTACAGCAAGTGGCCCCAACGCCCCGTTTTACTATGGCCAGGGTTGGGGCCATGATCCTAGTCTCCTAAGTAGTGGGCCATAAAAGGAAACCAACAGGTCTGGGCGCAGTAGTACAAATCTCCTACAAACCACTTTTTCGGCGAGTTCGTAACTCTCCTCCAAATGGAAATCCGGTCCAGGGTTGTCTTTCTAGAATGACCTTTGGCTTTCCTTCCAACTCAATTTAAAAAGCTTAGCCTCAAACGAGCTCCCCCCCAAACGGGTGAACCAAACGAGTTGAACTCCGCGCTGGCGGTCCTCAGTGGAGAAGACGTAGTCTTGATCCGTCACCTCCTCCTGTGGTCCTCCGACAAGAGCTGGGTGAAGAACGTGGGAGATACAGTCAAACCAACAACACCGCGGCACCGCGGATGGAAAAAATCCATGCCGATGGGCACCAGTTGGGAGGGGATGAAGCCTTGTAAGTACTGGGATAAACCACCTTTCTTTATTTCTTCCTTCCTTCCTTCCTTCCTTCCTTCGTTTCCTTTCTTTGTTTCCTTCCTTTGTTTCCTTCCTTCTTTCTTTCTGGCTTCCGGGTCGATCCTGTGCCTGGGGAGAAACCACCTGCCACCTGGCGCAAAGTGGATTTTCTCCAGCCACGGCGGTGGACACCCACCCGGCCTTGAGCTTCCAATTCCGCCTTGTGCGACCAAGTCATCCGCCTGACACGGACAGAGTTGCTCTGTGTACGGCATCATTCCCCGCGCCAACAGATCCTCAGAAGACAACCTACTGGAAAGCCCTACCCAGCTTGGTGAAGGCTCGTATCAACAAGGCTGCAATCTAAGACCTCGTCTGCAAAGAAACTCTGAACAATTTGGGCAAGCTAAGGACAAACAAAGCGACCCAGGAAGGAAACAAGTTTTCATAGGTCTTCATCATTATCCATCCTTGCGATTGCCGCCAGTTTATCTGCACACGCATCTCGCTGCCCATTGGATATGGATTGCTGATATGTGCCGCGGTCAGCATTGGCTACTCAATGAGTACGGACATGGGTAACTACACAGGTCCCGGGTGTGTGTTGCAAACTGTGAAGCTGGCTTTGGAATTCGTTGCAATTGCAACAATGCGACTTATTTGCTGGGAATGTTGACCACACCTCTGATTATAGGGGCTCTCAAATTTAGTAGCCCCTCTAAATTGTTTGACGTCCTTTTGGTCCTTTTGCTTCCCGTCAAGTATCATCCAAAAAGAATTCTGCACTCCATTTGACGAACTCGCAGATTGATGCTTAGATTCTCCAGCGAACATTTGAGCTGGGCCATGGGAACCCTCTGCGGGAAGGCATGTCCAACTAGTTCCGGAGTTCCTTAGGTTCCCACAGGTAAAGAGGCCAGGGCTTCGCATATTTCCCCATTAAACGTTGCACACCAAGAAGACGTCTCTATGTCAATTGAAACTGGCAACCTGGACAGTGATGTTTAAACCTCCAGGCCGGAACACATACGAACTTAAAAACTGATTTCCCCCCCATCCCCCCCCCAAAAAAAAAGAAGGAAAGCAAATGCTTCCCTGGACCACGTTTTGCCACACAGGCTGCTAGGCCTTAGCCCGGACTCGCCTGGACAGCTCCAACTCCTGGGCTTCCTGGGCCCTGTTCGTGGCCGCCTGTGCGCGCGGAAAGTCCGGTGCTTCCCGTCGACTTTACCCAAAGGGATCCATACCGGCACCAAGCGCCATGGCCATCTTTGACTTGAACGAAAACGGATGATTCAGGAAAATTCAGGAAAAAAAACACGGCGCCACACAAAAAAGGGAAGCAAGTCAAGTCGGCAATGAGGAGGATTTCGGCGCCGGCAGCGGAATATTAGGCGCTGCTATGTTTTGTGCAGAGGAGGGTTCTTTCGGTGGACGTCCCTGCCTTGAATCAGCATTTCTTTCGAGCTCGCCATCAAAACAACAGTTGAATGGATGGCTGCAAAACTAGGGTGACCCAACAATGGCAACATTCCTTCAGACTTCCCTCTAATCCATCCTTTAACACAAGTACTGCAACAAATGTTCAACAGACACACAAACACAGCCACACAAATCCACAAACCCACAAACCCACACACACACACAAACCCACAAACACACAAACACAAAAACACAAAAACACACGAACACGCACACAGGGACACAAACACTGAAACACAAACACTGCGCCAAACGCTCCACGGCCAACCCCAACGTCGCCTTCACGGTGGCCTCGCCCCTGGCGCCTGAGGCGCCGCCTCAGCGAGCGCGCCCCGTGGTTCCTCCCTCCCTTCGTCCAAGCGGTCCCCAGCGTTGCTCCGAAGGGAGCTGCAAGATCACGCCCAAAAGGAAATGCAAGTTTCAGCACTTGGAAGCTCGTGCTCATGGAATGGTAGGAAATCGTAGCTGACTTTTGTATGGTGCAAGGTGGGAGCAAGCGTGGAAAGCCAACAAGGAATCGCAACGTATGCCCTACTTGTTGCCAAGAAGGGGTGTGCCTGAGACTTGTGGCTGTTGAATACTGTTCCCCAATGGAAGTGCAAGATTCACACGCTGTTGTTGAGCTGGGACGCGCTTGAAACACGTGCGTTCTAGTTGGGTTGCTCCATGTTGCACATCGTGACTTTGGGTGAAGTGGAACGAGACAGGACTGAACGATTCTTCTCTGAAAGCCATCCCTGATTCAATGGAGCCCCATATAGAAGCAGCCTCACGAACGCAAAAGCGAATACCGCGACGCAAATAAAAATAACAGGAACAAGAGAAAAAGAACAGCAATAAGAACACCGAAAACAACCACAACATCATCAACAACAACAGCAGTGGCGGTGGCAGCGGCCACGGCAAGAGCAACAGGAGCAGCACAGGCAGCAAACACAACGCCAGGTCACAAAAGCTACAATGTGCAACGAGTGAATCGTGCAATGCAGCCAACAAACGTTAATACGTGCCAACTCAAACGAACATTCAACAAACTCCTGACATTTGGAGGCCACTTGACAGCGGCTCGGGGCTCGGGGGGGCTTTTCCCCTCTCCTCATGGGGATTGGGGGTCACCAATTCAATTGTCAATTCATTAAATGGAACCAAGTCCCCACAAAATGGGAACTGGAACTATGCATACCACTACAACCCAGGCCCCCTTCCCTCCAACAATGCCAGTGCTCCATGGCCCGCCTCCGCGCCATTGCTTGTAGTTCTTCCGCCAGTTCAGCCACTCGTTGCCCAAAAGGATCTCGTTGAGACCCTTGAGGTCATCCCCGGTGCATCTGGCGAGCCCAGCCGTCCGCTGGGCCGCTCGGTTGGTGACCCTCTGCATAAAAAAGAGAACGTGGGGCGTGGGGCTGTTGCCAAATAGGGGGGATCTTTTTTGGATGGCTAATTGCTTGGTTGACGTTGGAAGGGAGCAAAAAAACAATCTTAGCAGTTAAGTGGGGGTTTCCCGCTAAACCACAATGAGCAAACATGTAAAATGGTTCCCAACAACAACCATGATTGAACAAAAGGCACTAACCTCTAGGAATGGTCATTTTGGAGAAACACCCACCGTATTGGCTGGTGAGTGAGACAGTTCGCTGAAACGGTCGGGTCGAACCACGTGATACCAGCCCCACACAACCAACAAACCAGCTAACCAAACAAATACACACGCACACAAACAAACAAACACATAATTACGACCACACACCAGCACACACACACACACTGACTGAACAACCCTCCCAACTGATTGGTCGATTAGCGCAACGCATCGTAGTCACCTGCACTACTCCAACGCCAACTCTGAATCCAATACGGTCCGCATACAAAACAGCATTCTGTTTCAACTGCACTGCTCGAACAGTCACTCTGAACGACACATTTTCTTCTGAACATGACTGGAATTTGGTTTGGAAGCCGCCCAACAATCCCATTTTTCAGGCCTCGGCACAACAACTTGGATATGGAAGAATTCCACCAGCGGCTTTTGCGGTGAATTGGGGGCGGGGGGAGGACCTGTCTTTTTCAACCCAACAGCCAGCTTTTGGTCTCTCTACCTTCTTGCCTTTGGCGTGCAAGAGAAATAATTGGGTCGGGTCGAACAAAAACACAACTTCCCTGGTGCGATCGAAATCCCCAGCCTCCAGCAGACAATGCTCTTGCCTTGACCAGACTTAGACTGCCCGCAAAAAGTGAGAACTTTTTGCAGGTCACGCAAAAGGACAAAAAGGCAAAGTGTCAAAAATAATGGGCAACAAGTCGAAAACAAAAAACACAAGAAGTCCAAACAAAAACAAAAAGCAAAAAATCAAAACAAAAGGTAGGCCTTTGGTCTGGCCATGTTGCCTTGGGAATCTGTCTCCAGATCCCCGAGCAAGACGGGCAGACCAGGCACCGCCAGCTCAATCTCCTGAGAGATCAGGAGACATCCGCTGAGGCGACCCAAAAGATTGGCGCACAAGGAAAGAATATGCTCAACAAAATACCCTCCCTCCAACTAACATGGCACCTGTGGGGAGGCACCTGGAAGATGGATTTCCTTTTGAAGGGCCCCCCTGTCAGTTGCCATGTTAGTGGGGGAAAGGATAGGTGTTCCTTAGGTAGGTAGGTGCAAGGTCGGTTTAAAATCAACACCCATTTTCGGGGATCCCCCCCCAATTTGACACGCACACCATTGAGTTCCAGACTTGTCATTTCACGCTTTCTGTGATACCAATATTTGGGTCATTCCAATGACAACTTTGTAGCACACCTTGGTATCAAGTAGCAACTGAAACCAAGGTTTCTTCACAACATGACGAGGTCCCAGTTGTTTGAAATCAGTTGCTTCTTGATACTTGGTTTCTTCATCAAACCTTGAGACAACAAGAGCGCTCCTTCTCACGAGCGCAGTTCTGGGCTTTCCGGGCTTCCTGTAAGACCGTCTAGATCCGCGGCCCTGGCTTTGACAGACCTATGGAGACCGCTTTCAGGTGGAACAAATGAAGTCAGCCTCGACAACCCCCCCCCCCCCCGCTTTAGTGCCAGAGAACTCCAAACGCTGAGCAAGAGTTGACCTTTAGCATCGTCAAAAGGTCGGAAAACTGAACACGTGCCCAGAGCCCGCGGAAGCTCACTCTGCCAGTTGAGGGATCCTGACCTCTGCCGACTGCAAACTGCCGGCTCTCAATGTGCCCCGGAAACTACGGTGACACGGGAAACGTTCTGACGATGATGGTTGGCTGAATACATCATGAGCTTCCCGTTCATCAACTGGGGAACCCCTGCTCATACGCACCCAAGGAAAGCTCGGGCTTCATGATCTCCATGGTCTCAGCCGCTGGGGGGCTTGATGCCCACATCTGACTTATCGACTTCCAAGGGACAATCTAATCACCTTCCAATACATGAACCCTTGAGGACAATGATGTTTCTCTTACGGTAAATATATATCTTTTTCATTGGTGGCTTCCATAGCAACATGGTTGAAAGAATGAATATTTGCTTTACACGGGACGGGCTTGTCCCCACCCCCCCCTCAGAATCGGTGGTGTCCTTTTGGCTTTCCTTTGATCAACTCAGAAAGGCTGCTTGGGATACGCGGCTCACACCGGGTTGCTTTGTAATTACGCAAGAAACAACGCCCCGTGGCTGGAGTTTTTTCAGCGGGCGCAAAGACTTTGTGAGCACCGGTCACTCGCATCATTCAGCTGCCAAAGGCTACCAGCACTGGGCTTTGCGCGCGCCGCAGCAGCCGAAGCAAGTTTTGGCTCGCGAGCTCAAAGGGTTCTGGGGCGGAGAAAGCATGAGGAGTTGTGTGGGGCCTCACTTAAACAATCATCTGCCCCACGAACGAGGAATCGACTGCCTGCATTGGTCAGATAAGCAAGTCAGAGAGCAACGCCACGACGAAGTCTGGGCCTCTTGGGCTGTGTAGCATACGTGCCTTGTTGGGCCGCGACATCTGAACTTGCTGCTTTATCTTGCAAGGGTGGGGTGCGCAAGCACAGGCGACTGCGTGTCACAAACGTCAACATGCTCTCTTGATGCATCCCTTTGAAGCCGCCGCGTCGCCAGGATGCTCCAAAAATCGAAGCTTTCCTGTTTGTCGTCAATTGTCCGCTGCTCAGTTTGTGAATGGTTTCGCCAACTAAAGTCCAGGCTTTCTGTTTGCCGCCGAAACTGTCTACCCAAAAAGCATAACACAACATCCAAATAGTTTGGCCAACACAAGTCCAGACTTTTTCTTAGCCGCCAAAACGGCCTCCAAGTATAAAGTGCAGGACCTCTACCAGCTCGGCCTTGTCCCCCGCTACGCTGCGACGCAGCCAAGGGAAGCTCGGCAGGGCGGCGTCCGCCTGTATGCAGGGCGAGGCTCGCCTACATGCACGAGGAAGACGCCCTGCCGAGCGACGGGCCCAAGCTTCCCTTCGCTGCGTCGCAGCACCGCCGTCACGACCTCCCCAAGCACCATCTTTCACGAAAAGATGCCGAGTCAAAGGAGAAAAACCAAGGCAAGATGCGGGACACATTCTGAACATTTTGTCTGGAAGCTGTTTTCCTGCGCGTCTCATTACCTATAGTTGCATGTCCTTGACCGCATGGTGTAGAATGTGTAACGTCATTCGAAAGCTTGAGCCAGCTGCCGGACATCATCCATGCCAAGCAAAGACAACGGGATCAAGCGAAGCAGGTCTCTCATCACTGGAGAAAGATCAGGACCCTGTCAGTTTATCCTCCAGAAAGATAGTGCCACCACAAGCATCAATATGTCTTAGCATGCCGGCCGGTGTTGACATCAAACACCCACAGCTGAAGCTTGAAGCATCCGCCGAGTTGCGACCAACCTGGGCCTGTTTTGAGAGTGTGGCTCTCTTTGGTTGTTTTGAAGGGGAGCCAAAGGAAAGTCACCCATTGTGAAGAGTTCCCATTTTGTGCGTCGGGCCCTATTCTTGTGCAACAGCCCGCTCTTCCGAATCCAAGGAATGCAAAGTATCTGCAAGTCACATTCTTGCAGGCGACAGACCGCGACTGGAAACTGCCGACTGTAAACTGTTGACCCTCACACCGCTCTGAAGATGATGGTCGGCTGAATACACCATGAGCTTGTCTTTCACTGGGGGCACCGATGAGCAGGGAACCCCTGCTCATACACACCCAAAGAAAGCCCAGGTGGGATGATCTTTGCCATGAACAATCCGAGAATCCGAGGCGGGGATCCCTCATGCTCGCATCAAGCCCGCGGCATGTCCTGCAACCTTGCATCAAGACACTGACATGCCTGGGCCCTGATCATGGAGGTGACTTGGTGTAACAAAATACGCCACAGTTCGGGCCTTTTTGGACCCGAACAATGGGAACTTAGACTACCACTGTAAGGGTCCCGTGTGAATCACCCAGCGTTTCTCCTCAAAGAATGCCAAGCCTGGGTGGTTCTTTGGCACAAACAAAGCCAAACATGATTCCATTGAATTCATGTATATACGAGTGTGTCTTATTGTTGAGGGAACCCTTTTTTTGGTTGATTCCACAGGGAACCAAATGGACACCAACCGTTTTTTTTTGTTCTCGGGTCCCCTATCTGAAGACAGACCCATACTCCCTGTGACACTCCTTGGCAATGGAGATAGCAGTGCCAGCAGCGTCCCCGGTGATCATGACCTGAGCAAGTCCGGGAGTCGTGTTGGGTCGTTTTTTCAGGGTACCCATGCTACCCCGTTGTGGAGTGGTTGAAGGGAAGCCAAAGAAACCATCCATTTTTCGGGGGAGGGGGGGGTCTCTATTACACGCCCATTCAATGAATCAATCGATGGCGGAGCAAGTACTTGCCAGCAAGTTCGGTGGCTTTCCAGTTGCCGACGAAGGGGTTTGAGCAGCGTTTGCCAAGTAACCGTTTCCTTCTTGGGAGAACATCTTGGGAGAACACCTCAGTCAAAGGGCTTCATCACTTTTCCACGGTCCTTTTTCCCACGGCGTCAAACTCGTGACGGGTCGTTTAGACCTTGGCCGAGGCGCACTTCTCACGTCGCCCTGGCGCAGGGACGCGATGGTGTCCTTGGTGTCGCTGCGCGGGGGATTCTTGAAGAGCAGCAGCCCTGGCCAGGGGCAATGGGAGATTTTGCTGTGAAGGTCACACCCCTTGGGTCGGTCAAAATATTTAGCGAACCAAATCCCAATTTCTGACGTTGACAAGAACGCGCAGGCATGGTCTCAAAAGCGCGTCTCACGGAGGCAGGGTGCTTTTCGTTGCTCCAGGGCTCGATGATTGGGCTCAAAACATAGCCTCTACCGCAGGTGCTTGGTGTTGCTTTGATTTCTGGACATATTTCTGCACCCTCGGCCCTGGCAGAGTCATAAAAAAAACCTGCTGTGGATGCACGAAATCCCTGCATCACCTAAGAAACCATGGGAAACCATTGTTTGTTGGGATTTACAGGGAGATCATACCATTCCAGGGTTTCTTGAACGGTGCAGAATTTCGCTCTATCCACTTTTGGCCCCCCTTTTCAGTATCGTTCGGAACCGGCCATAGCTTACAACTTCCCCCCCCCCCCCCCCCCCCCCCCCCCCCTCCCTCCCTCCCTCCCTCCCTCCCTCCCTCCCTCCCTCCCTCCCTCCCTCCGCCCATTTCCACCCTCCCCCCCCGCCGGTTGTCTAGCTCCGCGACATCCCCTGACTTCCCGGGCCTAGCAGCGACAGGCCCTTCTCCGCCTCCGCGCGCGTCTCCACCTTCTCCTCCGCCTTCAGAGGCCGTGCCGCCAGAGCCAGCACGTACCTGGGAGCCCAAGTCCGGCCCACTCTGGCGAACTCGAAAAGTGGAAACAACGAGCCGTCCAAATTCCTGGAAGGACACGTCCAAAATGTTGATCCTCTAAATAAGCTGGTAAAGGTGACTTTGTTCACTGGCGTTGTCTCGGCTGCCAGAACATACCTTGGATTCAGCGAATGACTTGGATGTTGCTTGCCCACATATCAAACGACATCCACATATAATTTCAAAGTATAGTGGGTAACCAGGGCGCTCTCGGGAAAGTTAGAATTGTTGGTATAGCTGGTTGGTTTTTGGGTGAGGCCCCTTGTATTTGTGGTTCTCACCTACCTAGTGGATTAAACATCCAAGTATGAGAAGTCAAAGCCTGAAAGAAAGGACATAGCTGCCTTGCAAATCAACATGCAGGCAGTTATTTCTCTCATGTTGAAGATTCCGTTCCTAAATTAATTTCCTGAAATGGGGAATATGGACGACCCATCTGGTTAGACGGCTTCTAACACAATACCAGCCAAATCTCCCCGCTACCTACCCCCACACCACGCAAATCCACAGAAGAAATCTGACATGTGAGAGCTCTTTCCCCTTTCCCAAAATGAGGACATGTTTGTCGTTCCATGTCAATTGGCAAGGGCGTAGTAGACATCCCCAAGCTAATCTTAAGTAAATCCAAATAATTGAGACCTCCCAATTTCCAATAGTAGGCATCCCTCATCATGGAAATCTGATCAACCCGGGAAAACAAGACACACACACACACCCACACCCACACACACACCCACCCACGCACCCACACCCACCCACGCACCCACGCATTTCCCCCCCGCAAACATTCAACTAATAGGGGACCTGCTGGCAAGCCACCAACTTCCTGAGTACATAGCAATCCCGATGTTTCCTATAGGATCCAAGTTTTCGTTCACAAGGGTCCTTAAAGATGCGATACATCCACATCTCCATGGTACAAGGTCCTCGAAATCTCCTGGGCAAAACAAAGTTCTTTTCCACTGGCCCTTGAGAAACTCCAGGGCGCATGCCCGAGTAGGCGTGCGCCGCCGCCACCTGTGCGAAGGCTACTCCGCTCGAGTCGACAGGGTGGCAAATTGTGGCTCAACAACCGGACCCTAGCATTTGTTCAAAAGGGCTTGGTTACTGTTGGCCCCCCCCGCAAAAAGTGTTTAACTATTTGGGGGTTTGGTGGAAAACCCCTTGATTTCCCCAAAACATAAGGTCTAAAGATCCAACCCAATAGCAGTCAAGAAGGGGGCCAAAGGGAGGATAGTACAACAAGAGAGGTTGGGTTGTTCAACATGGGCAGGGATCCCGAACCCTAAAACAACAACTTAAAACAACTAATGGCGAATCCGCAGTAGAAGACCACTACAAGGGAAGCCGCCATCCAGAATAAGGAATAAGGCTTGATTTTAAGAAACCCAGGCAACTCATTCTTGCAGCCTTAAGGTCCCTCGCGTCACTTGCCCCAAACCCGGAGGGGTCACTTCCCGGTCTGGCGTCTTGGACATTCTACCAGCCTTTCATTTCCCCAGGCCCCCAGGATTGGCTCATGGCAACCAACAAAACACAACTGAGGGACCCGAGGCCTGGGGAGGCTTTCTTGGGGGGCCTCTTGTGTTCACACCGATGGAACCCACACCCTTCACTTGTCTATGGACTTGAACGGGTACACCCGAAACATATTTCTGCTTGAAACCATTTCACTTTGGGCTTTGAATCTGTCTCCCCTGAAATGGCCTCAACCTGGTACGGCAGAGTTGTCGCCGTCCAGCACATGGAACCCCGAACCAAGGGTTCCCTCAAAACACACACTCTTTGAATCCAAGGGTTCCTTACTTCCCGAACAGTGGATGTCCACGGGAAAAGGGCATGTTGTTTTGATTGTATCGGGTTGCACCCCTTCAACAAACAAGGTTGAACAAAGGAAGCAACCCGCTGGGCCGCTGGGTGTCTGGGCGTTTTCAAACCCGATCCGCTCCAAATCGCCCCAACGCCCTAACGGCTGCGATCGAACCTGGGGGAAGTTCTCTGGCACGGACTCGGGGCGGCAGAGCCGCAAGACGTGCTCGAAGCTGCCCTTGACGTAGACTCCTTCGAACGCTATCAATCTACCTCCCCTCGCCCTCGCCCGGTGGATTGGATTCGGATTTGGATCAGCCAATGTGACACCATCGGAACAGCTCCGAACCACTGTGAAGCTGCCGTCACGACACAAGCCGCAGGCCCCTGTGGTAATGGCGCCTCGTTTCCCTTGGCTACCAACTATATTAGGCATAGGGTAACACAAACTAACAGATATTAGGGAACAATCATGCCCAATGGATACTAGGTTGCTCTTGGATACCAGTGGGTCCATCCAAGTCACATGCCTGGACATCGTCTTTAGACAACTTGGGGCAATTTGGTGTCTTGGGCGTGGTGTCCAGCACAATTGGGAAGTCTCCTCAACTAGAGTCACATGGAAATACAGATGGGTTTGTATCCAAACGTATTTTGGATACCCAAAATAGGTGGTTCCTCGTGGCTGCCCTATTTCATGAAACTAAAGGGACCGGTTGCTTGGGCGCAAATTGTCTAAGGCCTCGTTGTTTTGGAGGACACCCTTTTCAGGTTGGTTTGAAGGGCACCGAACCGAGAATCCACCCATTTGATGGGGTCCCGTTACTTTGACACCTACCCAAACGATGCCAAACCTGTCCAACCGACCTGCCGAAGTCGGCCTAAAAGCCCCTGCCTCGCTCTTTGGACGGCTTGTGCTGCACGATGGCACTCATAGTCATAGTGCTGTGGGAGAAGTCAAAGCGCTTCCTGCGCGAAGTTCGAAAACGCTTGGGCCGAACTATTATATTCATATGTATATATGTTAACCCCCTCAAGATTCGCACTTACTGTGTGTGTAAATATACATATATATATATATAATTTAATTATGTGTGTACTCTTTTTTTGAGGACACCCACGCTTTCAGAGGGGGTTCGTCCCCCTTATCTAGAACTATGGCTATAACCGCAATACCCGACCCCAAACAGTGGCTTGAGCATCGCCCGTCAGAAAGATAAAAACGGATATTAAAGCCGTGCATCCGGACGGTCTCGGCGGGAAAAGTCGCACGATGTATTGTCAATCGGTCCACCAACGGCACCGATGATAAGACGTAAGCTCCGTGAAAGAACAGGTGGGCGCAATCTCGGTCACCCACCACTCACGTGTGGTAGATCGTCTGTGCTGGCAACCCGACATGATCACGGGCATTGTCCACGGAAGCTGATTGTTGTGCACTGCAACCTTGTATGAAGGCGTGGGGTCGAGCAGTCTTGAACGCAAAGGAAAACAAACGGTGATGGGGTACCCGTACTGCTTCTCTGTCGGCATGTCTGTGCATGCGTTGTCATCGCCATCCACGCGGAAAACGGTCACGTGACCGTCAAAGGGAGTGGAAGGGCGGAAGCAACATTTAATCCTTTTCACCAAAATGGCCAACGCGATACATTATGCACCACGGTCACATGAATGATCGGTGGCCCTCGACGGCTGCACGTCCGTTCGTTTGCGAGGGTTGGTGTGTTTTCCAAGACAACCAACAAAAGCGAAGTCGACGTTCCACGTTGTTATTCACACGCGTTAACCGCAACAAACACAACACACACACACACACACCTATCCGAGAGTGTGCGTGTGCGTGTCTGTGCGCGCGTCTCTTCCCTTTTGGGGTTTGGGGTTTGGGACATCCGACTCCACCGCTCGCTCTCCGAGGCGCGTGATCTCCACCTCGTGGGGCTGATTGGCGAAGGCGCCCTGCACCCGCGTCGCGGAGGACAAGGTCCACCCAGAGGCCTGGAACATGTTCCTCGGACTCGGATCGGATGTGTCGGATCCGCAAATGCCCTGTCGGAAAGAATCAAGAAAAGCACTGCCCTTGCTCGGGCCTTTGCTTGGGTTGCCCTTGCTTGGGTTGCATGGGGTTTATACCGCCCTTGCTTGGGTTGCATGGGGTTCATACCGCCCTTGCTGGGAGCAAAACAACACCACTTCACAGAGAGACCAACAAATCCTGCAAAAAGTTGTGCATTATGGGGTTAGTGGGTAGATAAAAACAGCAAAACAAGTGGAACGCATCACCCCAACATCGCGACAAAATTGCCCAAGGAGTATGCTCCGCCCCAAGTCTTTTGGCTGGATTCATTGGCTTCCCGGACTCGACCTGGCTGCTTGGGGTGTTATTCCTAAACCTCACCTGCAGAAAGGACGAAAGACTTGAGTTTCCTTTTAGTAGGGTAATATGTTTGCTGCTAAATCTTGCTTTAGGTTTTTTGGTGGACCTCATTTTAGGTCGGCGTTTACGCCCCCTGCGGCTGTTTGGTTCCCCAGCAACAACAAGGCTCGGTCCCGAGGCCTTCCTGGGGCGAAAAAACGGATCCCACCCCAAGAAGTGGAAGTTCTGTAAATTAAATGGAAAGCTCAGTCTGACTGAACCTGAAAGCTGGTGACTCCCGCAAGTCTCTCAGTCGAATGTCTTTGGAGACGTGGGATCTCCAACCCTGCCATAGCATGTCAGTTGCTCATTGGGGTCCTGATTGGGTGATCTGGACTCTGGATAAAATGAACACATACAAATTCCTCTTTCGGGTTCCTTCCTGAATACAAAGTGATGGGCTATACAGTATACTCAGCCTCCCATGTACCTGGCGCCAAGGGCCTATTCACTGGGAGACGATGGCCTCACCCGAAAGCTCAAATTTGCTGACGCAAAGTCAACTCAGTCCAAGGGACTGTGCCAAAGACAGTTCCCCTATAGGAGAAAAGCTCAAAGGGCCCAATGTCCCCTCTGTTGACAGGTCGAAAGCCAGACCCCCTGGATTGATCTTGCAACTGGATCACCAGCTCTATCGCCGCCGCCCACCCTTCAAGAATGCTGAACGGGGCGAAGTGATTGGCTCTTGTTTTCAGGGCCGCCTTCTCACCTCAGAAAGGGAGATAAACAAGGGCAAAAATATCAGGTCATGATATTGTTTGACACATACCCAGTCACCGAGGTTCCAAAACAGGGAACTTGAGTTCGGACAAACCAAAACCAGGAGAAAAAGAGACGTTGAGTTTGAATGACATTGTGTTGGACAAATCAACCATAATCAATTCAGTTTGGATATACAAAGTTGAGCTATGACATTCGGACTGAACAAGGAAAAATCCAGGGCTCCCCACATTTCCCCTTAAAACATCACCCCCAGGGATACTCACCTTCCATGGACCAAAAAGGTGATGTTGAAAACCACCGCGTTCCTTTCGAGACTACCTCCCTTGTGTGAAGGTAGCCTCAGTCCACCAAAGAGGGAAACCTTGGGAGCCCTGCAATATGTCGCCCTTTTCCCTTGGCGGCCTCCGTTTCTCGCGCAGCTGCCTGGAAGCCGAGGGGCACCTCCACGGCGTTGCCCACCACGCCTGGGGGCTGCGTTTTTTGGCGAGCGCGGTAAGGCCCGTCTTTGGTCCAAGAAACTCGGGGGAGATTGGATAGAAAAGGGGGCAGGCCCCCTATGTGTTGTGAGAAAATCAGGGGGAATTTGGGTAAATCCCCCGGTGTCCCTATGCAAATTAAATCACTCCCGGAAACATATGGTCAGATTTGTCATGTGAATCTTCATTGAAGTCAACCTCTGTCGTGTGCGCATCTGATCTTAATTGGATGAACGATATTTGTTAACCAGACCGAAAGATGGGACCCTCGCACTAAATCAAATCAACAAATAGCAAAGAATAAGGGACTCCCGAGAGGCTTTTGAGGGGGACGGCTACGGCTTACTCTTACTCATCACAAGTAGGCCTTCCTCCGGCCGCCTGATTGATGCATGCGAGTGATGCGTTTGTCAACCCCCTAACCACCAGGGGTTAATACGTTTTTCATCATTTACTGGACGACGCATGTTATTTGACTCATACAACGTGCATACATTGATACATGTACAATGGTGCGTATACATATATTTGTATATATATATGAGCATATCCGCCGACATTGCTCGGCGTGTCGGACACCTAAGAGAGGATAGAGGATAACCCCCCCCCTAACCGCCCCCCCACCCGACGTCTGATACGTGGGCCCCCCCAAGGACCGCGCGGCAATTTGGTGGCGTTCCACTAAACGTAGTCTTCGGGGACCCGGTGTCGCAAAACAGGGGTCCCAGGCTCGATTCCCCCTGCCGGCTTTTTTGCCGGCTTGGGCTTCCTGCATCCTTTTGCCGAAAATCTGGAAAAACTCTGTGTTTTTGGACATCATCTTTGCGAAAACGCTGGAAAAAACAGTGTTTTTTGCGGGAAATACTGGGGAGCAAAGGGGAAGTGCAAGGATACATACATACATACATACATACAGACATACATACAGACAGACATACAGACATACATACATACATTACATTACACAACATCACATTACATTACTTTAAATTACATCACATTACATACATACATACATACATACATTACATTACATTACATTACTTTACATTACATTACATTACATACATTACATACATTACATACATTACATTACATTACATTGCATACATGCATACATGCATTACATACATACATTCATGCAGGCATGCATACATACCACCTACCTACCTACCTACCATACATACATACATTACATTACATTACATTACATTACATTACATTACATTACATTACATACATACATGCATGCATGCATACATACATTACATACATACATACATACATACATACACTTACATACATACATACATTACATTACATTACATTACATTACATAGATACATTACATTACATACATACATTACATTACATGACATTACACACATGCATACATGCAATACATACATACATACATACATACATTACATTACATACATACATACATACATACATACATACATACATACATACATACATACATACATTACATACATACATACATACATACATACATACATACATACATACATACATACATACATACATACATTACATACATACATACATACATACATTACATACATACATTACATTACATTACATTACATTACATTACATTACATTACATTACATTACATTACATACATACATACATACATACATACATACATACATACATACATACATACATACATACATACATACATACATACATTACATACATACATACATACATACATACATACATACATACATACATACATACATACATTACATTACATACATACATACATACATACATACATACATACATACATACATACATACATACATACATACATACATACATACATTACATACATACATTACATTACATTACATTACATTACATTACATACATACATACATACATACATACATACATACATACATACATACATTACATACATACATACATACATACATACATACATACATACATACATACATACATTACATACATTACATACATACATACATACATACATACATACATACATACATACATACATTACATACATACATACATACATACATACATACATTACATACATACATACATACATACATACATACATACATACATACATACATACATACATACATACATACATACATACATACATACATACATACATACATACATACATACATACACATACATACATACATACATACATACATACATACATACATACATACATACATACATACATACATACATACATACATACATACATACATACATACATACATACATACATACATACATACATACATACATACATACATACATACATACATACATACATACATACATACATACATACATACATACATACATACATTACATACATACATACATACATACATACATACATACATACATACATACATACATACATACATTACATACATACATACATTACATACATTACATACATACATACATACATACATACATACATACATACATACATACATACATACATACATACATACATACATACATACATACATACATACATACATACATACATACATACATACATACATACATACATACATACATACATACATACATACATACATACATACATACATACATACATACATACATACATACATTACATACATACATACATACATACATACATACATACATACATACATACATACATACATACATACATACATACATACATACATACATACATACATACATACATACATACATACATACATACATACATACATACATACATACATACATACATACATACATACATACATACATACATACATACATACATACATACATACATACATACATACATACATACATACATACATACATACATACATACATACATACATACATACATACATACATACATACATACATACATACATACATACATACATACATACATACATACATACATACATACATACATACATACATACATACATACATACATACATACATACATACATACATACATACATACATACATACATACATACATACATACATACATACATACATACATACATACATACATACATACATACATACATACATACATACATACATACATACATACATACATACATACATACATACATACATACATACATACATACATACATACATACATACATACATACATACATACATACATACATACATACATACATACATACATACATACATACATACATACATACATACATACATACATACATACATACATACATACATACATACATACATACATACATACATACATACATACATACATACATACATACATTACATACATACATACATACATACATACATACATACATACATACATACATACATACATACATACATACATACATACATACATACATACATACATACATACATACATACATACATACATACATACATACATACATACATACATACATACATACATACATACATACATACATACATACATTACATACATACATACATACATTACATTACATTACATTACATTACATTACATTACATACATTACATTACATACATACATACATTACATACATACATACATACATACATACATACATACATACATACATACATACATACATACATACATACATACATACATACATACATACATACATACATACATACATACATACATACATACATACATACATACATACATACATACATACATACATACATACATACATACATACATACATACATACATACATACATACATACATACATACATACATACATACATACATACATACATACATACATACATACATACATACATACATACATACATACATACATACATACATACATACATACATACATACATACATACATACATACATACATACATACATACATACATACATACATACATACATACATACATACATACATACATACATACATACATTACATACATACACACATACATACATACATACATACATACATACATACATACATACATACATACATACATACATACATCATACCTACCTTACATACATACATACATACATACATACATACATACATACGAAAGAGGGAGATTGGGGAGAGAGTGGCTTGGGGGGATGGGGAGGATGGGGAGCGGAGGGAGGGAGAGAGGACGACAGAACACACCAGGGAGACAAGGGAGAGAGAAAGAAGGAGAAAAGGGCGAGGACAATGTCGGCGGACTGAGCCGGAGGCTCTAAAGTATATATGTAAGATTTGATGGTGAATTTTAAAGGGAACTCTCCGGAAAACCAGAAAGGCACCACTGCAAGTCTGGGCAGACCTTGCAACTTTGCACCGGCCCTTCCAGCGTTAAGGAACCGCGTGGCTCCGCTGGAGGTCTGAAGGAGGTCGTCGTCTTTGTGGGAGGGCAATTACTTTCTTTGTTGTGGTGTTGAAGGGACGCCAAAAGGAAAACCACAATTTGGGGCCCTCTCTTTTTGTGGATTATATACTGGGAATTAACAGGAGCACCAACATTTTGGGGGACCCCTCAAAAGAGACGCCCGTTTGTTGCGGTCTTGGATGAACGGTTTCCGCCTTCCCCGCCTGTCTCCGTCCCCGCGAAGGGCGAGAGCGAGTGAGCGCAGGCCAGGCCGCACAAGACCTCCAAGTCCTCGATGTCCGTGGTGACGTCTTCTTTTATGGGCCCCCCAAAAACAAACATAATGGAGGTGTCCCTTTTGGTGCTCCTTTAAAAATACGCGCAACAGAGTCCTCGACAAACACCCATATGAATATATATATATATATATGTATATGTGCTTTAAGGATACCCTTCTTCTCTTGGTTTAAAGGCCATTCAAAAGGAGACCACCATTTAGCGTTCCCTACTATGACACTTACCCATATGCCGACTGCCCAAAGCAGAACTTTCTGAAAGTCAGCTAACACATATATGAGGAAACCTTGCTACAGGTTGAATCTGTTCCCTCATCGTTTTTGGGCAAACACCTCCAGGGGTTGTGTCCAGTTTTCGAACACAAGGATCCCTACCAAAATAGTCTGATTCAATTAGGTCCACAACTTTGAGGCAATCAACACACATCAACAGACCAACAACAACCTGAGCAACGAATTCGACCCGCAAGAAGCAACACACCACCAAAACCAAACAACAGTACAAGGCAAACCAACGCAAAAAAGCGCAAACCAACCCAAACCAACAAACACCGTGCCAAGCAACAATAAACAACGACCAACAACCAGTCAAACGAAAACGGTGCGTGAACATGTCCAGTTTGCTCATTTGCTTGTCAGCCTGCGCTTTTGCAAAATGCCCTTCCCTAAAAGACGGGAAACAGCCTGAGAACATTGAAAAAACAACAAAAATGCCAACCAACCACAAAAAAAACAATCTCCAAAGTCGCTCCTTCTGGGTACGTACGTGTCAAACTCCACCCCCCCAAACAAAATGCACAGTTCCATTTGAATTTCCTTGGAGCCAATCTTGAAAAGGCTGTCCTGGAAACAAACACCTTCTTAAACTCCCAGTGGCCATGGGCAAAAACGGGGCAGCTTGTTTTTGGTAGCTTTTCAGGAAAACCACTCAAATCACTTAAACAAGTTAAACAAAAAAAGAAAACGTGCCTTGCACCGGTCGGGTTTTTGTGTCCTTTGCCACTGGAGGTCTGGGTACCAACGTTTCTGCGGCCGAGTGTCCCAGTCGCCGGGCCGGGGGGCATCCTCCAGCGACGGCGCTGTGCCGTTGCCCTGCACCCGGCCGGAGGAGAAAGGACCGCTGCCTGTCGAAGGATCCCGAGACTTGGTTTTTCCAGAAAAAAAAAACTTTTGGATTTCTGGGCTGCCCTCAGATCCCCCGCTAAAAGTTTAACTTTTAGTCGGCTAAATGGAAACTACCACTAAACGCTAAAAAACTCAAAGGCCAAGGGGATGGCTGCGAGCCACCACGAGTTATCATTGCCCTGTTTTCTCCTTTGTTTTTGGCCTTTTGGTTTTCCTTTTGGCTTTTCCATGATGGCACCCTTGTTTGTTGGTTGAAGAGGAAACACACACCACACACACACACACGAGCGCCCGTATGAGCCACGGACAATATTACTCATAGGTGGCTCAATTGGGTAGGCCCCCTATTTTTTCACAAACAACCGGATATCGGGTAGGCTCCCCGATCACAAGGCTCCTGATAACATGGTCAGTTGAGTGAATCTTAATAGGGGGCCCTTTGCGGACGGAATTGCCCTATAGAATAGATATCGTGTGCCCCAGCCATGGGGGGTCCGTATTTCTTGCTAGGGGGAAGAACTCACAAGGGATTGTGCGAAAATATGGGGAACCCAAAAAAGATGTTTTTGCCTTGGTTGCACTCAAAACACAAATCAAGGCATCCTTAAGACACGCACACAAACACGGAAAAAACATGCACACACAAAGACACCCCGTATGAACATGTTGAATTGTTATCAACATTATTGCGGGTGGTTTCCTCAGAAAAAAATGATTTGCCGACTCCTAACCCAGGGATCCTTCATGAAACCGATATGATGGCCATGAACTTCAATGGGGAGCCACCTCGAGGGGTCAGACCAACTCATCCCTTGAGACAGCCTGAGCATGAAGCTTTTCAAATGGGTTGTAGTACAAACTTTGCAATGGAAAGACTCTTTGTTTTCGTTTGGCTTCAGTCAGCACAGATTAGTGAAGGGGAAAAACAGACAGAGCCAGTGAAGAGTGTCCCTCGCCAACTTTCTTTAAGCTCGCAGTCCTGGACTATGTAATGTTGACTCCTTTCTAATCAACCCCGGTTTGTTAATACGGGCATCACTTTTGGAGGGGAACACCACCCTATTAAGGGGTTGATTAACATGGGATCAACATTCCCCATAACAAGTCCTGGTCTGGGTGAGAAATCCGACAGTTTAGTTTTGGTTTAGAAATGGCTTGTTGTAGAGGTGGTATTGGGGACCCGGCGGTTTGGGAAAACATACTTATTGATAGGCCGAATTTATGAAGCGGGGGAAGAGATGTTCCAGACTTTGAAACAAGACTGACTTAAACACATTGTGGATGGACGAAATTATGTTTGTCCAGCTTACAATGGCTTCCTATGGTTTCTGTGGTTTTGCAGGATTTCGTCCATCCAGAACTCCAAAGAAATGAACACCCTAAAAAGGATCCTTCAGGGGTGCGTGCGGTCGTTTCCCCCTAATCTCGCCACAAATCCGGCAGCCACATCGCGCAATTCTAGTTACCTTACTCTTCGTGTCTGACGATTACATCTGAGTGGAACATGCCTCATGTTTGGATAGCCCTTTTGGAATCGATCCAAGTTTGACACAGTTTGCGAACGGGTGTGCCTTGAACAGTTGAAGCACGGGTCCCTCTTGCAAAGGGTCCCAAAAATGCGAAGCGCAAGTTTTTTGCCTTGGCCCAACTCTGCACAGACAAAGCAATTTGATATGTTTCATGTTAAGTCAACCGAAAACCTGACAAGACCCCAGTTCGCGTTAAATTGAAAGGGTGTTCCATTCTGCTCCTAAAACAAACACCTGCCTAAGTATTTGGTGTCGCTTTAGCAGGCCTTTGCTGATGCAGCGCAAGCTTGGGACGAGAAAGCTGACTGGCTGTCTCCCAAGGTACATTGAGAACCCTTTTCTGCTTGGGGGTACTTCAAATGTAACCTTCAAAGGGACATCAAGCATGTTGAGGGCTCTCATGTTCCATCCGTCCGACAACACAAACCCATCCCAGCCTTTGCCCGAGCTTTGCAAGCAATGTACCCCGAAAAACTCCAGGCCTCAGAATCCATGGCTTTCCGCCATGGCCAATTGCACAAGTCTCTATGCGCTATCTATCGTCGTGGCTCCCAGAAACCCTTACAGTAGTTGGCAAAATTCTGAATGTCCTGTTAAGGGGTTTACGGCCGTCTCGCCCCTAAACGAGCAAAGCGCAAGGAAAGTAGAGGGGATGTAACATGCTGGCTGGCTTTCTCTTGCTTTCCATTTCAACCAGCCCTGAACAGGGTATCGGGTAACTCAAACAAACGCGCACACCCATGTTTCTTGGCTGGCCAACGTGGCGCCCGTGCCCGAACCGCCTGGCGCATGGGCCAAAGATCTCACGGACAGCCGCCGCAACTTGGAGCTTGGCATACCCAGGACTAAGGTCGCAGCCACTCGTTGTCAGCGTCCCGGTTTTGTCGAAGCAAGCAACCCGAACCTGGCCAAACCCCACTCCGAACCCTCAAAAAAACAAAAAAGCGCCCCCGGCCGAGACTTCTGTGGCAAACTGATGCATCCCAAGTCGCAAGTTTCGCAAGGGATCCCTTGACTCAACTGGAAAACACTATAAGTGTTGCAATTGCATCAACATTCAACAATTCTAGCAACCGGCCCTGCTAGACTCACTCATAAGCTGAAAAAACAGAAACAACAACACAACACACATTGACGGAGAACATGTTTTCGGTTTCGGCTTGGCCCCTCTCAGAAACCTGCTTGCTTTGCTCGCTTCATACCCCCTACCATAACGGGGGGGGGGTGGGGGGTCCCCAATTCCAATTATCTAGTCTTCCCCTTACAAAGGAAATGGAACCATAAATGGAATTCCAGAGGTCACCCCCCATCCTTTGCTCGGAATTTCCGCCTTCCCGGCCAAGGCGATCCGCTTCGGCACCACGCAGAAGATGGAGCTCTCGTCTCTCAGCCGCTGCGCGGACATGACCTGCCCGCAGGTCAGAAGAGGGACACAGGTGAAACAGCACGCGCCCCGAGCCCCGCGTTTCACACTTCGAGGGGAGCCGTCCATTTCCATTCTTAGGGATCCGAATATTTTCAGGAAACCATCAAACACCCGAAACAGCTGGTTTTTGAAAAGAACGACGGTTGAAAAGAATGGTTGGAATCAACCCCTAGAAAAATAAGATTCCTATACTGGTTCCACATGTTTTGAGACGCACCTTCAAATGAGCCCGTTCACATCCCCGCGATTCCAGACCCGGAAGTTAAAAAAGAGCCATTTGGAAAACCCGATCAAACCTTAAAGTACCCAAAACACCAACAACATTCAGCATGGTGAGCTCGTTTCACCGCCGGTGCGCTTGCATAGAATAGATATCATTGAGAGGCCCTTTCACCCAGGGAAACTGCCCCCTTTTGAAGGTCCCCCCCCTTTGACACTCACCCAAAAAGGGCTTCAACAAAGGGCCCCAAAAATTATACGCAAAAGTTTCGGCGCCTTTAAACCAGGGTGTCAACCACATGTCTCCAAAAATGAGTCAAACAAACACGATTCAACAACCAACAACAGCTACATGACCTGCATCAAAAGGTCCTTTACATGGAATGACCATTGCTTGGCAAACCACAAAAAACAAATGATGCCTCCTGGGACAAGTTCCCCACGGTCTTCTTTCTTTTCCGAGGCCGAACAACGGGTCCGTATCGATGGGTCAACGCCCCCGAGAACGGCCGAGAACGGGCCACGAGTCGGGTTCGGCCGTTCGGCCTGGCCCACGGAGAGGACGATGTGCAGCATGGTGGGCAGTACGCAGGAGCAGGTGAACACCGCGGAGGCCCAGGTGGCCGTGAGCGGCAGCTTCCTGAGCCAAGCCGCCGCTGGAAAGACCCGGGGGGGGGGGATCTCGTGGCGTGGTGGTTGGCTGGATTTTCTTTGGAGGCTCGGCGGATTTGTTGTTTGGACGTTTCCTAAAGGGAAAGCAAGAAAAGGAAACCAAGCACTGTTGGGGGTCTGCCAATTTTGATACATACCCAAAAATGGGTGCTTGTTGTGGACATGGGCTTTGAGGAGAACAGATGAAAACTATTTTGGGGGCTCCTCGATTGGTTTTCCTGGAGATGTTCGTAAACCAAGGGCATCATTGTAATCACTGGAGGTTTGAAGGGAGACCAAGGGAAACCTGCCCAGGCAAATCCGAACAATGACAACTACATTCAGACAAAGAAAGCACGGCCTATTGCACATGTCAGGAAAGCTGCCTCCTCCTGTAGCACGTTACGGCGTTCCATCAGCCTCTCAGCGGATCTAGGAAAGACTAAAGTTCGGCACAAATTAGAATGAGCTCACCGAGTCGAAGCTAAGATGAGTCAAGCAAAGAAAACACACTTAGAGGTACTTCCAGGATGTCTGTTGGTCTCTTTCGTTCGCCCGCTTGCGGGCTGAAACATCGTTCAAAACAGCAATTTTTGAGGCAGGAACTCAAACAACAGAAATACGTGTCACGTTTTGGATTTGATTAAGTTGAGTATTATTGGTTTAGGTGCAGTATATGTTCTAGAGGGTCCCCTAATACGTCTGGAGTTGGGGTTGGAGGGGAAGACAATGGAAGCTCGCTAGTTCAGTATTGGTTCACTCTTGTAAGGTTAAGTATTGAGGGGCGTTGGAATTGTTGAAACACAGTATTCATCATTCGGGGACCTTCAGAAATAGGGGGCCGTGATTCAACCATGCCATCCTTCGGCGCCATTGTACGCAGTAAGGCATGTTGTTCATAGCGGGGGACTGACATGGGCATCGTTCATTGAGGGTGCCCTTTTTGGGACTTCTTAGGGGAAACAAAAGGGTGCCTTAGGTTTCCCTTGGGTTTGGGTCTTGTTAAGGGAAGCAAACCCCATGTGGCGTTCACGGACACTTCATGGATAGGTCTCCAGACCAAATGGGGTGCCCTTTCCCCTTTGCCCCCTGGCCAAAGGTGGCGCGTCTTTGGAGAGGGAAAAACAAATTGCACACACTGTTGCTTTAAACAAACAAAAATGAATAGAAGAAGTGCCCAGCCGATGTTAGGTTAGACCCTGCCAGCTAACAGTCGTGTTGAAAGACCTGAGCGGCGGGTTTGTGGGTACTATCAGGGCCCAAATGATGAGAATGGGGCTGTGGGGTGCGTGAAAACCAAATTATGTCATGATAATTGTCGTGAAGGGTCTATTTTATACAGTCCAAAATGAGTCTAAAAAGGGGCCTCTTTTGGACCCCGAGGCATCTCCTGTTTGAAGGCGGCCAAGACAACCGGGGCCGTTCTTCAAAATGAGGCAGCGTGCCCCCAAACGGCAATGGCTTTCGTTTGGTGACCAACCAAACTCACCTCAGCTTACAAAGATGAACTAAACGCACCCCAACAAAAGACCAATCTAGGGCACGCAGAGAATTACCTTTTCAGATTCTGTTTCACATTTGGTCTACGACTCTACAATAAAATGATGACAATCATCATATGGGTGTGGCTCAAAATTAAACAGGGGGGGCAAACCGCAGGTTTTGGTACCCATGTTTCCACTTACCGATCGGGCAAGCCATTCTGGAATTCCGTTTTTTTGGTTGCCACAGCCATATGGAGGGAGACCCCAGAAGCCAACCAAAGAGCCACCCAACAAAACCAAACGAAGCGGTTGGCGGCTCCGCGCAGCGGCTTTCCAACGGCCCGAGGATTCCGAGGCGCTGGTCCTGCGCATAGCGCATGTACATCACCCTCATCAAGGTCACGGAGATGAGCAGCGCGTAGGCGATGAGCAAGAAGAACACCACCTCAGTTTTTTGGGCTGGTTCCATTTTTTAATTTATTTTGGGCCAAGGTAGACTTATTCAGAGGGGGAGTAGTGCACCACTGCAGCAAGGGAGATCACTACCATAAGCATCAAGGGTTGATCTTGAACAAGAGCTTCTGTGATAATTACCACTGCATGGAAGGGCCTGCTTTTCAGTGACTAATTCAGTTAAAGGGGTGGTTCCCTGGTATCACGGAGGTGGCAAACAACAAACTCATGCAGCTTGTTTGCCCCCCTGGAAACAGGGTAAACCAAAACTATCTAGTTAAGCTGAACATCTAAAATACATTGGAGGAGACCCCCGCAAAGATTGAATCTTGGAGCCGATGCAAGCTGAGGAGCGCTGAGCTGCTCGTCATATTTGAAGATCAGCTTGGGAGGGTAGAGGATCAGCAGCAGCAACTGGCCCTTCCTCGAGACAAAAAAAGAGGGCCACGTCTTATAGGTGTCTTTTCTAGATGCATGCCGGTGGTCTTCTTCAGATTGTGGTTCGACACAATCCAGCATATTTGGGGGAAACCACTTTGGGAGGCATCTTTGTTATGGGGGGAAATCGCCCCACTGCCCAACCAGCCCATACCTCCAGCATCACCCCTGTCCACTCCTGGGTTGGTCCAAATCACCCGGACGACAAGTTATTAGCTGCTGTTGGCTGGTTACTGGGAAATAGTAGTGTCCACAAGACGCGTTGCCAAGCTTCTGACAGCGTCAAAACACTAGATGTTTGAGACAACCTCTGAAAGTCGAACGCTCTAGGGAAGCATGTGGCTGGAAAACGCCTGTCAGAAAAAAAAAGAGCGCTGGATCCATAAACCTCTGGTTGATTCATGGGGGTGCTCCAATTCAGAGCAAATCCTTCATTTTTCAGCCTGTTAGTCAGCCAGGTTCTTCTTCAATCTGGGGGAGGGCATTAGAGGGATCTGTGGTGGATATGTCTCAAAATAGGTTGACCCTAAAAAACCGGTGATTTACGTTTTGGTTTTCCTTTAACATAGCCCCAACAAGGATCAGGGTAATTACCTTCAAACATCTATCTATCTATATATATATATATTTATGTGTGTGTGTGTGTTTGTATGCATGTATGAAAGAAGGAGTATGATCACACAACACGCACACACACACACACACACACACACACACACACACACACACACACACACACACACACACACACACACACACCGGTGGGCCAAAATCTGCTCCCGGCGTCTGCGTGTGGATGCCCGTGTGCGTGGCCAAAGCCCAGGTATCATCGTCCACCGCTTGCAGCACAGTTGTGCCGGCCTGAGGCGGACCACATCCGATCGATGCGAGAACTCGAGAGGCGTCGAGTTCAGGCCTTAAAGAGGAGGAGATGCAGATGCAACCAGTGACCCGAAACGTACAAGAAGAATCGGACCCTTTCGGGCGTCGATTCTATATGGGGGCACCTGAAGTCTGGGCTTGAGATCCAGTGAAACGAGCAACAAGAGCAAATGGTTCGAGGGTACCCCTTGTTAGGTCTCGTGTTGTTCTTATTCCAAGACATAATGTGTCAAACAAGGGCACCTGCTTGCCTTTGGGCTTCCCGTTAAGATGAAAAGGATACCCTCACAAACAAGTGCACACATGTGTTTGTTAGCAAGCTTGCAAACGTTCACAAAACGCTTTGGTCACTTGGGTTTGTTTCTGGCCCAGTTTTGATTCGTTACCAATCTTGTTAGGCTCCTTCAATGCCAGGTGTTGATTCGGACAGTTGTACTCGTCCGTGATGAGAAGACCCTTTGAGTGGGCAAGAACTCACGCTGAGAACGAGTTGAGGTGCGCTTTTGTTTAAGGGCACCTTTTTGGGGTTCATTGAAAGGGAAACCAAACGGAACTTAATGGAAATCATCCATTCTTGCAATGCAGAAACAAATCTGCACCCATGCCCACGGCCAAAGGGCTGTCCGTAGTACATGTCACCCACCCCGGCATTGAGTGTGGCTCACATGACAGCGCCCTTTAACTTTCCACGGTGTTGACTGCAAAGGTTCAAATCAAAGGGCAACGTTCCAAGGCCGGCCAGAAACGAAAAATGGAGCACCTGCATCGATTGACGTGTGTCTGCCTGCCAAGATGAAATAAGGTTTAAGGACTCCTCAAGTCAAGATCTACATAGAGAGCGAGTTTTACCGCCAGGTGAGCTCGCCGTAAAATATTCAGACGCGTATGCTGGACATCACTCAAAATGATCCTATGAAAGAAATGTTCACTTTGGGTGGCCCAGTTGGCGGCGCGATTCAATTTTGGATCGAGAGGCCACCAGCACGTGCTTCGTGGGGAAGCGCATACCAGGCCTAGGCCGCGAGAATTGGAGCCATGCCATGCCATGTTATGAACGGTGTGTTCATAGTTAGACTTCGCAAATGTGTGCATAGCATAACATACATATAAACCATATACTTATAAGTTATACAAATACAATTTGTATATGTAATATGACAAATACTGTATCCTTTGTTGGACCCCCTTTTGCGGGGTTCCATGTTAACTTGCAGGGAGGCATTCCGAAGTCAAGTGAGTGCCTCCCATCCAGCCCGAGGCGCGGGTCGTCCGGCAGGCGCTCCACCTGCGCGCAGAGGGGTGCTCCAAGCACCCGAGCCACACGGCTCTGGGCGCTTTTTTGGGGGGTACCCCTTTTTTGTAGGCGTTAAAGGGACACCAAAAGGAAAACCGCCATGTTGGGGGACCCGGTCCCCAAAAAAAAAGACACCCACATAATGTCCACGTGGGATTAGCAAGGGGTCCCCCCCCCAACGATGGGGCCACCTGGAATACTATCTTGAGATCCAGTTCAAGTGAGTTTCCATTTGATTTAGTACTGGTAGACTTGAGTTTCCATTTGATTTAGTATTGGTAGACTTGAGTTTCCAGTTGATTTAGCATTGGTGGAGCTTCCTTTTCAGATTTGCAACTGAATTTCCATTTGATTTAGTATTGGTGCAGCTTCCTTTTCTTTTTTCGTCGGGGGGCCAGGCAACAAGACTTTATTTCGGGGGGCCCTGAAATAATGTCAAATTGGGGGCTGAAGTACTACCCCCTTTGATTGTGGGCAAGTTTTAAACTGGATATGTTGAATTTGGGGCGCTGAAGGACAAGTTGCCAAAGATCCAAGGACGAGGTGTTGGCTTGGCTATCTCTCCTCTCCTTTTTCTGCTTCTTTTTTTTGTTTTGGGGGGAAAAGTTTGGGCACAGGTGGCGGGTGCTTGTCTTTATTCCAGGTGCATTTATTAATCTCTTTGGGACTTTATTTGTCTTTGTTCCGCGTGCATTTATTAATCCTAATTATGTGGATATTAGAGGCTTGGCCCCTGGAAAAGAAACACAGTTAACAAAAACAACAGTACGGACTTTCTTGATACAGCTCGGTCACCCTGTCAAGGCTTCTGCAACCGAATCCAACAAGTGGTCCATGAAATGAACAAAGCCCCCGCTGCCTGGGGTGAACGATGCCCGGCGTTGGGGGCACCTTTGAACAATGGGCAGTAACCTGGCGAAGAAACACCAGCCTCCAAGACCCTTTAGAAATGGTGTCGTCGAACTTTTACGACATCTCAAAAGAACAACGGGTGATCACATCGGGCTCCACCGTGAGAACATTGCATCTCATGCTGCATGCTGCCCTGAGATGCCATCCCAAGGAACCCTCCTCATGGTTAGGGGCTGTTGTAGGTGCGTTCTTCAGGCAAGAAATGCGTCTCTCAAAAATTGGCTTGCCTTTGAAACCATCCAACAAGAGATCCACTTATCTTAAGACATCCCCAAATGATGGGTTATACTATACCCCTGTTTCTTACGGCGGCCCAAGGACTGCAGGATGACATCCCCTTGCGCTCTAGATGAACACGTGGAATGGAGAGGCATGAGTGGAGTTGCAGGGAGTACTGATGTCAAGCTTTGACATCAACAATCGGTGATCCGCTAACCAAACACAGGCGGTGCTTTGGCGAATGTAAAGCGACCCGCACGTCGCGTCGCACGCATCCTACAAAAACCAAAGTTGGTATTTCGAAGTCGGTGTGCCAAATCGTGTGCCCCTTGTATACACTCTTGTGAACAATCTTAGAAGTACATAGGTTTTGTTTTTTCAACATTCATGGAAGTGCATGTGAGTTTTTTTCAAGAAACATGGAAGCTGCACAAACTTGCCCCACACCGGTTTCGTTAACAAAGATCACCCCCAGTAAATCCCTGGGAAATACATAAACCCAAGCCCCGCCATGTTAGCTAAACCCGCTTTCGGCAGATATATCAGTTTGCACTAACATGGAAGTGCACAGGCCCAAAATCACATAAATGACTTTAGACAATCGTGGACGAGGAAAAAACAAAAAGCCTGGGAGCGTCTAAGATTGTTCGAAAGAGTGTAAGTCACCGCTGCGCCTAAGCCACAGCTGCCCCCACCCGCGTGGGCATGAAATACACAACTGGGTTTCGATTGATCCCGATCCCCATCTTTCGAAACCTGCAGTCATTTTGAAACCTCAACCTCCCCCCTTCTTGACACCCCACTTTGGGATTAGAAACTGCGTGTTGAGGGGTCCTTCAACCAAAATTGAAGAAACACATCAAGAAATCACGTCTTGTCGACTTACAACAGCTCCCAGCCCCCCTCACTCTCTCTCACCAAGTTCAACCCACTTGGCAAGGTTTATAACAATGGATCATGGTTCCACAATAATTCCCAAAAGACAAAACATCCCCCGCCCCCGGCCACTCCCATTCCCAACACGGCAATTTCCGAGTAAGGATTTTGGACAAAAGTATGTCATGCTTAGTATGGATGTGGTGTTGGTTTACTCTTGGTTCTAGGTTGCCGCCTAACGCCACTGGAGTTGGGTCAGCGGGACACTTGCTTGCTGGAATAGAATTGGCTTAGCGTTGGCCGAGTCGAACTTAGTATCGGGAGATTTGGGGTCGGGGGCACATCATGGTTATCCATACCTTGCATATAATATGGGGGAGGGATCAACCAGAGCCTACTGGTTGGGCTGATCCGAAAATCCCCTCGCAGCTCCCCCACCCAAAACCCTCCCAGGCCCGCAGCCCAGCCCTGCAGCCGAAATGCTGGCGCGAGGCGCTGCACCGGCATGGACTCCCCGGTGAGCGTGGACTCGTCGCAGACCGCCGCGCCCTTGAGCAGCAGCAAGTCGCAGGGCACCTCGAACCGAACCGTATGGGACCGGACGGGCGTATGGGACGGGCTATGGGAGATATATGGCTGTGGCTCAAATAGATGTCCCAAAATGGCCTTGGTACATGGAACCAAAGACTAAAACTTGCGTAACCCCAGCTCTTGAACTTTGAGCAACACCCATGTGGATGTGCCACTGGACGCCAGCAACACAAAATATATGTGTTGTTTGATAGGATGTAGGGGTATGGGATATGCACCTATGTGGGTGTGAATTTCTACAGGGTTCTCGCATGGGAGGAAACCTCAGGCAAGTTGGAGGCTCCGGCAAAAAAGCGGGGAGCCCCATAGGATGGCCATTTGTGAAGGGTTCCCAGCAGGGAGTTCAGGGCAACCATGAATCGCCGGCAGCAAGGAAAGTTGGCCCAACTCTGGGGTAGACCACTGTAGTGAACCTTGGAACATGACACGTTATCTCTGGATACCGGTTACACTCTAGTGAGTGGGGAACTGTTTGTTGAACCGTTCGTTTCAACAACCAGCGCTTTCCGGCACAAATTGCCGGGTCCGTGTTTAGCAACAAAAGAATAAGTTTCCGCGGACTTGGTGCTTGTGGGACAAGTTTACGGTTCCGTTGGATGGAGTTGGTTCAGGCTTTCGATTCACGGGGTCCGATTCAAGCTCCCACTTCATTTCAACTGAGGCTTCAACATTGCGATGAACGATTCGGGGTCCACACACACACACACTCTTCCCACGTATGAAGTTCTAGCAGCCTTGAATGTATTGAGACCACAGCTGACAGAGTCTGAGCTGTTCAAGGGTAAGCCTTCATCCCTCCCTTGGGCTATGCAACGGGGCCTCCCCTATAGAGATTCTGGATAAGGATTGGCCAACCCTCCATTTTGAACAGCCCAGAGAGTTTAAGCCTGAACGGCGCTTTCCTTTTGAATCCTTGACCCAATGGCAAGAAGCCTTTCGCGCGAAAAACAGCCTGAGGTCCCAAGCAAACGGGTGTCCTAAAAGGCGCACCCGTGAACCACGCGGTTTCCAAGTGTGATGTCCCTTTAAAACCATCCCAGGACCATCCCAATGGAGGCCATTTTCCGCGACACTCAACTGTGCAACACCGTCCGCGGAGATTCCGCACCCTGAAATGATACTTTCACGCAATCCCATTTTGGCACCCTTTCATTAAGTTTCTTGACAGAGCTTTTGATCCATGCTCACGAAATGCACATATTTGCCTCCCCTCCTGATATTTAAGGGGTCTACCAAAGCCATTTCAAGAACTAAAACGGCACCTCCCCGCATTATTCCGGTTCAGTTGGGATTGTTCCTTTCTATCCTTAATCCTTCTACCTAGGTGTTGCTTGCTGCTCACATGGGTTGTTCTTTGCTTGAGCAACCTATTGAACCATATGTCAGCGTTTCTGTTGGAGTTGGTACCCCCTCTTTTTGGTGGTATTACAGGAAAATCACAAATATTGAATACCATTTTGGGACGGTGCCCCCTAAAAAAAAGACCCCCCGTATCAACTGTTGGTTCATGTGCCCAAAAAACGAAGTTCGGGGGTCCCATGAAACAAAGGTTGCACACATGCGGGATTTAACCCTTTCTGTCATACCCAAGCGGGCCATCCGTGACTACTTTGTCACTTTAAAGCGGGTCCTTGGTTATCACAAAACTTGGCTCTGGGGTACACACACAAAAAAAGCGCGGATTCTGTTCCATCATTGAAATGTTATCCCAAACATACCAGTACTGCGTATGGACAAAATCCTGCACAGTTGAAACCATGGTTGAAACCTTGTTTGTTGGTATTTACAGGAGACTCATATCACTCTGTTGGTTTTCTTTTCGGTGGTGCGAACCGGATTTCGACCGTCCACAGTATGAACCCCTCTTTTTTGGGAGACCTGAAAAGCTCACATCCTGGGTGGATGGGCCAAAATAAGTCCAAACTTCTTGTTTACCCTAAAACGGGTCCTTCCCAAACAGTTTTTGAAGTCCAGGAACGCAGGAGCTGAGAAAGAGTGGACCCACAACCCTTTCCCATGTCCGGCGCTGTGGCAGCCCATGTGGCCGGTCCGAGATCCGAGGTGCTGGGCCGCTCTCCACCTTCACCACATCCCCCGGAACCAAGTCCCCAGCGTCCACCTCCCGCGCTCTGCTCTTGCCATCCCCGTGAGGTTCGTGCAGACCAGTGGCCATGGGACAGGCTCTGTTTTGGGGTTGATTTTTAAGGGACGCAAACCAGTGGATGTCTGAATCTTAATTGGGCAACCCTACGGCCTTAAACTTCCCTTGGAAAAGTTCAAGGTTCAAGCTTCAAGATCCAAAGCCTGTAGCAATCGCTAGGGCCGCTAGGGTGGCAACCCGGGGGCAATTCCCGGCATCTGAGAAGCATGCAAACTGCAGCCGCAGCCAGGGCTCTTTCAGCCGGCACGTCACCCACCAGGGGAAAAATGGCCATCCGGGGTGTTTTGAGGGTCAGGGACGAGTTACGATGTGTGAACAAGCAAGTTGTTGTGCTTATGTCTGGTGGCACGGGAATCAAGTGCGCTCCAGGGGTTGTGCGGGGCTCACTGGATTCCCAACACTGCAACTTTGGGAGGTCCAAACAATGGAAACTGAGGGACCCCTGATTGATCCAGAGGAAACAAAAGCCAAATGCTTGCTTTGTTCATGGGAACTCCTTTTCAACCAACCGGAAACATGTGGAAACCCAAAACAAGTCCGCCCAACCGTGCAGGAGCGAAACTCGTGGAATTCCCACGAAAATCATGAGCCTTGAAACTGCAAGGTATTGGGATGCGGTTTTCCTCTTGGGGGTTACCCGGTGTCAGTGCCATGTTCGTGGCAGGGCCTCCATGACCTGGCCGTCGCGCAGCACCCGCGTCTTCAGGTTCTGCTCCTCAGCTCCGAAAGGGTGAAAGTTCCGCGGATTAATTTCCGCAAATGGCCCAAAGCCGTGTTTTGCACTGCTTTTTAAACTTCCAAACCCATGGATCCATGAAATGTTTAGCTACTTGGCGGGATTAGTTCTATGATGGAGCTATTTTGAGCCTGCACGATCCCAGTCTTTTGTGCTTGTTTGGTGCTTCCAGTGCCGACAGATCGGACACCGGAACAGAACCTGCAAAGGAATCGAGGAACATCCAACAATACTCGAGTCACTAAACATGAAAATATTATATATATATATATATACACGGCTCTTTCTCAAAACAAAGCACTCCTCCAGGTGGTTGAATTTCTTTGGGTTTCCCTGAAGCCCCCGTGCCAAAAGGGACCACTATCTCGAAACACACGCATACGTGCAATTAACAGATTCGCATTGAAGACATGGAAGGAACACCCTTTGGGGGTGGTTTGCCTCTTGGAACCTTCAACCCTCTTTCGCTGATTGTGCGTTGTAGTAGTGTTAACTTTGGATTCATCCCGAGGACTATATTGATCAGGGGTGGCTCCGCTTCCTATGAAATGATCCTATGGATTATGGAAATGATCTTTTTTAGGCAGTTCCTCTGACGAGTAGGGGTGGCGTCCTACGGGTTGATCCGATATTCATATGACGGTATGGACACCCATATTGTTGTTGGAAAACCCTGAGCTTGTTTGCTCTAGAAGAAAATAGTCATGGGTGCTGGACAAACCTTTCCGGGTTTCCCAGGCAGTCCAAGCCAGGCGCCAGAGTCGACCCAAACTGCAGCCAAATTCTTAAGCCACCCCCCCAGTAAACCACCCAACAAATAGACAGGCCAGCACAAACGTGGCGCTTCGGTCAACCTCCGACCGAAAGGTTTCCCAATTGGGTGCTCCGGCCACAAAACAAGTAGGCCATAGCCGTAGATATTATTAGGATAATTGGGGTTAGCTCTCCTACAAACATAACCTAAGATCGCCTACTTACGCAGTGGGTTGAACACCCAAGCAGGCCTGCTTTGTCCAAACAATCAAACAAACAAACAAACAAACACACACCCAAACCCACACCCACACCTACACCCACACACACACACCACACACACCCATGCCCACGCCCACACTTACACCCACACCAACACCCCCACCACACACACACACAGCCACACACACACACACGGACACACACGCACACACACAGTCACACACAGGCACGCAAACACGCACAGACACACAGACAAACACAGACACACAAAAGTCACACACACACATTCATACTTATATATATATACATATATATATATATATACACATAACACTATACACACACAGACAAGCAGACACGCAGACACCCTACATGCAGACGCGCAGACACGCAGACGCACAGACACAGAGACACAGAGACACAGACACGCAGACACGCAGACACGCAGACACGCAGACACGCAGACACGCAGACACGCAGACACGCAGACACACATACACACAGACACACAAACACACAGACGCACAAACACACAAACACAGAGACACACAAACACACCCACACCCACACTCACACCCACACTCACACCCACACCCACCCACACTCACACACACACACACACACACATCGCGCTTTTTTCATGTTTGCCAACGAAAAAAAAAAGACACGATTTTGTTTTTCTGCCTTGTCCATTCGCGGGTTTCAAAGCCACGAGAATCCGAGGCGCCATCATGGACTTGATGGACTTTTGGCTGGCCAGGCGGACCGAGGCGTTGAAGAAACCCGAGGACACAGCGATGCTCACCGCGATGATGGTGTAGTGCCAGTAGGAGAACCACGCCTTTGTCTCAGGAAGACTCAAACATGGGCCTTGGTAAAGGGTACAATCAAAAAAGACACATTCCTATGGGTTTGCCACGGCCTTCGGTTGGTACAAAAAGGGGGAGAAGCAATGAAGTTAACAAGGTGCTTTTGTTGTTGTTGCAGCTGCTGCTGCTGTTGTTGTTGCGTGGGATTTGAGGCTTGCGTCACATGTTGTTCTTCCTGTTTTAGGTGATACAAAAGCGAAACCCAAAGGCAAACCACCCTTGTTGGGGTCATCCTATTTAGTACCAGTAGCAGAACCAGACCGTGTTTCTCAAAACAAACCTAGAACCATCTCTCTGTTGGATGCTTTGAAGGGGGAACCAAAAGGTGCATTGGTTGAGCTTGTACCCATGTCAGGTTGGCTTAAACCGATAGGAAAACCCATCATGTGTCGGAGGCCCCCTGCTTAGTTCCAGGCGAACAGGACCTCATGACGCATGACGAGCTGATGAGAGAGAAACTGTTGGCATCTGTTGGCAAGGCAAAACCACAAAAAGGGGGAAGCCGTTACAAAGGAAGCCGGAAAAGGGGGGGGCTCCTTTGCTGGAGTTGGTGTCAGGCAAACCCCAAAGGAAGCCACCCTCCTGAAGTCCCATCGTGTGGCCAGCCAGTAGCTGAACCAGACCTCACGCGAGATGACAGGAAAAGTGGCAGGCAAGGCAAGAAACTGGCAAGGCTCAAAAAGGAATGCCTGAAGAAACAAAAGAACTAGACCTCATGCTATGCGTACCCGACCAAACCCTAGCATGAAAGGAAGCTACCCATCAGGCAAAACCTGTCATGAAAGCTTAGCGCGCACCTGTCGTAAAAGGAGTCTGAGTCTACCCAGGACGGTAAACGCCTGGATGAGCAAAGACAAATCCAAACTTCTTGTTTGCCACTAGAATTGTCTTCAGAAAAGAACGAAGTCTAGGAACTCAGGGAGTGACTTCACCCTATGTTATGAGCAAACAATTGCCTACATAATATAACCCGCACCCCTTCCAGTGGCCATGGCACAAAGGAGGCATCCGCTCTCCGGCCCTATTTGCCCCTCGAAACAGTCCGTTCGCTCGCAACAAAACCGGAGCCAGGCTGCGCAGACCGCATAGATGGCGAACTGGTACCTGGGAAATATGTTGGTGTTTCTTTTTCTGAGGGCAACCCTGTTCTGACTTTACAAACCCAAAGGGAAACCAGCCAGTTTGGCTCGCACTATTTTAAACAGACACATGTTCCAGGCAGACATAGCAACATGTGTGAAACCAGCCAGTTTGGCTCGCACTATTTTAAACAGACACATGTTCCAGGCAGAAATAGCAACATGTGTGTGGTGTGTTTGTGTGGTGTTTGCGAAGGTTCCTGCTCTGCTTGGGTAGAAGAAACATCAATTTGGCTTCGGGTTGCCCCCAATGTTCCACATTGCCTACATAAAAAGCGGCGGCGGTGGTGGACAAATTCCTTGGTGGTTTATCCCAGTATATCCCAGTATTCATAGGGTGTCATCCATCCCAACTGGTGCAGGATTCTGTCCATTGACAGCATGTTAAAACAAGCAAATGTACCCCCTGAAGCAACACAAAGGGTCGAACAATCGTGGCTCAAACATGTCAGAGTTTGCTGGCGGCAGGGTTCCAGGTTTCCCGCCATGCTGGCACCTGTTGCACTCCTCTTGTGGAACTAACCTACTACCAAACAATCCGAGGACGTACTCAAAGAGCGAGGGGTAGGCCTTCACCGTTCCTTTCCAATCCAATGGTTGTCAAGAGCCGGGCCCAATCCCCATGGCTCATCGAACTCTCGGCCATGCAACTCTATGAGCACAGCTCGCCAAGGAATCCGAGACACGTCTGGCCACTCCCAACATGCGCAATGTCCCCCTGTTTGATGTTCTTCCAGTTGGCTGCCCTATTGTCTCCTAATTCAGAAAAAAAAAAAAAACATGACTCCCTCACCACTGTTCAAATGGGTGTGGCTCAGAAATATCGAAATGGAACCCTGGTAAATGGAAAAGACTAAATCCTGCGGTGCCATGTCTCTGAACATCTTGAGGAACACCCAAATGTGCCATACGCAAAACTCATGGCGGGCATTTCAGGGGTATGGGAAACTTTGCGTTGGCCTCAAACTTGGGGGTGAAGAGATGGTCCCAATGAGTCAGCCCATTTGAGCGGGCCCGAATCATTGGCCATTCCATGAATTACAAAGCGACGAGGGGCACCACGCCTCCTCGCGCCATGCCGAAGTCCAAGAGAGTGAGGAAAGGCGAACACATGAACCACACACTCAAGCTTGAACTTCTCCACCAAAGAAACGACGAGACATCCACCAAAAAAAAAATCCTCATGAAACACACATATTGTTCCATGCACAAATGGTAGACTGCCCTCGAGAATCATTGGATTTCCACTCACCATGCTGTTGATTGAACAAGGGACAAGTGCCGCCTTTCCATCCCTGCTTGTTCCGTGGCCAGGACGCAGGAAGAAGAAGGTACAGAACTCTTCGGTCAGCGCCTGAGTCCAGCTGTCCACCTCGCGCGCATGAAGATAAGACCACCTGTGTGAACATGACTATCAACAAGATCGCTTTAGCAACCAAGCGGAGGTTGCTGATGTTAAGGATACCTTGTTGTTGAGCTTGTTTGTTGGGTGTTCGGGTTGTGAACATTACCCCTTTTTTCCCATGGAAGTGATCTTGGGAGGGCAATGCTCAAAAGGTATGTGGAGGTTTGCGGACAACTTGCAATCATTCCCAACTGAAATCAAGGGTCCCTCCCTTCCTTTAAGAGGAACCCTGCTGGGCTTCTCCTCATGCCCAGTTTTAGTCACTGGGGGGGAGACCAAGCTTCGCTTTAAACAAACCCGACCGCTTCAGTTTCCGCCTGCCTCGAAGGGGATTTGGTTTGGACCCGCGCTCCTGCCGAGAAAGCGCCGGGCCGGCGCATAGGTATAAACATGGTGGGGGGGAGTTGACTGGTCAGGAAGGTTGAAGCTGTTTGGACAAAGATACAGCTGAGTTTTGACACTTGAGCACCCAAAACCCAGACGTATGCTGCTACCAAAGTCCTTCATACAGCTACGGCCCTCAAACCCTCTCAAACCAGGTAGCTAAACTAATCCTTGTCCTGAGGACACTTGGGCTTCTATAAAAATAGGCGGGTCCAGAACCGTTGGCAGTTGTTTCCCTTGGCTTGGCTTTACGAAATCCTTTCTGGCTGACAACGTTTTAGCTGAAAACATCCCGTGCATTGTACCGATAAGGCAGTCGTCAAAGAACCCCAGCAGAAATAATGTCCAAGCTGGGGACTACGGGGCACCCCTTGTGCTGACGTCGAGTATTGACAGCTCACACAGTAATCCAAGATCCCTCATCCTTCCCTACAGCTGCGCACCTGGCGGAACTGACTCGTCGGAAGGGGACAGGTGTCAGCAAAAACGCAAAAACCATCTAGAAAACCACCGCTTTGGGCAAAGGAATAGGGCTTTGCTCCCAGGAAACGGTGGATGCTCTACGTAAATGTTGCAAGGTAACCAACCACACTTAATCCCCAAATCACGGCAGATCACGGTACATGACGGGGCCCTTGTTCCCATTGCGATATTTTGGGCAGAGCGCACCTGTCAGCAGCCTTGGAGATCTACCAGAGACGAGGCTCAACCACCTTCCAGTGGCCTTCGCTGGGGCTGGCTTCGTTTCCGGGACCCACATGAATGTGTCCTGGAAGAGCCTTTTGAGGGAGGGCCTCCCCAGATATGGTCTTGCATGTTTGATGTTTCTTCAGGTTTTCTGTGTTCTTCATGATGAGCCCAGTCTCCCAAATCAAGCAAGAATTTCGGAGGGGTTCCAAAATGTAGGAAAGTGCAATTGTTTGCTATTGAAGCCTATTAAGCCTTAATGAGCCTTAATAAGGCTTATTAAGGCTTATTCAGGCTTAATGTGGTGGGGAGGCCCCCCCCCCCAAAAGCTGCACAGGGACACGCTTTTGACCCCCCCTTCCCCCCCCGCCCCCCCCGCTTTGCCTCCCCTCCCTCCCCCCCCCCTCCCCTCCCCTCCCCTCCCCTCCCCTCCCCTCCCCTCCCCTCCCTCCCCTCCCTCCCCTCCCCCCCTCCCCTCCCCTCCCCTCCCCTCCCCTCCCTCCCCTGCCCTTACCTCCCCTTACCACCCCTCTTACTTTTCAACAAGAAATAATTATGTTGGTCTCTTCAAAGTGTCGCACTTTGACTAGAAATCTGGGGCATATGTTCTAGGATTCGATGCGATTGGCCAGCTAGCGGTCAATCAGTCAATCAGCTTCAAATGTTTCTTCATTGAGAAGGAGCTTAATAAGTTTTAACTGCTTAGTAAGGCTTAATAAGCCTTAATAAGGCTTAATACCGTTCAATACCGCTGAATAAGGCTTAATAAGGCTCAATATGGATTTGGGCATGTTTCCTCAAATCTGGGGAGGCCCTCCCTTGGGAGGCTCTTCAGGGACACACGAACATGCTCCTTCACCGACTCAGCCCAGGTGGTATCCCCAAGAGCTTCGGGGAAGCTCTAACCCTCTGCCCCAAACCACCCCTATCGCTTGTCGTGGTAGAGACCCCGTAGCTTCAGCTGGGTAAAAACAGGTTCCGGAAGGAACCCTCCTTCACCCTTCCGGGAAGCTGCCCCAAACCACCCCCTATCGCTTGTCGGGGCAACCCCGTAGCTTCAGCTGTTGGGTAAAAACAGGTTCCGGGAAGCTGCCCCAAAACAAGCCCTCACCGCCAATCCGTGCAGAGACCACCTAGCCCTTGAAACCGGGTCCTGTACATCTCCTCCACCGTCGGGAAGTTTCCCGGCGATGAGGTGCCCCGGGATCTGAAGGCAGAAGAAAAAAAACAAAAAAACACGGGGGATTCTCCTTTTAAGGGGACACCCGAAAGTGGTACAAACCTGGTTGCCCAGTGACTCGGCTAGAAAACCGGAAACGGGTCTTTGTGGAAATGGCCGTTTTAGTGTGGAGCCCACCGGACGAAATGAGAGTTAGAGGGTGCCAACGAACAACCGGGATTCTCCAGGGTCTACTTTTGATTTCCCGAGAAGTGAACGGGAAATCTTTGCTCTCCATTGGCCAAAATGGGCCGATCCACACACATGTCGCACATCAGGGGGCGTCAGTTTGGGCTGACCTGGTCTCGACAGTCAATACGAGGACATGGGACATTTAGAGATCGTCCCCTGAGCGTTATAAGACTTAGAGCTCCCCCCCTATTCTCGTCCCTCCCAAATGAAGCTTAGACTAAGTTTGACCCGACCTCATCTGGGTAGGGAGCTAAGAACCCTTCAAAGGGTTCTTGCTATTTTTTCCGTGCTACCGACTGCTGCTATATTTGCTCCTCAGGTAAACCAGCTTCTGCCTTGGCTAGGTCCAAGCCTGCGTTTCGGATCTTCATGTGGGGTGATTGGGCTGCTTCGAGCCATGAGTTGCAGCTAGCAGTGCAGTCCAACGAAAAGTGCCATTTGCAAAACAATTGGCACATTTTTCTCCTCGCAAACGTCCGCTTAAGCATTGGTCGTACACAAAAGACCAAAGCAATCCCTCGGCCCAAGCCTAGGGTCCCCTACAAAAAGACCACCCCCCACCGTTTGTAAAAACCAAAGCCATGCGAACATCCCGAGGTCCCACGAAAGTCTCTGATGACTTTATGAACATGACAGGTCTGGTTTTGAAGCCCGTGACCAATCCATTCCTTGGTGGACCTAAGGTAGAAACATATCAAATATCATCTTCTGATTGTGTGTTTATATGCTGTCACACATCTCAACCCTTGAAAAATAACATTTAGTTCTGAGACCCCAGCTTCTGGCACCCTCCTCGAAACTCCGAACCGAACGACTTTCGACTTGAACGACCTTCACGCAACTTAGAAACATCACGTGCAACCCGATTTCAAAAAACCTATGAGATTCAAACCTCTACTTTTATATCATGTTGGTCAAGGGCCTTGGAAGTCTGATACATTAACATTTATGTTGGGCCCCGGTTGGTATCATTTTGGGGTCAACTTTTGGGCCAAAATGTAACCATTGACCCAGGGCCAAACGAATCAAGGGCTTGCGGAGAAGCCCTGCCTCAGCCCGCCGCCCTGCTGGAGCTCAGTGAAGGCGTCCTGGCCTTTCCGCAAGCCTCGCGGAAAAGGGGGGGGAGGAGACGGGGTTCTGGTAATCATTGGGCTTCTGCTTTTTTCCCCCCCCCTGTTTTTGTTTGTCTTCGTGTTTTTGCTTTGTGTGGTTCTTTTTTGAGGTCTCTGTAAGGGAATTCCTTCAGGGATTTTTTGTGGTTGGATGTTGTTTTGCAACTTGGCCTCCTCAAAGCCATCCCTTTGGGGGCTCCCCGAATCACCCGCAAAGGGGGTTGGCTGGATAAACCGAAAGAACCACCGAATCCCTTTGACAGATGGATGTCCATACCCTGAAAACCCACAGAGCCCAGAGGAGGTCGCGGAGAGCTAAAACTGTCGCCTTTGAAGTGCCCCCGACTGTCCACTGGGTCATACGGTGGGGGGTGGGCGTGGACCATGGGGACACTCCAGCAAACCCCAAATGGCACAATTCAAGTCAGGATCCCAATTTTGGGCTACCCAGGATAGCCTTAAACCCAGGGATGGTTGAGTTCCCACATTGCATAAAAAACTGGGTTGAAGTCTACCTACTTTCGGTTAGCCCCAAAAACCAGGACCCTGGTTGAGGCATTAAAACAAAACGGTGGATTAAAAAGGGTGATAATATTCAAGGTAATACTAATACATGTGCAAATATATCTATATATTTATAAAGTGTCGTGCTCCATATCAACAGCCAGCAAATCTTTGTACTAGCTGTTCCCTCATGGGCGTCCCCACAATTCCTCTCGCCCCAAATGAACCAGCATCAGGACACATATCATAGCCTGCCAGGACTTGCCATGGTTCGCTTGACCAGTCCCTCCATACCGTGGGCAAAAATGGGTCAGTAATACATCCATTGCTAGTATCATGTGACGGTGTGTTGAACTTCAACAAGGCATCACAAAGCCACATGATACGAGCAATGGATAGTATTGCTTTACATGGAAGTCACAGGAACACCACCCATTTTGCCGGGTCCCGTTATCTTGACGGCTTGATTGTCCTTCAAAGCGATTACCCGCTGGGATGGCATTCAAGACGACCACCGCACATGGGACACCAATCCCCAACCAGCGGACATCAATCCCCGATAGCCGCTACCTGAACTTCTGCCCTCTTGGTTCCCCTTCCAGCAACTCAGTCCGCATTTCGATGCAACGGAGGCAAGCCGTCGCCGGATTTGTGTTCAGCTTGCCGGTAGCTCTCAGGTCTTTGAGCTTTCGGTTCCACTGCTCGACGGACTGCTGGCGTAGGCCCTCCGGGTCTTGTCTTTGCATGCCAGTTCTGCCATGCCGATATGCCACCCAGCACTGCACTTCCCATCGATCTCTGTAACATAGGTTGCAAAGAAGTAGTCAGCGAACTCGCCGCCATGCCCAGTCATCTGCTTCCACAAGCTTTGCAATGCGACATGAAAAGCAGTGGCTTGTGGAAGGAACATGAATTCGTAAATAAAGGCAAGGAAAAATGCCAGTGTCCGGCCCTTCAGTCAAGATTACAATTATCTTGTCCCTCGATGGATCGCTAATGTGATTGTCGGGAAACCAAGTCTGTTACGGTTGCCGGTTCTTCTCGGAACTTTACCACCCCGTTCCAAACAAACACCCACCTGGCAATAATGTTTGGTCCAATTCCTATTTGGGTGTGAATATTGATTGAGCACCGTGGTGAGCATCATTTGCATGGGTGTGACAAAATGAAGCGGGGCACGGCCCTTATTTTGACGGGGTGTTCCTTTTAAACCAATTCCGAAAAGACCACCCTCAAAACAACAACGCACCCACAAAAAGACGTATGTCCACCCATGTTTCTTGACCAGACTTAGACTCCCTGCAAAAGTTAAAGCTTTGCTGGCAAGAAAAAATAAAGGAACGTCAGAAAGGCTATCAGCTTACAATGTGGTACGCCAAATGGTGGGTTGTCCGTGGAGTGGCCCTTTGAAGCCTTTTGCGATGGGCTGAACCTCGGTTTCTTTCAGACCAGGCCATGAAGCCGTTTCCTCCCCGCAGTGTTTCACAATAAGCGCCGGTTGCGAGAGTAAGCCGAGTCGCTGCTGCTGGGGTCATGCTGCGTGAAGCCGTCGTTCTCGGAGTCCTAGTGGCTTCTCGACTCGCGTGGCAATAAATCTTCAGAAGATCTACATCTACGAGGTCCTCCAGTAGAGAGGATAGAATAAGGGTACCAACTCTTATCAGTAGTCTACTTTAGCAGGGGAACCCTCCCCCAAAAAAGGGGAGAGAAGGGACCGGGTCCCTGTCAGGTGCCATAGCAACGTGGGAGAGAGGGTAACACATCAAGATCTAGCTTGAGACTATTTAAATAATAAAGTTGTGAATAGGTCTATGTCTAAAAAAGGTAAAGGTTCGGAAACCATCAGCTGCATATTCTGTATGACACAGAGGATCTGAACAAGTCGAGACAAAACACAAACACCTTGAATAGGTGTGCGCCTGAAATGAAGAGTTGTACAACATCGCGTAGAACATGCAAAGCTCTATTTAACAGAGGGTCCACAAAATGAACAACCACACAAACAGCATTCCTCCTATATATCGGCTTCCTTTCGGAAAATTGAAGAATGGACAATTTAGTGGCTTGGCCAAGCCAGACACTCAAAGGAAAGCCGGGATACAGGGGCTGCCGCAAACGCCAACGGGCTGTAAGCGCCAGCCAGGTTCCTGGGATATTAGAAGTAAACCAACTACAAACCGTTGTAAACGGGAGGTGGGGGGGTGGGGTGGGGGGGAAGGGCGTCCCTTGCCCAATTGCAAAGGCAAGGCGCAAATGGGTCCGCCTCAAAATAGTGCTTGGGGGTTCCTTAATATATTGGAGCCTCTCACAAAATCAGCAAGTGCAAGCTTTGGAAGGTTCAACTCACCTTTCGAAAGTTGCCACACAGCGGCACAACATGAAAGTTTGGTATATCTTCGGTGGTTCCTTTGTTCAACAACAAAAGAAAGAACCGGGTTTCTGTTGAACATATCCTTTCAATTGTTGGTTTGAAGGAAAAGAAAGAAGAAAAAAAAACGGACGCCACTGGCAGATGGAAGTTAGCGGAGTCAGACGCCTGCGGCTCACCTCTCTGAGTCTCTGAGTCTCTGAGTCTCTGAGTCTCTGAGGCTGTGGCATAGATGTAGCGCTGGCACCGAAACCTGGGGTTCTGAGCGGCCGATCGCCGCGCCGAGAAAAACAAACGTGGCCTTCCGGTTGCGTCAACAATAGACTGCTCAAATGTCAAGCAGGGAAGAAATTGGACCATGACTCTTCGCGGAGGTTCAGCTTCACTCACTCACATGCAGACGGACCGTCAGTGTGACAAGCAACAAGGGGACCGGTCCAGCTGCAACAAAAGTCAATTTGTATCACAAATGCCCCCTGACATTATTCATCACCCATCTCGTTAGAAGACATTCTGCTCCCCTCATTTTACCATTCTCACTGCAGTAGAAAAACGGCAACCCCCAGTGCCTGACTTTGATAACCGAGAAATACGACCCCGGCACCGACAGATACATTGCTAGACTCAAATTTCACCCAGAGGATTTTCGTAGGGAAAGCCACCCCCTGGTCCTCCAGTGGAGAGGTTAGAATAAGGGTACCCTTTTTCTGTAGTCTATTTTAGTAGGGAAACTCTCCCCCAAACCAGGGTAAAAGGGCACTACTGAACTACTGTGGCACTAGCCCCTGTGAAGTCTATCCAAAAATGGGACCCCAGCTCACCGCTCGAACCGAACCGCTCCAAGAAGCTCCACGTAGTGCATGTTGCTCACCGAGTCGTACTTCAGCGGCAAGGTCTGCGAAGACGTCCCGGACAGCGAGAGGAAGCCGCCCGGGAGCTCCTCGCGGGAAAGACTCCCATTAAGATGGAAGTCCTACAGAAACATTAATTACACAGACTCACTTCCCAAGTAGGCGGGTGAGAAAAGTCCAACATATATCTGTTTACCACGAATTTGGTCTTTCAAGCGAGTCACAAGTCCAAGATTTCGGGGTGATTGGAGGAATCTCCTTTTGGGGAACCTGGTTGGGTTCCATGCTAGCTTGCAGGTTAGAAGTGTTGATTGTTTGGCCCATGAAAAAGTCAAAGGGCGGTTTGAAGAGACCTGAACAGAGTGTGGTCTGCTTGGTCGGGTTGCACCCCCCCCCTAAGCGTCCCTTCAGCCCAAATTGGGCAAAAGGCACGTGTCTTTTGGTTAAGGAAGAGCCCGTGCCGCAACTCTTCACGCCAAACAGCTTCGTCAACCTTACAACTTCACACACGTAGTGACAAAGGAGACCCCAACAAAGACTGCGAGCATCGGTAAGCTGGGGGAAGCCACAAACACAGTGAACTCAAATGTAAATGTAGATGACGTAAAACCAGGGAGGAATCAGAGGTGGGGGGTGGGGCAGAGTTTTACTGGGGATGGACATGTAAATACCAACAAACAATGGTTTGGCATGGTTTCTTAGGTGGAGGACTTCGTCCATGCACAGTATGAAGTAACCCCCCCAATCAAACCCAGCCGCTCAGATCTCCGCACTCCTTGCGCCTGAGCACCTTCATCGCGACCTGCGCGGAAGAGTTCCCCTGATGCAATGTTAGGGGTTGGTGGTGCTTTTTTCTTCACCCGTTTTAGGTTGGTTTAAAGGAAAACCAAAAGGGAATCCACCATTTAAAGGTCTCTCTATTTAAGACGTACCGTCGTGTCCCATTCAAACACCCCACCAAAGTGAAGCATCACTTGAACATCGTCCAAGAGCCGTTGACTTTTGGTTATTCAGGTTTGCAACGACTTCACAGGTGTTTCAAGCCCTGCTGAAATGGTTAATGTAGGTGTTGGGCTTGGGCGGCTTACTCTAGTCGGGCCCTTCCATAGCTTGTCTTCAAGTCCCAGCAAATCAGTGTATAGCATATATAAATTTGACTTATACCACTGGTGTCTATATATATATATACATATGATCCCGTCCTCCGCCCTCCTACCCCCCCCCTTCTCAATGGCATTCCCCCCCCCACCCCACCCCCCCAAGAGCCCCCCAGAGCCCCTGCCCCCACGCACTTTTGGGTGCCTGTGTGCTTCGGGCTTGCTCCGCACTTTTTGGATATGTCTATTCCCTGCCACCCGCTCACGCATTTATTTTCATGCGTGCTTATTCTTCTTTTGTCTGTTGTCAGAGAGATGGTTTTCATTAGTGTCCGTTGCACGTCAGTTCCTTCTAAACTTCCTTTCACAAGCAAGCACGCCACCCAAACCAAACGCAAGCAAGCCCAAAAACCACTCCACAGGGCGGGCAAGCCGTTCCCCAAAACGCATCCCAAATCAATCTTCCAGATTTCCCAATCAGCCCACTCACCATGCCACATATGGGGGGGAGGGGGGGGGGGGGGCTGGACCAAATATATATATATATATATATGTTTATATATATATATATAAACATATATATATATATATGTTTATTTATTTATTTGCCATGGTCAAGCCCCTATGGGCCATGTTGTTGGTTTCCTCAAATAATAAACCCTATTTACAGGTTCATGGCTGTCCCTACAAGACTGGTTCCAGTGCAGTCACCCTGGCAGAAGAAAGCGACCCTTTTGGCGGTTGGCTACTTGTTGTGGGGAAGCCATCTAACAAAAAGGGAGAACCACTTGGCTCACCTTAGCACAAAAACGCAAAGGGCCCTGCCTTCAGCAAGTACTTCCGCAGCGCCAAGGTACGTGAGTAGCCGCTGCTGATGGTCTCCTCGCGAAAAGAACAACTGTTTTGCAGGGGCGGCCTTGGATTCAGTCAGTCTCTTTCGGCCCCTAGGGAAACCAAAAGTGATGGTTCTTGGCCCATACTAAACATGATATGTTCAGATGGTGTTTCATATTTGGCGAAACCCGAGAATATGGTTTGAACAAAATGGAGGAGATCCCAGTGGTTGCCTAATGCGGCGTGTCTTTTTGTTGAGAGGAGTGTCCACTTTTTGGGGAAATGCACCCGTGAGGCATCTCTGCTCCGAGAACCTGAACATAGACGGTTGACCTTTCAACTGCAACTGGACCAAACCTGGAAACACACGCACGCACGCACCCACACACACACACACCTCCAAAAGTTGCGTTTTGGGGCAAGAGGTGCAAAAGAAAGGTTGCAGCTGCAAAACAAAGCAGCACATGATGGATGTCTGGTCAACATCTCGCGACTGGTCCACATCCGCTGCCTCCATGACCACCCCCCGGGAAAAGTGGAATGAGCATGAGCTTGTAATTCGAACCAACTGTCCACTGAGTGCACATAGGCCAGCAACACCTCCGGACTTCCAATCAAAAGTCACACTGGCATTTTTTTCAGGGTGTGATTTTTAAGAGATAGGACCTGGAACCACTCTGAGCCGGTTGGTGGAGATGAATCCATCCACCGAAGTGTCCTCTATGTTACACCGACCTGTCCCTGGGCCCTGGGCATAAGCTTCACAGGCTACCTCCACTACGCCTGCACCCCCCCCCCCCTGGCCACCTCTCGCAGGTAATGTGCTGCATACAGAGCTGGTCAAAGCGGGAAAAGGATTTGTTCCCCCCTCTGATTGAAGCTCGGCATGTTCGGCCAACTCAAAAAACACGTGGGGCATGCTTCCTTTGCCAGGTAACCCTCAAACAACGGGTCTGTTCGTTGGGTATTCAAACAGGGGTTGGGGACTTGAAATGCATGCAGCGGGGGCTCACATGTCAACTTACAAGCTGCATGTAAACATGTAGAGTAAGAAAAGAGAGGGCCCGGGGGTTCCACAGGTGGCTGCATTCCCAAAAAAGAATGGCGGGTCCCTCAACATGTCGCTTGCCTTTTGACTCCCAAGCTTGTGGTTCCAATCAAGGCGGCCCCACGCCACACACACACACACACACTCTCGCACACAGTCACACTCACAGTCACACAGCCACACGCAGTCTCACACACTCACAAAGCCACAGGCAGTCTCTCTCACACACACACACACACGCAGTCTCTCACACACACACATACACGCCTGTACCCCCACCTAGTCAGCCCATGTCAGCCCCTCCATGCCAAGGAATGCATATTATACACATTTGTTACAATAATTTTAACCAATTGAACAAAGGCGTCCCCAAGTAGAGGATATACCCACGAATCGGCGAGCTCGCCGTCAACAGGCAAATACCTTGCTCAGGCCGCGCAAAATAGGCTCTTGCTTCCTTCGCTTCTTAAAAATAAAAGCTACTTCCGAGGCCTTGACTAGATGGGCCAAAGCCAGGTGCCCACAACCGTCCACATGATGTAGACGTCATCCGCAAGTGCAAAGTTGCAGGGGCACAAACCCCAGCAAACTCTGCCGCCGGAGCCCTAGAAACAGTTGGCTCTCAGAGTGATCCAATGGATTCACTTGCTTCTTAAGTAATGGTGACCCTGCAGACAGTCAACCGTGTGGAACTATGTTGGGAGTGTTTGCCTCAAACGTGAAGCATCCCCTCCCCCTCTTAAAAGTGATGCCGCTATTCATGAGCAAGGGGTTTCTGATTGTTCTGGGTGAGTTATAATATTTCATCAACCTGAACTAAAATAGTTGGGGAGCTATTCCCCACATAAACCACAAAATTTGGGGTGAGGTCGTGTGAGGTCCCATAATTCACCCAGATTGTTCATCCTGGGTCCAAATTCTCCCAGCCCCAAATCCGCTCCTGACGCTCCTCCACATACACACAGATCACCGTGGCCTGCGCTCGGCGAAACGAACTATTGAGGCGACACTTCCGTCCCTGTGGCATCATGGGTGCGTCTCAGAATAAAGCCGAACCAAAAAAAAGATGGCTACAGTTTACTTTTGGTTTCCCTTGGGGGCCCAAAACTAGTTACTAGTTGGTCTCCCTTAAACAAACACCCTCAAAAAACAACTCCCAGTTGGTTTCCCTAAAAAAACTACTCAAAACACAAGTTTCGTCAAACAAAAAAACAGAAAACCCACTGAAATGGTTACTTGGTTTCCCTCAACTCAGAAACCAGTCTCCTCAAACAAAAGAAACCCAAGAAAATCCCGGGCCGCCCAACGCCGCTGCCATCGCTTCGCTACGGGCCTTCCGGAAGGGCGCGCGGAGCCCGAAGAGCTTCACGCTCTGCCCCCCGCTGTTGTCGATCAGCAAGAAGAACCAGGCCACCCCGAGGCACCAAATCAGCAAGAACCTCCGATTCCGTCGATAGCCGTCCAAACCAAAAATAAAACTTGATCAAAGAGGTTGGAACATGAAGGATGACCATTGGGTCCTTGGTTGGCAAATGGGGGTTGATCAAAAAGGTGATTGGAACATGAAGGATGACCATTGCTTGGGAAATGAAAAGAGTTGATCGAACTCATTTTTTCACGTGGGAAAAGTTAGTCATGGTCATTGGGGGCCAGGAATATTGATCAACCCGCACAATCCCAAGGCGTGGACGGACCAAAGTTCTACAAGTTCATGGGAACCCGTTTGGCTGGCTTGTCATTTTTAGGGGGAGCTGTTGGGTGGTGTTAAAGGGAAACAAACAGGAAACAAACCATGTTGGGGGTTCCCCCATTGAAAAGACCACACCCATTGAAGTGTTCCTTCCCATGATGGAATGCTCCCCTGCAAATAACCGTGGAGGCCAAACATGGGGTCAGCAAAACCGAGAAATTCCCTAAACGTAATGGCTTTCGGTGTTCCATGTTGGTAACTCAGGATTCATGGTACCAATCTTCTCGCGACGGTGTTTTGGGGTTTCGGAGCCACCGGAATCCCCCCAACATTAAATGGGTTCCCCACCCGCTACGACCAACCTATTCCGCCTTAACGAAAACGCCAAGCGCCAAGTGGCACGTAGGAATTGGTGTCGAAGCTGCCGAACAAAGGGAAGGTGCCCACGTAGCAAAGGTGATCCGGCCACTCCCAGAGGCAGCCTGACGTCGGAAGGTCGCGGGAGCCCAGAGGAGGGTCCAGGTACTTTCTAAGGAGGTACTTGGACCCCGAGTTCCACCCCCCAAAAGCCATCCTCAGAAGACTTCTGTTGGCGGGGTGTCCCATTAAAGTGGAAGCCCCTCAATTTTTTGGGAGAACACCCTGAACACCCCCTGCTTCAAGTAAACCATACCGCTCATGACGGTGGAAACGGAAAGTCGAGTTGCTCTTTGGAATAAGTCTAGTTATTCGTGTGTATATATATATATATGTATATATATATATAATATGAGCATGCCGCGGCAGCGCCTATTTTCACCTTGAGCAAACATGTAAAAGGTCTATGACTCCGAAGGGCTTGTTCATCAAATCAGTGTACAGTTCGAATATCAATCATTTGGGAAGCATCCGTAAAGCGGCTCCGGAAGCCAACATGCTTGTTTCCTTCATGTTTTAGTTGTTGAAGCCAATCTTCGCACGCCGTCAAACGGGACATGGTCTCCGGTTTGGAGCATGTCCATGGGTGCCCTATGCCATATGCCAAACACGGCCCGGGCTCAATAGGGGGCTCTCTGAAAGCAGAAGGGGTCAAGTCGTACACTTAGCTGGTCTGGGAAACTTCTCAAAGTTCATCACCCTGTCCCTCGTGATTGGCCTTTGCCGCGATACAGTGAGCCGCGCCAATTCTTGAAAGTTTGAGTTTGGGTTGCAAGGTTGTCCTATTGCCACCTTGGGACAAGTTTGGCACGATGATGCCTGGCGGTGGACAAGCGATCAGACGCAAGAAACCTTCTGCTCATCTGGCTTCTCAGCTAGTGACAAGGGTCACCCAACCTTGTCGCGCTTGCCACCAAAATGGTCTGCCCCAAAAAGGGGCAAGGAGTGAGCCTGCTCAACGCATAGCCTGTACCCACTGCTTGATGTTATGATTAGACCCTTGAAACGATGAACACGTGGCAAAGGGATCCTTGTGTGAAGGGTGCCCTTGTAACCAGCCCATGCTAAAGTGATGTGCCCAAACTGAGAATCAACCTCTAGAAATAGATCATGCCGGTTTCGCTGTAAAACCATCTCGAAAGGGGTTCCTAGATTTGGTCGTGGCGGGGCCGGGCTCGAAGAATCTGAAACTAATCATCTTCTCGAGTGGCCATAGTAGTAGTCGAACAAGACCACCACCTTGCAGCGTGATTGTGGGAAACCAGTCAAATATCAAACAAAATTCAAACCCATGCTCGTGATAGTGTTTTGACATGTTCTGACTTTCAAGAGTATTCCTCTTTTCCACTCACTTCTGCTTTTCGCTTGCAAAGACGGACGGCCATTGTCCAGAAAGGAACACCTTCACCAGGGGCGCAACCATCTATCTCAGCCTGTGCTGCCATCCAAAAGCGAGTGTTTCATTCTGGTTCTTAGTTCCTGAAACAAATGCCAGACAGATCCAAGGAATACCCTGACTCTACAAGTCTTACACCAATGCCTTGGAGCCGACATGGCTGGTGTCATTGAGTCATGTACCCCAAGTGTTCCTGCTACAGCTTGGGACCGTATAACCCACAAGCCCATAGTACCCATAGTGTTCGGGATGTTCCCCTCAAAAGTGAGAAAGCCCTGACAAAAGGGACAACCCCCATTTCGGGAGGTCCCTTACAAGACAGACCCAGTGAACGCTGCTCCGGTTTTCACCGCCCCAAATCGCCGGCCAGGCGCAAAGAGCGTGAGCAGCGCCGCCGTGTTCAGCGGCACTAGCAGAGACACCAGGCGCCCCAGGCGCGAGTATTTGTAGCCCTCGAACTCGATGACCTTTGACCCAAAATGAGATATGTTGAAACACCCCGCAAAATGAGTGGTGTCCTTTTGGCTTCCCTTTAAAACCAGCCTGAAAAGGCTAAAGAAAGACACACCCATGTAAACATGTTATGAGAGTTTCTCAGACTGGTGGATTCCCCTTTTTGGGGTTGGTATTTAAGGTGAACAAAACAACATTTTAGGCGTTGCTTAGGTTACACGTATTGTTCTAGCAGTCTAGCAGTGGGAGAACAATGGGCGCAGCTCTTGGCGAGTGTTCACAGGGAAAAAAATGCGGAGGGTCTGCAACAGCATAGCCATCAAAAGATGACCCCCGCCCCCCCCTTCCCCCCCCCGCAAATATCCCAAATCACCCGAAATAGCATAGCACCATGATCTACCAGTCGTTTGTCTCTTGCGCACACCTCATACCCTCCCGCCAGTTTGGAACCGCACTGCGAGGTGCTGAAAGAGGAACCTGCTGGTGAGTTCCATGTTGCTGACAGGGAGACTTCCTCCTGGATATCAATGGAGAACGTCTTTCCTCAACTTTCCCACCCACTGCTTCGATTCCATACCCCAAGCTCTAGAAACTAGAACTCACTTCCACACCTCTGCTGTAATTACCAGTAGCGTGGTCTTCTCCTCGATGCCGTTTCTTACATTATCTCCTTCTAAAAGACATGAAGACGCCTGTGCCCATCGGCTCCGCGCCGAAGACGGGGGACGGGGCCCCCTGCCCGGTTCTGTGAATCCGTGATGCACTGGACACAGGCCTGGAGAGATCTGACTGGCAAACCGAAGATACCAGGGGGTTTGGGGGCAAATCATTTTAGAAATCCCTCCATAGATCACCTTGGTAAGCTAGTTTGGCTTCAGGTGAGCTGGCAAGAACCTGGGCAAAGGAAAGCCCAAGAAAAGGAGCCTCATGAGTCAAGTCGCAAGCCTCTGGGTGAGGGTGCTTTGGCCAAATCCACGGAATGCATGAAGGGTCTCTGGGTTTTTTCAGGAGTCCAAAGGCTCGCTCGGGCGGCATGACTTGTGGTTTCCATCGGCACCCAAGGTCCCATTTTGCTGAAAGGGTGCCCTTTTTGGGTTGAAGTTTGAAGGGCAAAAGGGACACCAACCAAATTATCAGTTCCTCTTTCACAAACAAAGCTCCAGGCAAACCAAGTTCTGCGAATCGGATTCGGAGCCAGCGTAGGACACGAAAGCTGTTGGAAATGACAACTCATGAACCTGGGCCAACCCTGGGGTACACTAAAACCTGTTTGACTTTTTCTCTCTCCGGCTCTCTCTCTCTCTCTCACTTCTTGCTTTCTCTCTCTCTCTCTCTTGCTCTCAGTCTGGCAGCCATTGTGTGTCAACCTTAAAATGTACCAGTTTATGCATTACATGCTCTGGGAAGACCCCAGAAAGCCCAGCTCGATTTGTAGAGCAACCCATTGTAGAGGAACTCCGAAACACTTCTTTTGGGTGGCAATTCCCTGCTAATCCGCGAGGTTCATTGATCTGGGGTGAAGACTTTGGATGGCAAATCCAGTCACTGCTTCGAGCAGTCAAACTTTGTGTAGAAGGCCTGCAAGTCACCAAGAGCTGAAACAAGGCATGGGCTCACTTCCAGAGTGGATTGCACAAAGAAAAGTCCGAAGTGTTTATCTGCCACCAACACTCTGCCCCAAAAGTACCAAGTCCAGGGCCGTTCCTTGTTGGAAGCTGGTCCTTCAAAGCCCATCAACTCTCCAAGCTTCGGATAGGAGACCCCCTCAAAATGCGTTGATGTCCATTTACCCTAACAGCGTCAAGGCGATCTTTCCAAACTTGCGCAGCCCGGTGTATCCCTTGGACAAGATCCTTCCTGTGGCTTGAGCCAATAGCGCCTTGATCAAGGTTCAAACCTCAGCCAACGTTTTAGGTACTTCTACCATCAACCCTGTGAAGGAAAACCGTGTGAGAGTTGTACCAAACGTTGGGCCTGAGTCATGAATCCAGGAGTGCCCTCGGAAGGCAGGAATCCTCACAATAACGACTAAGGGGGGGTATCCCTAATCAATGTGAGTTACATGCTACACCATGTCATAAAAAGGCTCGATTCGAAACCAACACAACTATACATTATGTATACAACATGCTTGAGCAACACGGGCATGTCTGAAAAGAAGGGCCACAAGTTTGGGATAGGTACCATTCATCTTGACAGATCTTGACTCTGGGGTTCTCATGTTTGAAGAAGCGCGCATACCACAGGTACACTCGCCCTGCCGGACCATGTGGATCAAGGCTGATTTGTCAGATCAGAACGCGTGCCTCAATCCGCGAGAAGATTGTCTAAAGTATGTGTCAAAGTAGGAAAGCCCCTCCAAAAAATGGTGGGTGTCTGGTTCTACCAAGGTAAAAGTTGCACTCGAAAAGCAAAGCAACACTAGACACACACGCACACACACAAACGCACACGCCCGCCCGCCGGAGCACGCGCCCGAAGGCTCCCGCCCGCACACTGGCCCGCGCACCTTTGCGCACATCCTGACAAAGCAGAACGAATCCCCTTCAGAGCGCTTCCGGAAACCCGAACTCTCGCGCCTGCCCAAGATCGTCTTGCTTCTTGATGGCTGCATTACCTTGCGGGTACTCTGGAATCAAAAGTTTTTGGGGTCCCCCCATTTTGACATATACTCCTTCCCTAAAAGGACATAAGAAAATTGTGTCGTCCCCCCTGTTGTTGTGATCCCTTCCTCCTATCAGTCCCTGCTTCGTACTTTGCAAGAAATTGCAACATGTCAAAAAAGATGGGACAGTCAAAAGGTGCTGCTGGTTGATCTCAAATGGACACCCTTCCTTAAAACAAGAACAACAGTCGCAAACGAACTCTGTCCAAGTGGCGCAGCACCAGGGTGTTCCTTAGCCAGGCGAGACGTCCCTTGACTGCAGAAAAAGGCCCGTTTCGGGTCAACCCTAAACAACCAACAAACACGGTGCCCTTTCTCAGATGCCCAGTGGGTCTCCGTCGGGGAAAAAAAAAACACACTTTCTTGGTAGTTGACGTTAAAGGGGCCCGCCCCTGCAAACAAAGAGGAAACAAGCATTACTTGGGAGTCTGGGCTTGTATCCCATAGCCCCTGGTGGGCTTTTCCTAAATGTGAAGACCTTAGAAACTAGTCGGCTTTGAAAAAGTTCCGTGCTCCAACTGTGGAATTGGCCTTTCCGAACAGAGGATGTTGACAGGTGCAACAAACGCCAACCAAAAAAAGTACCCAGTTCGAAGGCAAAGAAGACGCGAGAGCCACATTCAGTTTGAAACAACATTCCCGAGACCCTCAGGGAGCTTCCCCCACCCCGGTTTTTCTCCCGAGCCCTACTCCCGCCAGGGCTCTGCACTGACTGCCGGCAGGTCCAAAAGAAGTACAGCGCAAAGGCCCCCGCAGCGTAAGCTCGGCGCAGGTTGGAATTGCCACACACCCTCCCACCGAGAACTCACTTCAAATCGAGTGGCTTGGCCAAGCTCGCAACTACTCGCTCCAAAACTAAATTGGCCTTCCCGAACAGTATCAAGTCCAGGAACTCAATAATCAACTTCGAAGCAACATGGAAGTGCTTCTTTTTGAGCAAGGGCTTCGGTGCACCAAACCATGCTTGCTGATGGGAGGGCGGTTACTTCAATGAACCAATCATTGCATTCCTCCCACACGGCGTTTGTGCACCTATAGAAAACTCATGTCCTCTTCAGGTGCCATGGCAGCGTGGGGGGAGGGATGGTAACTCACCGCGAATATTCAGCAACCATGTGGTTGCAGATCTATTGACAAAAATCTCATGGAATCCCAAGTAGAACCCCCTCTGGCCGGGGGGGGGTACATGTTGACCTGGGAAAGGGAACATCAAGAGACCCTCTGCGACTAAGTATCAGCCCGAATGCAAACTTTGGATTGGCTTCAAATGTTAACCACCCTCTAGACTGTGAAAACTGTTGAATCTGAAGGTAGACTCCAGGCTATCATTTCACCAGTGGCTTTGCGGAAGGTAAGGCCGCCAGCCTCTCTGCGCGGCTCTATCGGGCGGTGGGAAAGCGCAAACAATCAAAATCGGAAGTGAAACCCTTAAACGTTGTCAGAGAACCACGAATTTCGGAACCCCAGCTAAGGAAACACCCAAATTGGCTTCGCCCTTTTGGGGGCCGCCACCCGCACTTGGACCCCAGCTAAAAAAATGTGTTGCTGGTTGAAAGGGAAAAAAAGGAACCCCAACAGAGCCCTAAGGGCAAAAAGGTGAGCGGCGCTTGCCGTAAATTTAGGTGTCTCCTTTGCAGGGAGAAATGGGCCTGTTCAATGAACAAAGGCATCGCTCAGCATATGAAAGTGTAGGCTGCAAGCCCATGTTTCCTGTTTCGGCTAGGATGAAATCTATGTATGGGCTACCCAGTTTCCCAGTAACTCTGGGAGAAGCAGGAGCATTTTGCGGTCGACCATGTGGAGTGGGGAACCGCGCAAACACAAAGGAATTCGGTGCGATTGACAACTGGGGGGCCCTTCAGCAATCCCAAATACCCTTACTAAGGCCTGTCACAAACTCTTTGGTTGTGTACCAGCTACTGAACAACAAGTACATATGCCTTTTTTTTTCTCAAGGGATCGTTGTTTCATTAAACATGGGTAAGGACCGCCCGTTTCAACGAGACAGCAACCACGGCATGTGTGAAAGTCGCCCTCAACAATCCTCGCTCCTGGGCCTGCTCCCTGATGAACACATCCACCAGCTGGGATGGAACAAAACACCCTACAGAGTATGTTTCCCCCTTAAGAATCAACCCACCAAAGGGAGACTCACTTGGAATTCATGTTCAGCGCCAGCAAAAGGGATATATTTTTTGCGGGACCTGAGGAAATCTGACCACCTGAGTCAGAATCGCGAACGGACCTCACATCGAACATGGATTCCGGAAGACTGGGAGGATATCGCTTTCTGTTTGGTGGGCTCCCCACAAAAACGGGTTGCGTGTTCCCACGAAAATCACTTGGAAACTTGGGGCGGGGGAAAAAGGAAGGAGAGTGAGGCTTCCAATCCATAAATTAGACCCAAGCGGCTGTACACCACCAAGCAAGGGAACTCCAGGAAGGTTACGATGAGGCCCCTGTGGGCGGTTTCGTCCTCAGTGTCCCCAGACCCCAAACGGCCCCAAACCTCATTTGAGGTCTTTGGTGGTACAAAGCCAAAAGAGAAATCGATGATCATGATCATCACCCGGACCCGTCTGAGAAACACCCTACGAATGAATCCTTACCATGGTTGTCTATGCCTATTCCTTCACCACCAGTCACCCAATGTAAAGATGTCTTTTGACCATGGCACAAATTGCTGCCTATTCGCCAAAACACACCACCACTCTAAAAACACATCCGGTGTTGGTCCACATATTAGTCTGTGTTCAGGCAACGTGATTGGCCTGGTGATGTGCTTGTGATTGCTCTGGGGGATCCAGTAAAATTAAACCGCCAAACAGAATGGTCCCGGTTCCGAACCCGTAAAAAGGGAGAAAGGGTCTGAACAAAACCAACACTTATCGGTGTGGGTCAAAATAGCTACCCAAAATGGCACCCTGGCAAATGGAAACATGGACTAAAACCCGCGGTTTTGGCGAGCCATATCCATTCCCTTTAGGTTTCCTTATCAAGAAAACTCAACATTCACAGCACCTTCCACGTGCCATCAAATGGTACCCGTCAAATGGCAACCCGGGTGCCCTGACTTGGGGATTCGTAGGACCTACAGACCTACATTATGGTTTTCACTTCTTTTGCCCTCGAATAATCCGTTATCAAAGTCAATCCTGTGGTAAAAGGCAACCACGCACAGCTTGCCAAAAGATGTTATTATGCATGTGTCACTTTTTGAGGAATCCCTATTTGGTTGGTTTTGGAGGGAAACCAAGAGGAAAACCACCATTTTGGGGGGTTCCCTAATAAAGACACTCCCGTAATATGCAGGTTGAATCGACCTCATCGTCTGGGCAAGTGATCGAACCTGCGCGCGCCAAGAGTCTACCAGGCCGCCCATAGCTGAAATAATACACCCGCTCGCATCGCACGCGCGATGCGCCCCGGAGGTTTGTAGGGCAATTTATTTTCTGATTATTGGCGGTGTTTGCTGGTTGAAAATTGTACCACTTCGGGGAAATCGGAAAACTGGATATTTATGCAACCAGCAACCGTGTTTGAAAGCGTTCCCTACCAGTAGACAGATGTTCTTAGCCAAAGGGAAACAAACCAACATGCAAAACTGACATCTGAATGGATTAAGTTGGAGGAAAAAGCTAGCAAGCAACTCTTGACGATAGTGGCCAATAGGATTAGTATCAACTATCTCCTCCGCATGCTTTGGATCGTTTCCACAAGACAAGATCGTGTTCACTGACGTTGGCATATATTGAAGCCCCTGCACTCTTCTGGAGACTACAACTCTGAACTCTGTTGTCAACCACCTTCGCCTTCGGATCCGGAGTGCTCATTTCATGTGTCATCATTCTCAATGCTTTGGCTTGAGCCTGCAGCTGAATGGTCAAGTAGTTCGGCTGTTGGTGGATGGCGCATTCAACAAATAAATGTATATATATATATATATGCAGATATGCACACATGTAGATATTGCATTATTCACGTGCAATACATTCAAGAGGTCAGCACGATGCCAATCAGCGTCTTGCCCGGACGCTTTATTGGGACGGTGTCCATTGCATGTGCATATATGTAGAATGTACGTATGCTTATACACAAGGTGGTCCCAAATAACCACGCCCAAGCATGTCCGAACGCCAATGAACGAATATTATTCGACGCCCAGAAACCATTGCTGGGGACTGACTTCCCACCTGCACCATGGTGGGCTGATTGAAGCCGCAACCCTCGCTGTCCGTGCTGGTCTGGAGAAAGGCGATGAGCCCTGCCGCTGGGATTTCAACAATTCCAACGTGTTTGGACCACATGGATTTCGTGCACCCGGTTTCTGGCTGCTGCCAGAAATGCGGGTAATGAGAAATGGAATGACCCCTATAAACACCATCCGACTGGATGTGTCCTTTAAGCAAATCCCGAAACGGTTCATTCCCTCATTCCCTGCTGAGCACCAGCAAGTTTTGGCTGGTCTTTTTGCGAACTCATGCAGGGAACCTCAACCAGAAAAAAAGGGCGAGCGCACGAAACACGCGCTCGCCTCACGTGAGCAACACCCGCGAAGTTGGCAGCAATTGTTGCCCCGAAAGCTTGTAGCCGTTCGCGTGCTTCCGGGAAAAAAGGACCAACCATTTTGCGTGGTTGCCAAATTTCAGAACCAGCAGGGGGCGGCGGGGTTGTCCCCCGCTTGGAGCGAGACAGGAGGGTTTTGCAAGAACACAGTGCTTGAAAATGCCAGCTATATACTTCCGCAAAAGGATGACAGAAGCAGCTGTGTTTGCTTCCCACACAATGATCCGGCCCCCAAACAATCTGATCATCACTGGGAAAAATGAACTCGCCAGACTGGTACCTGCCGGGCTACCTGGAACAAAACCGGCCCGGCCATGACTTCAAGGAACTCTGGCCAGGGTTGGGCCAACTTGTTGAAGGATGTGCCCTGTAACTGGGCACAGGCCTGGTTGCTTCAGCACGCCCGTGAACAATGCGATATGTTTCCCCCCAAAAACCGGTCAAAATTGGCTTGTTTCCCTGCGTTTTGCTGGGACATTTCGGTGGTGTCGTCCCTAACCCAATAGTGGACGCATCAAACGATACTGTGGATGGACGAAATCCTGCACCACCTAAGAAGCCCTGGAATGGTCTGATTCCCTGTACAAACCAACAAACAGTGGTTTCCCCATGGTTTCTTAGGTGGCGCAGGGTTTCGTCTATGCACGGTAGTGTCAGTTGCCAGAACCTTCTTGCCCCGTGTTGCGACTCACCAGCCTCCTGGGAAGCCCTTTCCTGGGCACATCTTGAAGGCCCTTGGAGCTATGAGAATCCTTGTAAACACCTGCGAAAAGCTGCAACAAATGCGCGGCCATGTAAACAACAAACACACCATAGGAGCCTTAGGAGACAGCTCCCTTAAAACTAACAACTCCAACATAAATGAGCCGCGGAGACCCACGGTGAGAGGAAAGCCCAGTAAAGCAGCCCAACATCCGAACACCCTTGGCTTGCGTGAATAAAGAGGAATCTTAAAAAATGTGCTCCGCATTTCGCCTACCTTTGCGCGAGCCACCCGCAGAATAGTACCCCACCTCAAAACCCATCCCTGCAACTGCGTCGCTTGGAAGAGGATCGCGAAACTTGGCCTTTGAACCCCATTCAACCATATGGCACCAACCTTGTTATGTCTGTTGTTCCCTTGTGTCTGGGAACATGTCAGAGTGTCGAATCCACTTACTGACCATTCTGGTGTATACGAAAGGCAAACAACGTATGGTTGGAAGGGCCCTTGGCTGTGGCTAAGCCGTGGCTATTTTGCTGCATGGCTTATCTTGCAGCCTATTCCACCATTGAGTGGCCTCTCCTTGGGACGAGGCCCAGTGTGTGTTTTCGGCTTAGTACCGCTATGAGAGATCACAGTGGGAAGCGCCTGCGGGGAAACGCTGCCGTTCGAGGATGTCACGCTGTCTTGCCCATATGCCGGCCAGTGGTGCGGGTGGCGGGCCTGACTAGGCAGCAGCACTTCCTCTGGGCCACACTTGTTTGGGCCTCTGAGCCCGAGGGGCGCTTAGCCAGCTTGAACTCCAAGTGAGGCAACGATGTTTACGGAGCCTCTTGCGAAGCCAGGAGGGATGGCGCCTTTGGCAGTGGCTCTGCACTTCCCACCTAGCACAGAGGCTTTCGCTCGGCTCGCTCGCTCGCTCGCTCGCTCACGGCAGGGTCCTTCTTATTGCGATCCCGGTATGCCGACCCATGTTGCTGCCCTTGGTTCCGGAACCAGCAAAAAGTGACTTGGGGCCCGGGATCCACTGAGAAGACAACAGAAACCTCAAAGGCTGGCCCGATTCGGAAATTCGTACAGTCACATAAGTGCGACACCCACGACCTCCTACCCCCCCCTCCCCCGCGGACCCAAGATACACACCGGTTAGTTGCATGTCTGCGCCTCCCCACATACTTCCCGGCGCTGCAAGAAGGAGACGTTTTCCCAAAAAAAGACTCCATAGCCGCGATGCAGGTTCCATGTTCATCGAAGGAATAGTTCACGCACAGCCCGGAAACCCGCATCGAAGCAACCGCCCGATCTCAGACGCCGGCGCTCTTTCACCTGGCTGAGGGACGGCTTGAAAACTTGAGAAATACCAAGGAAAACCATTTAAGTGGTGGTTTTCTTTCATTCCCAACACCCTGGGTCATTCCCTACTAAGCACCAGCAAGACAAGGAGCCCAGGCATTCCATTCCATTCCCCTGTATAGTAGGTAAAGCTAACCCTTTCGATACCAAAAAGGAAATGGCTCGTTACCTAGTATGGTGGTATCTGCAATCTCGGAAAGCCAACACGATGCACCAAGAATTCACATGGAGTCGGGAACTAGTTTTTTTCACGCAATACTTGGTGTACCGCAATTCAACGGTCCAAGACCATCCCTCGCAAACCCAACCAAATTAGCAGTCTTCCCATGGGCATGAACCCACACTTTACACGGTCTCTCCTTTTAGTTTCCCAGGCCAAGCTCCTCCTAAAGTTGAGGTGGGAATGTGTGGCATTGCTGGTCCCTATGAGTTCCCATTTGGACTCTCGAGAGCCTGGGGAGGGTAATTTGAAAGGATGCCATCTTCATGGTCCATTCCTTGGTGGGAACCAACTCATTCCATCTGAGTTGGAATCGCCGCCATCCCGAAAAGCCGTTTAACCCTCACTGGCTGGGGCCTTGTCCCAGTGGTCCCAGGGCTCGATGGTTCCGGTGATCTCCTGGCTCGTGCGTCCGGGGCTGGGATAGGTTCGCCTCAAAGGAATCGGACCAAAAACTGCTCAAGATTTGCCGGGTTTTCGTCTCATGTTTCCCTCCCCAAACACATCCAAAATAGGAAGGACCCAATTGAACGGATCCCTCTGACACTCTGGCACAGGTCTAGGGTGTGTTTCAAAGGGAAGCCAAGGGGAAACAACCCTTCATGTAGGATCCCATATTTTGTGCCAGACGGTGGGCACTTTGAAAACCAAAGTTAGTCATGATCTTGTGATGCGCTTGTGGATCCGAGGGTGGCAATTGGAAGGGGGCTATCTATAAAGACCCTGAACCCAGCTGCAACAAGCTCAACCATGTCTTCACGACACAGACCTATGCATGCCTTTCAACAGTTCCTTGGATTCAAATTTCGAGTTGGACCCTTTTGGGAACCGCGGTTAAAGGAGACCAATGTATCATGAATCAGTCTCCATTTGGAGTGGCCCATGGCTCTATTTCGAAGGCCTCCCATGGGTGCCCTCAGTTGGTCCAAGTCCAATCCTGATTGCGGCTCCCACCTGCCCTCTGGGCCTTCCAACCAATCCCTCTGCCCCCAAAGTTGGCCCAACCGCGAATTCAAAACAAAAACACGGGATACTTCTTCAGCATCCCTGCACTTCAAACAACCGCCTTTGTGTAAAGGATACTAGGGTCGGAATGATTTTGCATACCATAGCCAGAACCGCTTCGGTGCCGAATCGCTGGCGCCCTGGGTAGGGCTCCCACTCGGCCGAAGACTTTTCCTGAGAACCCATCAAATCCCTTTAGAAACAGGCCACATCCCACTTAGAAATCGGTCAAGTTGTCCCATGAAGCCGTCAACATTTACCTAGAAACCGGCAAACTCTCCCCAGAAAGCCGCCCATCCCTACTCAGCCCAGCCTGGTTGTTGGCATCCCAGATTCGTACCTTGCAAATCGACTTGGCCGGCTTTTGAGGGTACCCTAATTATATTGAAATTGTTAAAAGAAACCCTGAAGAAAACCAACCATTTTGGCAGTTTCCCTATTTTGACACATACTCAGGCACCCCCAATCTCTGGACCTACCTTTTATGTTCAGGGTATAATGGGTATCTAGCCGCCCGCAGAAAGAATGGTATATAGCTGGACCATTTCCCTGTCAGGTGCCATGGCAACCAAAACCCTAAACCCTGGCTCCATGAAGCATTGAACTGCCCATCAGGAGGCTTGCGCCTTTGTGGATCCGGAGACGGTGCTTTTTTTTGGCCCAGTGACCTAAACGATAGGAAAAACACAACCCTGTCTTTGGGGTTGGCCATTTGCAAGTTGGAGGTTGGAGGTCCACCCAAGTTAAAAGGGATAAGGATGCCTCAAACGTCTTAGGGCGCTGTAGGTCCCCCAGCAAAAAGCTTAAGTTTTTGCTGGGAAAAAGGACATGTGAGGGGAGTCTAAAGATCCGACCCACTGCATTTTTTGGGGGTGGCCGTTGCACCGCGCCGCTATCGCGGCACCCAAACCGCGGCATCAGCAGAGGCCCGCGGAACCCGATTTTGGGGACCCTGGCGTCCGTTCTTCCCGCCCCACAACCTATGGTCTGACTCTCTCCCTACCCCCTTAGTTTGGGAGGCCGAAAAAGCAGGGTCCCCTCCGTTTGGCCCGTTTTTACAAGGCATCCACAAAAGAGGTCACCAGCGTGTCAACCCTCCGGTGCGCAAAGACCTCAAGTTAACCACGTGTGCCAGGGTCCAAGCACTGTATTTGGGGCATGGTAGTTGGCAAGGAAGCCTAGTGCAAGGCAAGCGGCCGTTATAAACTTAAAATTCATAACTTAGAACATATACATGACCATGCTTAATCTCCGCTGCTCGTGCGCATGTCGCCTTTTGCCGAACGGGGAATCTTTTAGGGGTGCGTTTGAAAAGGGCGGAAGCGCGGGCCCCATATTTTTGGGGTCTACTTCCTGCAAGACACACCGAGGTGTTCTACGCATCTAAAGCTTGGCCCGTTCAAGCGAAGTGTCTGGCACAGCTGCGTATGATGTTTGCCTGGGAACAAACTGATGGACATCATTCAGGTGAGGATTCTGTCTGCCATTTGGGAGGGTGTTCCCATTTTGTTTTTCAGGGCCTGAGTGAAACCGGATGCCTTACGATGACATTGAAAGGATAGTGAGATAGGATGAGCCAACCGAACAATTGGGCATGTCACCCGTATCTTGTCGGAAGACATCTCCCACTGAGACTGGGTTCATCTGCGCACCTGACAATCACTTCATCTGCGCACCTACCGTATGAGGGTCAACCGAGCACCTAGAATTCCGTTCATCCGCGCGCCTGACTGCCTTGTTTCTACAGCGCTGTGCACTTTTTCTACAGATGGATCGCATCGATCCAAGGATTTAGGCTTTTGTGTTTGGATCGCGTCACTGTGGCTGTGAGGGGTTCTGGCACCTAGATGTCCGTTCATGCGCGCTGACTGCCCTGCTTCCCCAGCGCCGCGCACTTGAGGCTTTTGGGCTTGGCTTGCATCATTCGCTCACATGACTTTAGGTTTCAGGGCTTAGGGTTTAGTGTTTAGGGTTGAGGCTTCTGGGTTTGGCTCACATCACTTTAGGATTTAGGCTTTTGGGTTTGGCTCGCATCACTGTAGGTTTTAGGGTTCTGGATTGAGGTTTAGGGTTCAGGCTTTTGGGCTTGGCTTACATGACTCTAGGATTTAGGTTTTAGGGGTTTGGGGTTTAGGCTTTCGGGTTTCGCTCACATCACGATAGGTTTTAGGGTTTTGGGCTTGGGTTACGGGCTTAGGCTTTAGGGTTTAGGGCTTAGGGTTCTGGAAGAGGCTGCTGTTCCCTACTTTCAATCTCGCAGCCCCCAAAGTTACAGACATGCGCCTGAGAGCCAATGAGAAAGACTTGAGGCATCAAAGCCTGCAAGAACCATGCAACCTCTGAATGAGTTGAAACACATCAGGTGCACAGACGAACCGATTTGAAGGTGCGCAGAGCAGACGAACCGATTTCCAGGTGCACAGACGACACGCTTTCCTCTCCCACTTGTCGCGTGACACAGGAAACAGCAGCCAGCCCTACCGTAATCCGTTCCCCCTGACAGTACAGGTCTCCCTAATAATACACATTTGTTTCGGAAGTCCCAAATCCGGGAATACTACTTATAGAATGGCCAATACTAAGCCAATTCTCAAGTAGGCATTTTCCTGCCCGTACTCAAGTCCAACTCTATTAGGGGGACCCGGGAGCACGTTTCCTTTACTACAGTCGTACTACACAGTTGCGACTTTCAAGCCCGAGCTCCGGGAGTACGTTGCCTCTACTACAGCTGTACTACAAAGTTCCCACTTTCGAGCCGGAGCTGCGGGAGTACGTTTCCTTTGCCACGAAATGGACATTTGATGCGATTTCAATGACCGGAAAGGGGGGACCACAGTTGCAGACAAGCTTACAAAGAACAAGAGAACCTGCCCTCCAGAACCAAGGGACCCCTACCAGGAGCCTCAAAAACCGATGAAAATGTCATACCTACAAAAAAACGATGTTTTTTTGGAAAACACGATGTTTTCGGGAAACACCGCATTTTCGATTTCAAACATTTTCCCATACATTCCTTCAACTCGTCATCCGTTCTCAAAAGATCTCAACAGCATCATCTCAACCTCAGAATCTCCCATCGCCCTCCCCATTTGCGCTCGTAACGAAATCAGCTTCGCATTCGCCACTCGTCTTTCGCAACTCCAATCTGAAAGAAGGAGGCCGGGGACCCAAATAGTCAAAAGTACCACGGTTTTCTGACACTTGTTAAGCAGCAATGCCGTGATGAGGGCTTGCTGGCTTCGAACAGCGCGCAAGCTCAAGCAAAGACCGTGCTTTTGCTCACGACTTCGTTGTTTTCCAGCAACATTCTCGAATTAGCGCAATCGTGGTTGAACCCGAAAAACCCATAGAATTTCCACCGTTTGCCACGCTTTACTACGGGTTAGAAAACACGATGTTTTCCTAAAACACAATGTTTTCGGTTGGGCTGCGGGTTTTCTACGGGTTTCTACGGGTTTTCTACGGGCTTCTACGGGTTTTCTACGGGTTTCTGCGGTTAGCCACCAGGATCCCGCCCCATTTTCTAGAAAAATCTCAAAATTTACAAAAACAATCTCAAAGCACGAAAAAGGAGCTTTCGGATTCCAGCACCCCCTTCAAACTGGTTCGGTATGACCTGGCGCCAGTCTTCAGGTGCCTGTTGCTGTGAAAGGTACTTCAAGACTGCTGCCAGCTGCACACCCTGGCTGTCAGGCTCTTCAATGTGGTCCTTAGAATTTGAAGCATACTCAGTATAGAGCGTTGCCCTCAGTTGAGATCTTAATGGGTGATGCCTGTGTGAATTCACTCCCGACCCTTGCCTTTGACCCTTTGCTCCAAATGAGCGTTTGGCCTCAGAAGCCAATTTTTAAGGGGTTTTATCAAAAACACGATGTTTTTCCTGAAAACACGATGTTTTCAGAACATCGAGAAAAACACGATGTTTTAGTCAGGGTACGACATTTTTACAGGTTCTTGAAGCCCGAGGTAATAATAAAAATTGCTTTGCCTGATGTTATATAAAAAAAAAAAATGGGGGGGGCGTTTTATTTTTAGGGGAAGGGATTACGACCGAGGCCCCGGCAACTTCGTCGTCAGCCATGACTAGAAATGCAGTGCGCCGCGGCGCAGAAAAGTAAAGCGGGTGTAAAGCTTTGAAGCAGCTGTATTGCGATGTGTCGCCACTTCTGCAGCTTTTTGCGTTGATTCATCTGGGCACGATCAACTTCTTGGCGAGCGCTTCTGGCTGGTTGCCTGTTTGCCTGTCAAGGACTTTTGTAGCGAGACACTCTGCTCGCTGGGTCGTTACGGGCCGGTCGAACCAAAATGACCGGTTGACTCCTCCCCGGTCGGAAGCTGATGGGGCGCGGCGGGCGGCTGGATCGATGAAGGTACAGTCGGCTCAGTTAGCGTGTGCCATGGGCAAACACCTTCTGTGGGTCATCGTCATGCCTCCTTTGTTACATTGTTCTACTGACTGACAGCTTCCCTTCTGAACCAGTGAGGTTCATGTCCGCAAAAATGCAGAACATGTATCATCCATGAGTCAAAATCAAGGCCCGGTTTTGGGGGGTGGCAGCTACCCAAATCTCGCGGTAAAGAATCAAAGAACAAATATCCAGTACTGATGGTCTGACTGTCCAATGGATTCCTTCGACTCTTGTGGAAACAACACTATATTGTGAATGACTCATGGGGAACCAATGGAGGGGTTGCACCCCCCCCCCCGAACAGTGCCAACACTCATGTGGGACAGTCTGGGAGAGTCTGGGGCCTCGTGAGTGGGACAGCGGCCTGGGCTGGACCTGGACTCGCCAATAGCCATTTCTTAAATGTTGGTAATGCCAAAGACTTTCTCTCAGCTTCCCAGCTCTCAGGTAAACCACCCTTTAAAGGTAAAGGCTGCAACAGCTTGACATTGAATCGCACCTCCAAACCGTCAAATGGCATTTGTAGGCAACCCCCTTTGTATGATTACTTTGGCTTGCTTTGATCATGTGCAGGCTATCCTACACCTTTGGAGGGACTATGCGTCCCATGGTCAAAGCTTGGTTTTCTTACTAGAGGACATGGGGAAAACTGGTAAGTCTTCTGGTTTGTGTGAGACATTTAGTGACTCCCAAGATGCATCATAGACTACCAGTAGCTTTGACCGCACCTAATGTATTGACTTGATACCTTATGCCCAGCGTTGGATAGAACCCGGCATGAGAAGTAACAACTGTTGCTCCTGGGGAAGGGACAACTGCACGGAGGCCAAGTATGGTCTGTTGAGGTCCTTGTCAGGCTCCTTCTGGAGTGGTTCCAACAAAGTAGATGATAAGCCTTTGAGGATGATCCTGTGTGAGTGCTTCAATGGTCATGCAGCGAGGTGAGCACGTATTAATCCACTTCAGAGTAATGCGGGGACCTCATGCATCAAAGAAGTTCCTCTAAAACGCGTCATGCCTTCCAGTAAGCTACCCCTGAATTAAACACATAATCCAAAGTCAGCATGAACCTTGGGCTTAGCTTTGATCTATACCAATTGAACATGATGCCCGGTGGCTTCTCAAATTACAACATGTTCTTACAGAACACCCAGCAGCGCCTCAGCTCCCTCTTGCAAGAACACATTAACTACACCCGGCTCCGCCTTCCACGCACCTGGGCTGAGCTTTGCGGCCTCCTCCCAACTGCGCCGTGGTTTTTGGTTTTGGCACTTTTTCCCGCGAGAATCTTTGCGCGGGCACGGATCCATCGCCTCTCCGCGTGCTTCGCTCAGTCGTGGTCCAGTGAGATGCTGAAGGCCGCGGCGTGCTGGTCTGGGTTGGTCTGGACCTTCTTGCGACTGCATGACTCACTTCGCACATTCGAAGTCCTGACTTGTTGTTTGCCAAAATGGTGGTCTTCCCAAAACATTACAAAAGCCCAGTAACTCAGGGAGTGAGGCAAAGTTCCGGCACGAAACAGCCCAAGGTGATGCTTCCAAGCACCCGAAGGGAACTTATCTGGAACCTTGGCATGCGCCCCAGCAACAGGGCTGGACTCTGGCCCTATGTATCAAGTGAGACGTTTCCCTGGTTCGTTGTGAAGCAATACTTCTTCCCACAAAAGACCAGTTAACCGCTTCAGTCAAAGCCTTGCCCTAAAACACAACTGGGTGCTTCTTGTTGGTTGTCCTTCTTGAGGTTTTCCAAAAGGAATTTCGCACCACACCCTCCCCATGTTTTCAGCCAAACCCACTTATGCCATGGTCCCAACACTCCGGGCTGGTGCGGATGGTCAGCCCCTCCATGGGATTTTGCACGACACCAAACGGAAAATATAGCTATGTAACCTCCTTTCCACTGCAAGTATCATGGAAGTAAACGGGGGACCTTCTCAAGAGTATGTTAGTCTCCCATACCCCTCCCTCAGTTCCTGAGTGGATTGGCCGAACGAAGACGTTGTGTTTGCCCTAAAATGGTTCTCCCAAAAAGTAAGAACATATATCGTGTACTTCCAGGAGTACTGAAACGAAGCTAAACTCCAAAAAGACAGCCTGGGTGCCCCAAGCGCAACTTGCAGCTGAGCCAAATATTGATACAAAGCGGAGCCGGAATAATGGCAGCATGAGCAAAAACAACCCGAAAAGGGGGTACCCTGCAAAAAGCACGATTCCGCGCATGGGTGAGTTTTTCTTACCTGTGTGTCTCAAACTAGGAGTGACCCCCAATGGCCGGCTTCCTCCAGTTGTCTAAGCAAACACAAATCCGCAAGAAAGGGTCCCCGATTTTGCCGGACACCCATCTTCATCGCCAGAATGTGGATGGAAACCCAACGGGATAGGTGATGATTCCCCTATAAATACCAACAAACGTTGTGATTTCAACCATGGGTTCCTTTCGTGGTGCAGGACGGACGCACCCATCTTTCTCGCCATACGACTCACTCGCCGGAAGAAGTCTTCTCGGGGACCCGGGCCCAGCTGGCTTCCTTCAGCAGCTGCCGGTCCACCTGCATAACCCATCTCCCCAGGGGTAGCTGGCTCAAGGTCCCATGATAGTAGTAGTAATAATAATTGCAGTAACAATAATAGTAACAAAGATAACAATAGTTTATAACAATAAATCATCACACATGCATGAGCCAAAATGGCTTCAAGTGATGGATGAACTGGCTGGAAAGCAACCTATAGGGACCCCGCTTCGGGGAACAACCCCTCAAAAAAACCGAAGAGCGAGTCTGGAAAAAATGCAAGGGATCGGCACCTGGATGTCTGGGGCCACATATCTGCGTGAGAGTGAATGATCCACCAGCCACATGGAAAAGGATTCCCGGCCCATGAACAGAACTTCACCAGGAATGTCTAGGACTCAAACCAAAACCTCAGTCAGGTCGCTGTCGGTCCGAATGGCTTGGCGCACGAGTGCTAAGAAGAGGTCATACACTCCCCTTGCTGCTGCGTTCCGAGGGCACATCAAAAAGGCGGATGGACGAAACCGATCAGAAGCCGCAAGGTACCCAGCATCCGATCGCTTGTGCCGCTTTCCGATCGCACACGCAGAGAAGAAGTATAGGTAGACTGGGTTCTGCACTGGACGGTCATTTGCGTCTTTCGGTGGCGGAAGCCTTCGGCTTCGATGACCTAAGCTGTGAACCTGCCTTCCCATTCGAATCCCGTGCTCAGGTTTGATCAGTTCTAGTTGGGAGACAACCTACCATGTCCTTACAGGACTCCGATCGGTTGCTCCCAAAGGCTCCCTCTTCAAAAGCAAATTTGGATACCTCCAGCTCCGTCACGGCTCCCCTCCAACCACCAGCAACCAAACGCAAATTGGAACCCACCGGTTGCAATTTGGCTTGTGCCCAGCCTCTCGCTCGCAGCCCGGGCGCTGGAGCAACGGCAAATGCCTGCAAGGGTCACTAAGAACAGCTTCCGTGTGGTGGATTTGTTTGGAGAATGTGTAAGGTGGTGCTTTATCGTGGTCATGTTCAGTTCTTCCTCTTGTTAATGATAGTGTTTTAGGTTCTTTCCGTGGTATTGTTCAATTATTCCTCTTGTTTTAGTCATGGTGAAAAACAAAATATGTTGTGACTCCGATTTCGCGTCTTCGTTGAGGCTCAAATGGAAACCAAATGGCAACATCCGTTGTCCGGGCTTTCCGATTGGATCGGCAGGCCCATCTTTCCCCTTTCAAACATCACCGGCCAAAGCAAGGCTCACTTTTGATTGGCCTGTGCGGGTGTTGAAAGCCACTGAACCGGGATTCACTTCCAACATGTTCAGAAACCCCCCGGAGGTAGGCACCTAAGGCGCCTCTCTGAGAACCCCGTTGCCCAGCGCCCGAAGGAAACCGTTTGAGGTCCGTTAAAGCTCCTTGACATGGCAAATGCTCAAAGGGTATGGGGATTTAAAGATGGCAAAGGCCGCCCTGTGTAAGGTTTGCGTTGGGGGTTCCACCCATGGGGGAGCCAAACTGTGTTGACACTCCACGTGTCGGGTTCTGCATTTTTGTGCCGGCCGCTCCATTTTCCCCGGGTCAAAAGGAGAAGCCGCGTCAAGCCCTGGCACCAAGGCTTGTCTCATAGCGCAAGGGCGGGGGACTTTCAGAAAGGGCCTTGGCCGGGGGAATCAGGTAGGCACCCTCCACTGAGCTTCTTGAATTTGAATTGAGCTCATACGCTTCCCCCAACCTTCTCTACCCCTAGCTTGCAGCTCTGGCTTATGAAAGCAGCCTGATACTCGGAGTACCTGGATGGTCCGAGAGATAGCAAAGTGGTCAGTAACCCCATCTGGCCCCGCAAGCCCTCGTGACCGGGGTTGCCATTTGGCTAACTCCCGAACCATCTCAAGTGCAACCCCAGGATACAACACTGAGAACTTAAGATTGTGTTTCATACATGAAGTCATGTTTTTGTCAACAAATCAAGGAGACCCCAGTAAAGTTCAAAGTACCTGAGAATTGCCCTGACCCTTCGGCCGAGGGCCCCAACAAAAAAACCCAAAGCGCCTGCACTTGTCAGTCCAGCTATGCGCCTCGGCTTAGGCTTGGACCTCCAAGGGGGTAGCTGGGCCAAGACCTAAGGCCTGGTTGAGGGCTTGATAGCCAACACTGCAACGCTCCCCATACTGTGGATGGACACAATCCTGCACCACTTGCAAACCATGGGAAACCATTTTTCATTGGTATTTACAGGGGAACCATCATGTCAGGGTTTCTTAGGCGGTGCAGGATTTCGTCCATCCACAGCAGCTCCTTCAAGGATAAACACAACGCAAGGGCATCCAGTGCTATTCATTCCAAGGCCTTGACCCAGTTGGCGTGCCCCTGGTAAACTGCAAATCCTTTTGGAAGCATCGAGCAAGCACAGAGAGAACAAGATGGAAAACACTGGGTTGAAGGATACCTACTACAAGGATATGTAGAATCACATTTAGTAACAATCGTACGATCTGATTGATTTGTTGACCCCATACATTGCAGGCACCGCCAAACAACTGGCCCTATTCTGGGTCTCCCACAACCGCCAAAGGCAAACAACGCTGCCGGCGCTCGACCTCTTCCATTGCAACATTTCGCTCCCAAACTGCTTGGCGCCTTTGTGGTTGCCCTGGCAACACAAACCCAAAGGGCACCCTCAGAACACGCCCTGCTCATATGGAAGGAGTTCAAACGCTCCAGGTGCCCACGCTCGTTTCAGGCGGAGCCTGCGCCCGCCTGGGAACGGTGGGCAAGGGCGGCGAACCCAGCGGCAAAGAGGCGTGCTGGTTTTCACATGGGTTTTGCAAAAATATGGATCCTTGGGACCTGGTGCCGCCTTGTGCCGCCTTTTAAAGGGGATACCAACAAGGGCCCCCCTATTCTTGACAAAGCTGCACCATGGTTTCCACATGGCCCGGCAGTTTGACAAGTCTCAACCCAGGTCCGTAACGAGGTGCAGGGGCTACACCAGGTGGTACGGATTTCACCAGGTCCGTGGGTTGCATGGGGTACAAGGCCCACCGAGGCACGTGTTGCCATACTTTGCCTCAACTACTGTTCAACCGTAGTACTTGGCCTTTCTTGGCCTTGGGCTTATTTGGCTTTACTTGGCCTCACACCGCCTTTCGTGATTCCTGACCGTGTTTTGGTAGGTCTTGGCCTTTGTTGACTTAAGCTTCTTTGCCATTTGCCTGGTTTGGCACTAGTCTCGCTTGGCCTGACTTAGGCTAGTTGGTCGTACTTGGCACAGGTATTGATCTTACTTGGCCTTACCTGGCCTCATGGTCTTGGCGTGAGTTGGCCTTAGTTGGCCTTGCTTGAGGTTCAAGGCTGACAGGAGGTGCAGGGTTCAAGGAGACATCTTGGCCCAAGCCCAAGTACACCATGCCTCTTATTTGGTCTACCCGATGAGCTTACCTTCCCGTTTTCAACTTGCCGATCCGCTGAGGCGCCATGCTCAGAGCACGCGACCTGACAGGGAAGCTGGATCTCTTCTCATCCACTTGGAAGCAAATCTATTCCTTAGCATGGCTTCCAAAAAAAAATCCACTTCTGATTTTGGTTTAACATTTGGTGGACCTCTAGATGTGATTGTTTTTAAACCTCCACCCTCCTTGTGGCTCCCATATGTGACACCAACTTCACACATCACCAGAGAGCTGGGTCACCAGCAAACATGTTGTGCACCTGGAAACCCCCCATGTCGCAAGCATGACTCAAAACAGTTGATGTATTATCATGGGAGAATAATTTTGTAGTTATTTCGGCCACGGTCGATCGTTCCACCATGCAGCTCCTAAAGGAGCTCTAGAAAACATGTGTGGGTTTTTCTTTTTGTTTGAGGGATCCCTGTTTTTGGCTTGTTTTAACAGGAAACCCCAAGAAGCACAAACTTTTTTTTTGGGGGGGTCACATTCAACACATGTTCAGATTTTGTTTCACGGCATATGGGAGACACTAGAGTCGGCAACACCACCCAAACAACATCAAGGGGCGCCAACTGCCCTGCTAAGCTTACTGGCCACAAAAAGGTTCAAGCGTTTTGGGATGCAACAACACAAATGCTCAGCTTGCCAACCGGGAAGACAACACGTAGCCCAACGTCTCCGTAAACCAAACAGAACATGTTCAAAACAGTTTCATACTTTGTCGAACTTACAAAATAATAAGAAACCCCGCCAAATCCACCACTCCCCAAAATGGAGCCAAGGTAAACAGGGTAGCCACAGAACTCAAAACACACAAATCCAAACAAGGAGGAGAGACTCCAAGACCCAAGAAAAGAGGGCCAGTTCGGTGGCAGAATTCCAAATTTAGTAAGTGCCCTTGACTTGTCCAAATGTTCACAAGATTGTACCACGGGTATTTTCTCTTTTTTAGGGTATGTACCCCTTCTTTGTCATCTTGGGGGTCCCCTAAACACCCCCCCGGTCTACTTTCACCCCTGCACCTTTTAGCAAAAGCTGCGCCTCATCTGTGTGGAGAAGAGCTGCAGCATGGAGCGCCTCCTTCGCAAGTCAGGCGGAAAAGGGGACCAAGACAAGGCGACAGCTTTGAGGGAACAGGGCTTTTGATGTCCACCCAAAGGTTTGAAAGAAAAATCGACACCTAAAAGGTACCCTTGTTGGATGGTGTTCTATTGGCAAGCCAAAGAGACATGACCCATTTTGAGGACCTGGTGCCCCAACATTCCACACAAAACTTGCTGGTGCTCGGGGAATCATCATAAGGGTTTTGGGAATGAGGCGGAAGGGGATCCTCCACAAGAAAACCAGAAAAGATGGTTTTGGGGTCATTCCCAATTCCCCTGAGAACCAGAAAGCTAGTGTCAGGTAAATCCACTTTACTCATAAGGAAGGTCTTTTACTTGGGGATTGATTCATCATTTGCGGCTTTGATGTGTTTTATTCCATTGAAATGCAAAAATAAAAAGGCTAAATAATTAAACACATGTCTCTCGCAGGCTCATGACTCAATTTTCTTGAGAAGTTCAAGTCCGCCGCGACCTGATTCTAATTCGTTCGGGCCATTGGGACACAGGGGCACAATTTTGGGAAGTGGGCCCCCCTTGCCACACCTTAGGGGATGGGGATATGGGCTACTAAGATAGATATGGTTCAAAGGTTCATCCCTGCACCCCCTCGGTGTCGGAATGTGATATATCAACCACTGTAATGACACCGCATTGGTCAAGGGAGGTGGTGGGGGCAAGATCTTGCGCTTCAGCAGCCGAGAAACCACCAACTTGACTGTCCGCTTCTGAAAGGATAGCCAGCAATCTTGTTCCAAAAAGGAGGTGAGGCCCTAGTGTCTTTACAGGACCACTTCAACGGATCTCTCGCCGATTTTGTGACCGCTCCGGCAAATTTTACTCGGATGGTTGAGAGGCTAAAGTGGGCCATGGCTCACTGCTGAAGCATCGCCCGTGAACGGGCTGGTATTGAATCGTGACTGGCAACTTTGTTTCCAGCACAATCGAAACAACTACCATCCCACATCCCTATTTGCTCCTGGGCGCACCTTCGTGCGCATGCACGCCCACCTCAAGCATGTGGCTTGTGGCTGCGGACTGGGTTGGCGGGTGGGGGTCGGGAGGGCCTGATTGTAACTCGCCCCAAAAGAAGCAGGGTGCTCCCATTCCACTTCTCATCGCAAGGGCAAAAGTGTGGTCCCTGAGAAAGGCTCCGATACCAATCTGGGTGCTAAATAGGGCATCAATCACCCATCCCCGTTTTCTTTTAGTCTCCTTTGGTGTAAATTGACGCAGCATGGTTTGCACTCCGCAACGGATGATCGAACCTCCGACTCTGCGCGCGCGGCTGCCAGGAGGCCTCAGCTGGGATCAAATGCGCAAATGGCGCGACGCTGGTCCTGCTGGTTGGTTTCTTCCTTTCAACATGCAGCTAGGGGTTGACAAAATGCCCGAACAACAACTTCTTTGCGGCTCTCTTTGCCAGGGGGAATGGTGAAGATGGTGAAAATTTGTGCTCTCTCTCTCTCTCACTTGCCCCTAACCATAGGAAGAAGGACCCCAGTCTTGTTCCAATCCCCGCACTGCCAAAGAAACAAACTAATCCCGCAGCCCGCCGACCCCGCGCTGGTCCGGGGCCGGACGGAGTGGAGACAATAGGAGCTAAATACATCGAAAGGGGTGCACGTGACAACCAAAACAAGTCACGATCATTATAGGGGAGTTGTCAACATGAAACATGAGGGGGGCCCTTGTGCTACTCCCAAAGGCGTCTACTCCCTCCAAACGGAGGCATTCAGAACGGCGGCACCATCCACAAAGTTGAACCATATGCTTGACTCCACCTCTGACGGTCTTTTTGGTTTCCCGCAAAAAAGGCGACTCGCGAAGCCGTGGTCGTCGAACCAAGGCCTCGCTCTGAGGGCTGCTCATTGCGCCAGGACCAGCAGCTTCATTGCGCCGAAACCGCTTTCGGCTTGAGCCGCGAGGCGGCTGAATGGCACGGTGGAGGGACGGGTCTACACATGGGTCTCCAGACGCATCGCACAAAAAGTTCGACCTGTTGCCTTGGTGACTTCTTTGCTACGCTGCTTCTCTCTTTTTATTTGTGTTTTTTTGGGGGTCCATTTACCCTTCCCAGCAAACCTCCTCAAGCAAAGCCTCCCTAATGGCATGGTAAACTGCGACCACAATATTGTACTGACATGCCGAAACCTCGCCCTATCTACCAAAACCAAACATCTTGTTGTGGTCCATATTCAGTGAATAACATAAAACAACTTCAGATTAGATGGCAGGAAACACAGCCAGCAGGTTGGATCCATCCCCATCCGAAGGCACGAAATGAGCCTGTACGTGTATACTTATGTATATATATATATATATATTACATATATATATATATATGTATTATTATTGTGCATTTGCTTGTTGTTGTTATTTGCAGGGCTGGGAGTACACAAGAGCAAGGAGTCACAATCTGTCCAAAAGCAAGACACCTCATGGGACCTGAAAAGGGTTGGTTCCGGTGTCCTTTAATCTAGTTAGTGGAAACCACCTCTTTTTGAGCGAAATACCAAACCCCTGGAACCTGAATGGGCCCAATGGGGCATGTTTCCTCTTGGTTTCCCTTTACACCAAGCTCAAAAGGGGAACCCCCCCACCCCCCCACGAAAAGTCTGTACTTGACCCTCTTTTTTTGGGAGGGAGAGGGGCCACGGACACTCCGCACATATCGCACTCGATCCTTGGCTGTTCACGTTCACCACTGGCCAATCCTAACTCATAGTAATCCTTATTGCTTGCCAGTCCTCAGTGGGAAATCGTTCTAGGGGTTGCAGGAATGAACCTGAGGAATCCCTGGCAGGAAACCAGAAGGGATGGTGCATGCGAGGCATTCCAACAAGGGCAGCCACATCTTTTCGCCACAAGGATTCAACTAGGTCAAACCGGGATTACATGCAGGAATGTCCATTAGGGCGTGTTGTGTTTGAGCTTTCATCTTTCACCAATCGTTTCAATTGGTCCAGCGCCGAAGTCTCAATCCAACTCCCTCATTGCCGACACCCTCGCGCCGTGAATTCTCTTTGTTCTGTCCTCCGTTGAGGTTTGGGAGTCCCTATAGGTGCCTCGTTGCTTCCACGGCCTATGCTCTGGCAGAGGCCATGGAGCTGTCGAGGTGGCTCCTACCAATAGTCCGCACCTCTAGCGGTCCTATTGTGACCCGCCCTCGGGCGCATTGCGCCTGTCAGGCCACGGGAAAAGACATGCGCGTGGGCAAGCAACTCTGGCCCTTTGGTAGACCACCGTGCTGTGACACAGCCCTAACCACAGGCCTTTTGGTCAATTGGCTGATCCCGCAAAGGGATGCAACGCCGCACAGCTGCTTGGCGGTGAGGAAAATGCGGAAAGGAGACGGGACGCTTTTTGTTGTCGCTCTGCGAAAACTACACAGCAAGCACATGGTGAGTGCAACACAAGAAATCCGGCAACTGTGTGCGCCCTCAGCAAAAGCAAAATCACCGCCAAGAAAGCGTGTTCTGGGAAGATCGAGCAACTGCTTTAGAACATTGTCCAAGCGCTTCAGAAAAAAAAGACTTGCTGCAAAACTGCCGGATGAAATACCCGGAGCCACAAGTGGGTTCCAAGCGTGAGCCCCTCGGGCTGAACAGCAAACCGAAAGGACACCTGCGAACCTGTCCAGGGTCTCTGAGCCTCAAGTCTTGCAGCCCAGCAGTTATTGGATTCAGAAGGGCCGCGGCCTACTTACATCCGCTGCCTTCTGGGCACACCCCCGCGGCATGCAGAGATCAAAAGCAATACGCCTCGGCATTTTGCCGACGCATGAGGGAAATTCCCAGCAGCCCGGATGGGCTCAAAAAAGAACAGCAAAAGAACGTTGATCCAAGAGAAACCAGTCACGGAGACTACAAAGTGGTTTCAAGCGGCCTTCAAAATCAAACTTCCTGTAAATGTCATTCACTTCGGCTGCACCCTTGCTTGCGCTTCGTCCGCAACCAAACACCCACCAAAAAAAACACCCGGCCCAATCCACCAGCTGGTTGTGGACTATGGCCCCTTTCCGTGGTACCAAAGTTACGAATTCGAATCCAATCCCATTGCGGGTTCGATCCCCGTGTCAGACAATGTACCTTCTGGGCGATCCCCCGCGCGCACAAAGTTTAACTTTTCGTTGGTTGCAGGGAACAACCCAATAGCAGCCACAGTAGCCTAAAACCTGATTCATATTCCACGAGCATGCTCCTTTTTGAGGGTGCTTTTCAAGTCCTGGCACTTCCCACGGCGAAGGATAATGCGCATTGAATTATACTTTCATGGCGAAACCAATGGGTACCCGGAGGGCATGTAATATGTGTATATATAATATTGAACCTTGCTTCCCCCAAATACTTGCAGTGACTTACAGCCTGGGCCGTGCATGCTGGACGTCGCGGGTCTTTACAATGGAGCCGCCTGAACCCCCAACGCCCGGCGCGCCACCGGACGACGGGGATCCGTCAAACTGCAACTCAAGCGGGAACCGAGATGAGCCCCGGTCAATATTGATTGTCCTTTCCAATGACATCGGATTTTGGTGAGTACCCCCCAATTTACTGACAGTTTTTTTCAGTGAGTCCATGTGTTTATATGAACATTTACTGAACATCAGTTTTACACCAGTCAAATCATATCGACCGTTGCTCAGATCCGAAGCGGCCTCGGGTGCGAATCACCTCCGGCTCGGCCTTTGGTCCTTCGGAAAGCAAAAGCTTACTTGCAACCAAAGCTTTCCGTTTCCCCTTCAGGAAACGGAAAGGGGCCACGTCTTTGTTTGATTCGGGTTCATCCCTTCACACATTTGCACGTCGAATATTTTGGCTTGCGGAGCCCACCCAAGAGATTGCTTCGTGCCACAGTTTCGGGACCCGACTGGTTGCTGAAGCTTTCTTGCGGATTCCCACCGCCACCCTCATGGCTCCTAGGCAGGGCAGCGGAAACCTCCAAAAGCTCTGCCACAAGCTCCGGGGACTGTGAAGTGAATATGGACCCCATGGCCCATGTGGCAGTCCAGCGATATGAACGAGGCCTGGGAACTGGGAAGGGGATCATTTTCGAACACCGATTTTGGATCATTTTCGAACACCGATGTCCTGGATCATTTTCGAACACAGAGTGGGTCATTTTCGAACACATGGGGGGGCTATCCTGCGGCACCCGTGGGGTGGGGGGGGGGGGTGGGGTGGGGCAGTTGCGTTCGCCTCTTACTGCGTGCCCGTGCAACTGCGCCCTGGGGCTGGGGGAAGGGGGCAACCAGGAGGCTCCGAGTCCCAAGTTACCTTGGCTTTTTGAGCTAAGATGTCCTCGGCGACTTGCGCTCGTTGGCCCCCGTAAAGCCGTGAAAGCTCGGTCTAACGGCCGTAATAACTCGCGCGGGAAACTGAAAGGCCGCTACTACTCCGTGAAAAAGCCGTGAAAACTCGTGAAATTTCAAGCTCTGAGTTATCGCGTCCTCGCGACACAAAAAACCTCCTAATTAGCTCATACGGCCTAAGTAACTTGCGAATCGGAGCCTCCTGGAATTGCGATCGCCGCTTACTGCGTGGCGGCGCAACTGCGTATTGGGGCTGGGGGGGGGGGGGTGGGGTGGGGCAGTTACGTTCGCTTCTTGCTGCGTGACCGCGCGACTGCGTCCTGAGGGGGGGGGGATGGGGTGGGGCAGTTACGTTCGCCTCTTACTGCGTGACCGTGCGGCGTGTTGACCATGTTGATGATGATGATGATGATGATGATGATGTTGATGATGATGATGACGGTGATGATGTTGATGATGATGGTGATGATGTTAATGAGGATGATATTGATGTTGCCGATGAGGATGTCGATGGCGATGACTTTGATGATGTCGATGATGATGGTGATGTCGACGTTGATGTTGATAATGGTGATGATGTTGTTAATGATGATGATGATGGTGATGATGTTCATGTTGACGATGTTGATGATAATTTTAACGATGGTGATGTTGATGATGATGATGACAATGGTGATGATGATGGTGATGATGATGATGGTGATGATGGTGATGTTGACGGTGTTGTTGATGATGATGATGATGATATAGATGTTGGTGGTGATGTTGATGATGGTGATGATGATGTTGGCGTTGATGTTGATGATGGTGATGTTGTTGGTAGTGATGATGACGATGTTGATGATGATGGTAATGATGATGGTGATGGTGATGATGATGATGATGATGTTGACGACGATGATGATGATGCTGATGGTGATGGTGATGATGATGATGATGATGATGTTGTCGCTTTGCGTTCCTTGTGCTTTGTGTTCCCGGGTCTACAGTTGACGATTGTCTCCCAAAAGCACGGCGCCATCCATGTGCTACACGTGCATCGTGGTGCGTGTTCGTGCGCCTCATCGTGGTGTGCATGGACACTTGGAAAATGGCCGTGCTGCTGTAAATCACATACACTTGAGCAAAACCGCGTTCAAAAACGAGCCAAAACACGCGTTCAAAAACGAGCCAAAACACGCGTTCAAAAACGACCACCTTCCCGGGGTGGGGTTGGTCCACTTACCATGGTGAGAAATGATTTATGATCTGGACTGTTTTTGTGAGTTCCAAAGCTAGCACCGCTCTCGGTGACGTAGAGGAAACCAACATGCCCTTGACCCTTGCGCCTGCACCAATTCCTTTGCCATCCTTCATCTCCCGGAGCTGCGGTCAAAGCTTGCGCAGCCCGAAAGCACGGGGGAGGGCCGCGCCGCACAAAACCGCCGAACCCCCACGAGCTGCGTGTCTTCAGGGTCAAGAAACATGAGCACCACGGAGGCACAGGCTCGGCCTTAACCTTTGCGTCCCTTTCGCACCGCCCAGAAACAGAGGCTCGGAGTTCAGCAAACAACGTTGTGGGTATGGGTCAAGAGTCAAAATTAAACCACCAGCGGACCGCTGGTTTTGGACCATATGTCCACTAACCAGGGTTCCACGTTGGGTGCATATTTTTGACCCACAGCCATGTGTCAAAATCCAAGGAACCCCAAAGAAGATGCAGCGCGGGCGGGCTGGCGAGAAAGTCGGCATGTCCGATCCGGGCGGTTGAAACTCCAGGGAAATTGCAGTGAAATCTGAACCAAGGGACACCTCCTTTCTTCCCCTTTAAAGGGAAGCCCCCTCAAAGAGGCGGCACAAGGTCACCACTAGAGAAAAGGACAAAAAAGGAACCACTAGATGTCTGGTGAAGTAGCAACCCTTGAGGAAAGCAACCCATGGCCCCTAGGTTCGGGTACCCCGCGGAAAATTGGACAACGCCGGGGAAAATGGCAAAAGGCAAGCGCAGCAAACGGAGCCATCACTCCAGCCATATAAGCAAAAGCAAGCATTTAGAATGCCCTGGAAGAGCCGGAAAAAGCAACATGTGCATACGTCAAAACAAACCCCTAACCAACGTTGGCTAGTTTCTGACCGTGTCTTCTTAAGCTTCCCAGACAGCGGGCCAACTCCTCTTCATCACTAAATAATATTTCATTGAAATACATGTTTCCACTGGTTGGCAGAGATCCACGGTTGTGGCAAAACACTCTTTCTGTGATACCAACATGGTTGCTCCCATGACAACTACATCATCCAGGGGGTTCTCTTGGTTTTTCAGAACATGGCCCTAAAAAACTAAATGTTCCACAACCATGCAGATCCAGTCAGGCTCCACGCTTGCGTAAAGGCATAAAACGAATTCCACCGATTCTGATTCGCGGCTCATGCGCTGATCCACCTGAGCCGAAGTTGCAACTCGTGACAGAAGCAACATCTATGCAAACATTCTACCCAAACTCATGGGGGGGTGTCTCCCTCCAACAGATGTGGTTTCATTTTAGGCTTGCCTTTAAACACCACGAAAAAGGGGTAGCAACTCCAAAAACATTCATTAATCTGCTTTCCAAACGGCAAATTCGGCAAAAGAAGACCCTTGGTGACGGTCTTAAAACAAGGCCCAGCATGAGACCGACCTTGCATTCGATGCGGAAGTCAGGCTACGAAAGAGGTTCGCATCAGGACAAAAGGGATTTGCTTATTGCTTATTCTTGGTAGGGACATGTAGGGACTCTGGGACTAAGCGCAGAAAACAAATCCAGCCATGAGTTGCGCGTATTCCCTATAGAGAACAAGCAAGTGTGCGCTGGGATCATGAACGTGCCACTTCGAAGTCGGCTTTGGAAGCCTTGCCCCCACTTACAGAGAGTCTGTAAGTGGGGAGATCCCGTACAATCAAATCACCTGGAAGCTAAAGGCAAACCTTTCAGAGCCGTCCCATCAACGACGAAAACTGGAAAAGCGGAAGCTCAACAGATGGAGTCGCTTTGGAAGTGCGAGAGGAGAAAGACACCGGGTGACATACTGAACACGTGCTTGATGCCATCCCGCATTACGAGAGACCATGCTTTATCGCCAAATGGTGGCAAGCAAGACGCTCCTCAGTCTCGAAGGTTTCTACTGCCAGGTTTGGCCGAATTGAACTTGCCCTGGGACAAAGGTGTTCCTCGATCCCCGTTACACCAAGGCTCTGTCAGAGAATTCACATCATACGTAGTAATCTTGCTGGTGCGAGAGGTAGGGAATGCGAATTGGAATGACCCTGATTTACTGGTTTCCCTTCAGCAAATCCCCAGGTTCATTCCCATATTCCCTGAGCACCAGCAAGTGAGAAGATGGATGCAAAGGGCCAAAAGGCCCTTTCCGTCTAAGCGTTCCACTTGTCGACATGGTGCACAAACACCTCGCTGGAGACGTTCTCGCTCTCCTGGCGTCGGAGCTTGCATTGAAGAGGCTGGGCCACTGAGCAGGCAGCTCACAACCATGGTTGTAACTCGGGAATGTGTACAACCTATCCAGGTTGGTTGAGGTCCAAGTTCCTCAAGTTGTGGGACTGGCAATTCTCTTGACAACGTCCCTTCCGAAGGTAGCACATCTCAAATCCAACACCCTAAATATGGAGAAGTTGTACCACGTGCATGATCCAAACTTCCTATGTAGCTTATCAATTCCAATGAGATGCCCCCCTAGGAAAAGGGCGGGGTATTGTGCTGGAAACTACAGGAGGATCCGCGCACGGATTCAACCTGGCAGATTACTAAGGCGGTTGTTTCCCCCAGTGAAGGACTGCCTCTCAAATGAGACAGACACTCCTCTAAGGTTTTTAATAATGAATGCTGGGCTACCATTCAATAGTTGGGTGTGGGTGAAAAAACGGTACCCCGAATAGAAGCCAAGTAAATGGAACCCGGTCCCCTGGCGGTAAATGTTTGACCCATACCCAATTCAGAGCTTCCCAGGGTTGTGACTTGTGTTTTGCATTCCAGCGAGTATGCCCTGTAGCAAACGCACGATGGACCGGGACCTCCGAGCGCCAGCAACACCGATGCCGGCTTCCGCCACGCGCCGAGCTGGGATATCTGATTCATGCCAATTTTAGGGCACGCATAGGTGTTAAACTGTGACCATCATGTCTGCCAACCCCAAATACATGGCAAAAAGGCTGGGTACTCATTGTGTCATGTGCCATTCCTCGCAGAGAGCAAAACTCATGATGCAGGAGATAATTCAAGACCATCCAAACCAACTAGAATTGATTCAACATGGTTCCGACATTCCTGGCAGGGGAATTAGAAACATGGCAACCCCTAAGGGAATCCAACGAAAAACATATCAAATGTCTGCCCTTTGGTCACTTTGAGGTTCCCTCCGCCTGAAGCAAACCGCGCAATTCCGAAACCGGGAAAAACCCATCATCACTTTCATCATCATCATAATAATAACAATATATTTTTATTTGTTTAAAAAAAAAAAAAAAAAAAAAAAAAAAACGCCGCGCCTGAGCCGTCATGAAGCCCGCCTTCTTCCTGGCTCAGCTCGCGTCGGGAGTGACCAAACGAACGCCAAACGCCCGCCATGCCCTTGCGACACCGAAGACAAAAACCCTCCGTGCGGTGTCCCTCAAAACCGACCCACGTGCAGCCCCAAAACCCCAACTTTCGATCCCTAAGAACTGGGCCCCCCCGAATGGTCCACAGGGATCTAAGAGGCTCACTGAACAAACCATTTGATAGCGCGGGGATCTCGGTTGGGGAACCCTTATTTCAGGGTGAGTAAATCAGGTTGAATAAGTCGTCGTATGCAATCATGTGGAATCCAATTAGAGCCTGTTTAGCTCAGCTTAGCTTAAGATATTTGGATTCCAATGGTTTTAGTGCTGTTCCGTGTCACACTGTCTGCCAGTGGCCTCGAATCGATAATTGTTCGAATCAAAACGTCAAAACGTGGTGACCTTAGCTCCGGCGGTGTGCGACATCTGATGAAGCTTCCTCTCTAGTGATTAAATCCATAGAATCCCGCTGAATCAAAGGCCACTTACAATTAGGGTTGGCTCTTACATAATTTGCCGGCCTTTCTCCGGGCAAGTTGCACCTCGAACCTGTTTGGGTGTGAACAGCCGTTGATCCAATTTTCATTTGTTCAGTTGATCAGCTAGAAGAAGTAACGATTCACTGTCATACTCGCATGTATGTCAATGTGCATGTAGACTAATATGTGTGATGTGTGGCACTGTGCGATGTGTGGCACGGTGTCTTGGTCCGATTTAGACAAGGACAACATGAACTCAAACATATTCCTCGTCAAGGTAAGTGGCGCGTGTTTGGACCTGAATGAAACGCAGGACGTTCTCGAAAGAACCCCATGCCAAACGTGCCCCCCCCCCCCCCCAGCCCAACGTGTGCGCACCCCTTCACATCCTCATGGAAGCTTTTTGAGCTCGGCACTCAGCTCTGGAAAGGGTGGGAAGTATTCTTCCGTTTGCTTAAGCCCAGACAAAAAAAAAAACATATTCCAGTGATAGATTCCCTAAACCAACAGGGGGAAAAGAACAAATGGAATAATATGGTAAACCAATGGAAAATAATAATAACAATAGCAAATGGAAAACCAACAGGAAAAAATAACACATATTCTTAAGCAAATGGAAGTATTGTGAAGTTTTGCAAATGGACCACAGAAAGGAACCCCAGAGGTCAAAAAGATCAGTTTTCGCACACTCAACTCACATCACTCGCTTCAGAATTTGCCCCCTACCCGCATCTCAGAATCTCTGTTCGCGTCATTCGCGCTGGGCCCTCGCAGAAAATAGACATTCTATTGATTTAGCCAAGTCATTAGTCAAGTATCTATTACCACCTCCGGGTGTGGGCCTCAATGCTATGTTTCAGGGCTTGTAATGTAAAATCAAGATTCATCATACAATCCGGACGACTTTTCTGACCAAAACAGTCCAACCCCAAACTGAAAGTCCGCTGACGTGAGAGGGCAAGTGGTATCTCTACCCCTTCAGCTCCTCTTGATCAGCTTCATCTTCCGCGTCTCGGTCTCGTCCAACGCGCACACCTCGAGGGATGAATCGACCCCAAATTGATCACCGGTCTTCCTTGTTCAAGAGATATACTCATTTGGGGGGCCTCGTTGCTTGATTTGGGGATGACTTATCTTCAAGCAACCTGAAATAAGGGGACCCCCAAAACAGGAAAGGACACTTCAGAATCAGGACATATCATATATGTACAGATATATGTATGTACATATATATATATATATGTATATATATATGTGTATATATATATATATATTATATATATGGGACCCCCTGGAATACTCAGGTGTTCGTTCAAAGATTGACATGATTGCTGTAAAAATGAATGCGAGTTTCCAGCTTCTAAAAATGATGCTCAAAAAATCAGCCTCTATTTTAGACCAAAAACATAGCATCACTACTTAGTGCAATCCCGGATGTGCTAGCACGTGCTTGCTGAGATTCTTCAAATCTATAATTCGGGGAACCCATGTGCTAGCACATCCTGGATTGAAGATTGAAGATTGAAGAATCCCAGAAAGAGTTGCGAGAGAATCTTCAATCTTCAATCCAGGATGTGCTAGCACGCGCAAACACATATCAGCCGGACCTACGTATGGATTTGAAGATTTCCAGACAAGTTGTCTGAGAATCTTCAAGCTTCAATCTTCAATCCAGGATGTGCTAGCGCCTGCTAGCACATCCTGGATTGCCCTAAGAACATAGTTGAAGAATCCCAGAAAAGGTTGTGAGAGAACCTGCACAATCCTCAATGATCAATCCAGGATGTGCCAACAAATCCTGGATTGCCCAAGTATGGAATCTAAAAAGGAGCAAGCAGAGCGTGTGTTTTGAAAGCTTTGTTGCTTTTGTGGAACTTGAGGGCTGGCCAAGATGGACGATTGTAAAAAAAACAAAACCTGGAGATCAAATCTTCAATCTTCAATGCAGGTGGGAAAACCTACAAGAGTCGAGGATTGAGGATGCCCTAATACAATGGCTGTGGCATCTTGAATAGTTGGCCTCCCATCCTGGGCAACATGATCTGAGCGAACGCAGAACACACCGCGTTTTGCGGCAGTTTATGCCAAGAACAAGAATTATGGTACAAACATTTGTCTCTTATTGGTTTGGCTCAGTTCTCGCTTAGCTAAAACCACATGGAGTTAGATAAGGACAATGTGTAACCCGTATGAAATTGATCTTGGTTCCAGCTGTGTTCTCCAATTGACTTTTAAAAAACGCACAAGAAACTGGCAACCGCTTAAAGTTGGTTTTGGCTTGAACTCGAAGCTATTTTAACTTGCATAGTCTTCGACAAGTAACGCGCAACTGAGATAGTTGCTTTGCTAGTCTGATTTAAATACACTCAGTTCGAACCAACATGTAAATGCAACTGCGCAGGGACATGATGCACTTGTGTGATTGATTCGGATGTCAGTTGCGCGTAGGATTGTTCCTTTCCCACAGGCGGATGATTTGCCGAGGTTCCTTGTCAAACGAAATAAGTAAAACCAAGTAGCTTTTACAGGCACCATGAAGCTGCCAAAGCATGCTTCGTATGCTACTCTTGTGCTGAAAGTTGTGCTTCTTGAGCTGGGGCTGCCAAAGTGCACTTCGCAGACTCCAACGTGCCGTGAAGTGCACTTCGCGTTCGAGCTGTTTAACGAGAAGCTCCTTTTGAACGTCGAGCTTAACTTTTGCTTGGTTTGACTTTGCATGGAGTTGCGCGTCCTGTCAGCTCAGTCAGAGTCCCCCCAGTCTGGCCAAACACTTCTAGTTCTGGACACAGGGTAGCATATATGCATATAAATGCGCATGTCCCTTTGTGGGGTTTTGGACACCGCTCACCTGTGATTGGAAGCCCCGTAAACATAGGCCATATCTACCCGTTGAGGTCCAACATTGCCCCTTGTCCCCAGAGATGCCACAAAGGCCAAAATAATTAGAACGGAGTTGTGCGGTGCTTTTACACCAAATTGAGTCAGGATCATAGGACAATCATGTCTAAGTGAATGAAACCCCGTGAAAATACCTTGCTCTTCTTCAGGACTCCCTATCTAGCTCCCAACATGGAAGCAACTCTTGGCATCATTTCAAGAAGCTTCGCCTTCCAAGCCGCAGCTGCAACCCGGTAGCTGGGATAAATCCAACTGACGTGGATTGAACATAAGCCCCCCCCCCCCGACGCAAGCTCAGGCCTTGGCCAAACTCTGGGGTACCGCAAAACAGTTCAGATTCTGCCTGGATATAGTACTGAACAAATGATTGACATAATGATATTGTTGGATTCATCCGGAGGACCGCATTCAGCAGGGGGTGGGTCCTCTTTCAGTAAGGGAAATGCTATATTTTAGGGGAGGTTCCCTGACTAGAGCGGTCCTCCGGATTCATCTAAAGTTGGCATTCGACACAAATCAGGCAACTGAATGGGAAACCCCTCCCCAACCACCAAACCAAGCCAAAAACCACCAATTGGAGGTACGAGTAAGCAAACAAATAGGAAATTCCTTCTTGACCACCAAACCACCAACCTCAACCATCAACTGGAGGTAAGCTGAAACATATGGGTGGGGAGATCCCCTTGAGCCGCTCGGATCACCCAAAAACCTCCTCCGACCCGTCTTTCTTCTCGCCTCGGCGATGCGTGCCCGGAGCTCCGCCACCTTGGTGTTGGACATCAGGTCCAGCCGCAGCCTCCGGAAAAATCGCCCCTTCTCCAGTCTGTCTCTGCCTCTGCCTCTGCCTGCCTTGGTTGGTCTTCTGTTTGCATGCCTTTGCCTGCCTGTCAGTGTCATCCAGTGTGCCTGGTGGCTGCCTGGCAGGCACTTGTGGGATGAGCCAATCAAGTATTGACATTGGCTTGTCAGATTGTTGCACCATCTGCCTGGCCATCTGCCAGTTTGTCAGCATTCCGTGTTTCAATGTCTGCCACTCTGACTCTCCGCTGGCTTCTGTCTCTGTCTTCGTTTGTCCCTGTGTGGTTCTCTCTGTCACTGTCTGTTTCATTGTCTTCCCCTATGCCAATGTCTCTAAATTCATGTGTTTGCCGCATGTGTCTGCTCTGTGTGTGTGTGTGTGGGACTGTGTGCCTGCGTGCCTGCGTCTCTGTGTCTCTGTGCGTCTGCGTGTCTGCTTGTCTGTGTACGTGTTTTGTGTGTGCTTGTCTGTGTGTCTGCGCGCGTGCGCGTACCTCCCGCCCCGCAACCTGACCCCACTGTCAAGCTGACAAGGCCGCGCCTTTGCGGCTCGTCGTCCTCCCAAGTGCTGAACCTGCAGTCACGTGATGCGTTGTTTCTTTGGAACTGCAAGAGATGGCTTCCTTATTTTCCTGTGGCTTCCCTTTAAAAGCAGCCCAGAAACGGTTCTCAAGACACATATACCCATGGAACCCAGAAAAAACACATCCCTTCTTAGAGGACACTCCTGCTTTTCTCCGTTTCGGCTGGGTGCAACCAACGCGGCCCAGGCGCGAAATTCGGAGACTCGGGCCGCGTGCCAGACCCGGCATCTCTGGTAATGTGTTGGGTTTCATGTTCATAGGGAGTATTCAGAGTCATGGTTGTACATATATATATATATATACACATACATAGGTTGTTCAAACTAAAGGTGCCTGCAAACTTCCCTCTCGTCGGCCTTTCCCGGCCCTGGGTTTTCCTGTCGCGAGGCCAAGTCAGAAGAAAACTCGTTTCTGAGCAATTGTTTCCTACTCTGCTTCTTGAGAAGCAGTTGTTCGCCATTTGATGGTGACTTTCGTTCTGGTCGAAGGGCGAGGCCCCACTTTGGAAGCTCGCCCTTTGCTTCCTTTTGCGGACTTCGTCGGTAACACTCGGATTTCGTTGGTGCAACTTGATGGAAAAAGACCGCTGTCCTGCCACCCACAGCCAGAAACCGACGACTCAGAAGCGTGGTCGATTTTCGTCTTCTGTGCTTTCCCCTTCCTTTCTCCAGCCTGTCGCGACGCGGGGTTTGCCTTTCGCGGTACTTCAGGACCGCCCCATTTCGAAATTTTTGAGACTCGGAATTTGGAACGGCCCCCATATGCCCTTCCAGTGAGTGCCAAAATGGGCCATTGCGATGTTCTCACACTTTGAGCGCCTTGGTATCACAGAAAGCAGCCCCAAAACCCCATGTCCGATAGCCATTCCCTGTGTCCCCCCCCCCACCCTCATAGTGAATTTTGGGGAGTGCGCCTTGTTCCCTGCTGGCAATTCAGTACGTACACTCCCTTGCCAGCAGTGGGTGTTTCCCAAACATGGTGGACCCCATTTGCTTGGTATGAAAGGGGAAATTCAAACAATCTAGGGGACCACTATTTTGAGAAACACCCAAATGACGGTGAATTTCGACCCCAACTAGCAGCCCCTCTTTTCCCCCCGCCTGGTGACCGTGACTTTGAGCGCAACAGCCGGCCTCGGCCATGCAAAAAGCTGAGGCGACTATATCTTTCAATATCAACCGAGAGAAACTCACGTGAAATTGGCAACGGTTATAACTGGGAGAAGGGTTAACGGTTAGTGCCCTGATGTATTTCCCAAAACAACAAACTCGCGCAAACATGGTTCCACTATGTTTGGGTGTGTCTCAAAATGGGGGAACCCAAAAACTGGGGTCCGGGCGATTCTTCTCGTGGCTTCCCTTGAAACCACCCCAACATGAGTGCCCAAGCCAAAACAGCCTCGCCAGAAGCCCCAGCCCAGGCTTCAACCAACACCCTCTGAGGGCTGAGGGCTTTGGAACCAACTGGTTCTCGTCTACAAAATAGTCATCCGCTGTTAGGCCCAAGGAACAGACTGGGCTATTCAATATATGGGGTCGGCCAATCCTGTTCTATCCCAATTTGGAAATGACTGCAACGGGAACTCCTTTCGTAACCCCAAACAAGAATATGAGGGTTGCCTTTGTTCCACCAGGTCTCTGTTTGGCTCATGTCATGAATACCCGACCCTTTTGCCACCGATACCCAGCAACCTACAAAACCGATAGGAAATGGACTACTCAACACCAGTCCTTCTAATAGCGCGTCAGTTGCTCGCATATATCTAGCCGCACCCTTATAATTGTGCTTGACTTTTCAGGAAATACACTAAACAAACTCGGAAATAACGCCCAGACTGTCCATCCATAAACTGTTTCACAGGCCCAAAGCTGGTTGCGAAGCGCTACCCGAAATGTTCTCCGTCCCCGTGGCCCGGAAAGTGGCCCAAGCGTAAATACGACAACTTACTCGCACGCAGCCGGCCGCGCAAAAATAGGAAATGGAAAAAAAACGGGGCCCCCGGCTTCTCCTCTTTGGGCTTCGGGGCGGCCTTGGGCTTCTCCTGAAAAACTTCACGGAGCGGATCAACATGCGGATCCCCCTCATAGTTTCTGGTGTTCTTCTCAGGGGTTTGTTCAAACATGTCCAACATGGCGCAAATGACAACTTGGATTCTGTCTTTGGGGACCCCTTGGTGTGGTGTGGGTGTGAACCCTTGGTCCTCCACAAGCCCCAGCATCCTGCGGGATGACTGGTGGCCTTCCTGGGTCGATTGCTCGTCTGCTGTATCCCAGGGCTCGTTACAACTTGCCCAGACCACATGAGCCAATTTGATGCTGGCCGCGGAGCAACGAAACCCCCAATAGGATGGCCCGTTCTTGTTAGGAGTCCTTTATTCTTGTTTTTTTGGGAGGGGTGGGGGGGGGGGGGCGCCTGAAAAACGACTCCGGGGCCAACAAGCTTCCGCTGTCAACATGTTGCAAAGTTATTGAGGGCTTGTCCTTGCCAACTTCAGTCACCATCAAAACCGATCGCCGCTACAAAACGTCCACCCCCCCAAAAAAAATATAGGAAAGCAAACGGGAACTTCTTCTCCACATGTGCTTGAGACCGCCCCGACCCCAATCGGTTGTGGAAGTCTGTCCTTTGGCTTCTTGGGCTTCTCAGGCTCAGCCATCACCTGCCCGTTCCGTTTGGGCCGCTGTCGGGGCATCAAAAATTTGGCCCAGGGAAACGGGAACGCCCGTTCCTGTTTCACCCAGACCCACGAGGAGACCAACGAGAAAGTCTTCGGGTCTCACAAAGTGTCAAGCGTTTTTCCAAAGGAGGAGCATGCACACAAAATGTTCAGCCATCCCACCAGCAAGCATGAAAGCGCAAGAACATCTTCGAACACGAGGAATTGAGACAAACGCCGAACCCACCCAGCTCCACACCCAGCCAACTCCTTTGACCAGGCGCACCGAAACCACCAGACCCAAGCAGCCCCGCGCAAGAGCCAACGAGCACACCAGCCAGCCCATCACGTCGCCGATCCCATCTTCACGGCCGCCAAGGTCGGAAGTACTTGCCGCTGCGAATGGGCGTGTCTGCTATTAGGGGGGCCCCAAAAATTGTCTGGTCTTGGTGTTGGGTTTCCCATACCCTCCCGAAACGGGAGGCTTTACCCTCAACAAAACGGCACACCCAAATAGATCTTCGACCATGTCCATTTGGTCTATAACCATCGATACTTCTGGTAACTAGGGCTGGTCCAGCCATTAAAAACCGTAGTTACAACTCACTAATCGCTCCCCAAGTGGCAGGGTGCAAAACAACGCTGCCCGGCAACCCATGACTCAGCCTAGCGGTTAATGAAGGGTCAACGTCCCTGGGCGATCTTGGCGTAAGGTGGCACCAAAACAAAGTAGCCCTGGCCAGTTCCCTAACCCGACTGGGGAAAGCAAGTGGAACCTCAATCTGAAAGCACACCAGTTGTGGCCACGGGCCATGTCTTTGTAAACCCGACTGGGAAAAAACCAACAGAAGCTTCTCAAAAAAGGTGAGAACCCTCTTCTAGTTGGTATTTACAGGGCAACCAGAAGGAAGCCAACCGCAAGCCAAAGGTGTTGATTTTTGTCCGAGCCGAAGCCCCGCGCTCATGGCAGTGCCGAGAGGACGCGAATGCCACAAACCCCACCAAGGTGGTGAGAGATGGAGGCACCATCTTTGAATTCAATGCGGGGGAGTGGACACCTGTACAGCCAACCCGAGCTGCTGAGCGTAAGCTTGGGAAAAACACCTTCTCTGCCCATCTCTGCACTTCCGCATCGCCAAACCAACGTTGAACAACTGACAAACCAATGTCAAATCACCGCTCATCTCGGGGCACGAGCCAACGCCCCCGCCGAAAAAGAATAAAAAGGGCGCTTCAACGCGCGGCCGAAGCTATACGAGCCACGATTTCAGCGGCGCCCGCTTCGAGCCGGGACTGCGGAGCCCGCTCTCACGCCCCTATGCGGCCTCGAGTGGGGGGAGCTAGGAGCATGTGCGTGGGAGTTGGTTGAAGGAGGGGAAAGGCTTGGGGTGGTCAGTGTAAAGTCCTATAGAGGTGTGTCTTCCCTACGTGGGTGTTCAAGCCAGATAAGTTGTAACCATGGTTGTGAGGGCACCAACCTCAGCTACACTAGGTATAGCCATGTCATATTCTACTTCTTAATTTGGTTAACGATTGTTTACCACTACCATGGTCCGAACCCAACAAGCATCAAGTCAAGGAACCCAAGGAGTGAGGCGGGTGTGAAACTTCATAGGGAACCCTTTGGTGGACATCATTCAGGATACTAGGGGATTAGCATCAAAATTTGCTCCCAAACCTCTAAGAAAATGGTTTGGATGCGCTTTTTGTGGATTTCCCCACAGCCCCTCCCCCCCCTCCCCTCCCCCCCTCCCCTCCCCTCCCCCACTCCCCTCCCCCCCTCCCTCTCCCCCTCCCCTCCCCTCCCCCTCCCCTTCCCTATCCCCTCCCCCTCCCCTCCCCCTCCCCTCCCCTCCCCTCCCCTCCCCTCCCCCTCCCTCCCCCCCTCCCCCTCCCCTCCCCCTCCCCTCCCCCCACCCCCCCCTCCCCCGTTTTCGAGAAACCGCGTCTTTCGCCTTCAACCCCTTCGCCGCTGCTCTGCACGCTTCTCTGCGCTCGCCAGGCGCTGCTGCACCGCCTGCTCTGCGGAGATCTGTGACTCGCTTTGCCACCCCGGGACGGGACTGAGCGAGGGGTTGGGGACTGGTTGGGGGGGGGGAATGATGGACACTTAAGGTACCAGTTTCTTGGGGTATTGGTTTTTGAATGTTTTTGAAGGGTCCATTTTGCAACGGCTACAAAATAGACTCTGAGAAAACCCTGGAAAGGCACTTCGAGGAAACTCAAATGGGTGCCTACACCGGAACAAAGGAACAGCAGATTATAGGATTCCCTCAACGAAAGGTAAACATATCGTGAAACTCGAATCTGCAATTTCTGGTGACATCAAATTCAGAGCCAAACAAGATGTTGAGAAATTGGGTGTACATGCAAATAGGAATCCTGTGGATGTTGTTTACGGGACTCATGTTCGCCAACCTTTTTTGAGGGGGTTCTTTACGACCAAATCTATGGTCAGTAAACCTTCACATGTAGAAAAATGTCACAAGACCTCGCAGGTATGGACCCCCTCCTTGTTTTCTTTGGATTCTTATGTGGGGAACTGGGGGCTTCAGGTTGCCCCCCCCCCCTCCACACACACGCACACACACACAGAGACACAGACACACAGACACAGACACAGACACAGAAGATTAACAAAGCGATCCCAAATCAGCTGGGTTCAGCATGACTCGTGGAGAACTTGAGCTTTAGGTTGCCCCTTTCCAATGCCCCGGCCATCTCAGAAACGTTGAATTCCACAACGACCGGGGGAGCGGGGGGGGGGGGGGGGGGCTGGGGCATGCCGGCAGAGTCTATTTGCGTGTTACTCAAAAGCGTGTACAGCTTTCGGAACGTCTTGTCTCGATCCGCTTTGCAAGTGAGTCTTTAAAAGGGCACGCCGAGATCACTTGGGCTTGTCTTTTGCCAACTTGTTTTCAAGGAGCGGGATCAGAATCCCTTCCCTCTATTGGCATGGAAACTTAGAGACCCTGGCGACGATCTTCCTCCAAGGCTTCTAGGAATCTCCGCCACGTTGGGAGGCTTACTGGGCGCCAAATAGGCGAGCCCCCAGCAACTCCCAACTGCCTCCCAAGCAGATCCAATAGGACCCCAGGGCCAGTGAGGCTGGTGATGCCAGGGATGCGGAACCAACCAAGCAACCAAGCGAGCAACCAACGCAGCCCTAGCTTAAAGAAAACAAATAGCAACCCTAAAAAAAAGGATCCAAGTTAAAAAAACAAACAAAAGGTACTGGGCACCGACTCAAAAAAAGGCGCAGAAATCGATCAAAAGCATCGATCCTTCACGCTGCGCCCGGACTTCTGCCACTTGGTCCAGCTCTTCCCGGCCACGTCCTCGTCCAACTCCTCCTCCTCACCTCAAAAGCAAACAATGCGCACGAAGGGCGGGAAGGCGGGATGGTGGGGGAACCCAAAAAAAATGGATGCGCGCGTTCGTGTGCTTGTTTGTTTGTTTGGTCGTTTGCTTGCTTGCTTGCTCGCTTGTGTGATTGTTTGTCAAACAGCCGCAGCGTCTGACTGGGGAAGCCTTTTTTGGCAAGCGTCCCAACAAAAACCAGCTATGTGAGGGTGGGTGAGCCATATACATGTGTCTCTTGTGGACTCTGAACTTCAGATGTCATAAACTGCGTCCAAGCCCCAGACCCCGCCAACCAGGATGCAAAAGGAGCCCTTTTGGTAAACCCCTCTTGTGTGCAACCCCAAATCTTCCAATCGCGTCAGAATTTGCCGAAGGCATTTGCCACTCATCGTCATCCTCTGCAGGAGCCGGTGTACCGTTGATTGCCTTTCAACCGCCATCCCAAAGGGATTCCCTCATACTGATCGAAGGGTTCTCATCGGACCTCTCTGGCCGGGGCGGGGCCACTGATGACTGTCCGCGTCTCATGTTGGGAATTCCCCCCATGAAACATTTGCTTAGGGCGTCCCTGAAAGGCGACGCGCTTGACTAGTTCTTTGCGGTTCTCTAAAAACGGAGTCTCTCATTTTGGGCACACCACACAAGACCCCCCTCAACATGGGTGTCTCTTAAAATTGGGCAACTGGTGTTCCTTTTGGTTTCCTTTCAAACCCACACACAACTTGCTGTTCAGGAGGCAGGGAATGAGGGAATGACCCTTTCCCAAAACCCTGGGTCTTTCCCGTACCAAGCGCCAGAAAAAAAAAGAGGGTACCCTCGAACGACACGCCTCCCATTCGTTGCTTTCACAGCGGCCGGCCGCGGAATCTTCCGGCGTGGGGCGCAGCTTCCCGGCCCAGGGCAGCGCGTTCTTGGGCTTGGGCAGACCATTGCTGGGGCCTGGAAGAGGCACCAAAGCTGGCCACTTAAGCTGACTTTCTGGGTGGAGTGGCCCAGCTTTGTCATCATTATCAACTACCACTAAAAAGGGCTCCCAAACAGTCTGAACCTCCGTGAGAAAAAGGAAAAACACTAACAAACAAGTTGATTAAACAAAGGGTGTTGAACTACGGCTGTGTCTGACAAATTCTGGGAACCCCGCAACATTGTGGATTACCAGGGCTGGGAAGGGTTCCAATGCTTGAACTTCTGCGCATGTTGCCTTCTGTTGGGTATCTGTGTTTCCTCATATGGCCGGACAAAATCTCTCTCACAGCCGCACCAGACCTTCTGTTTCAGCCTCTTCACGCGTTTTGAGTTTTGATTGTCATCGCGGCGCACCCTTGAAATTGGCACCGGGTGTCCCCTTGGCCGGCCAAAAAAAGCAGAACACCGCCACCGCCTCCAATAAATGTCCGGTCCCCTGGGTTTCCCCTCGATCGGGGCCCGGGCCAATTCGCGAGGCCCAGGTCTGAGGCTTCTTCTCCAAGGCCTCCCCCTCCAACGTCACCTCACTTCAGTCAAGGGACTCCTACCTGGAGTCTCCATGACCCTTTAAAAATGGGTCCATGACCCCTCTATTTTGGGGAATGACCCCATTTTTGAAGGGTCATGGAGACTCCAGGTAGAAGTGGTTGGCTTCTTGGGGAGATTGAACACCAAGTGTCTGCAAATTCCCCCTAGACGTGGTTGCTTTCTTTGCTTGGCGGGATTCGCTAAGAACGGCGAAAAGGGGAGTCCGCCTGTTTTGAGAACCCAAGTGACACTTCCTAGAGGTGCGACTTCCCTACGTTGAAACCAGGTAGGTACGTTTATCACACAGTTGGAATCAACCACCTGAGTCACCCTCCATGAGTGGGGGGTTTGACTTAAACTTGAAGGGTTGCTTCAGGCGCAGCGATCAGTTTAAACTCCCCATAGTGTAACTTCCCTTGGATGTTCAAACCATCGTTTGTGAGTTCTACCAAGTTGGAAGGGCACCAACCTCAGTTCCCCCAGTTACAACTGTAGTTGTAACTATCTACAAAATGTTTTGAACATCCAAGTTGGGATCAAAGTCAGAAGGGGCTGCTTCCAGTGACGTTGAACAGAACCAAAAACGAGCTACGACTCACCCAGCTTCAAAACTTCGAAGTGCAACTTCAATCCCGGGGCTGAACCACGCCGAAAAGGCCCGTTTTGAGTCTAGCATACCTCCCAATAGAACCTCAAAAAGGGCTAGTAACACCTATCAACGTCAAGACTCCGTTCTGGGAACCTCTCTTAAGGGTCCATTGTGGCCACGACTTCTGTTTCTTCCAGCAATTTGCCATGGCCATGTGAGGGAGGCCAAGTCAAAATACCATAAGGGCCTAAACAAAAAAACACATGGGGTGGCATACTTCAGTCCCAAAGTTCCAATAGAACAAAACTATGAGCAATCAGTTGGGAGTGCCAATATCGTATGCTTCATGCTTCTAAAAGTGCGTGGTCCTTTTTCAAAGATGTGCGTTTGGTTGTCCAGTCTGTTCAGAGCAAGGCTTGCTGCCTTTGTTGAATTTGCACTATGGCGCTCCTTTCGCGTTTTTGGGGGCGCTCGTATTGCACTTTGAATTCCGCATGATCCTTTCAGTAACCAATCAACTTGGAGGATACATCCAAGACCATGCAAAAGCTGCTCTTTAAACGTATACTTCTGTACTACTGGCCGTTTTCCTGAAAAAGGTACAATCAAAATTACGTAAATCCCACAACACACGGAAAACCACACACGCTACGAACGGCTCACCGCGAGAGTTTGCTGGTCAAGAGGCGTCCAAGTCCACCCAGGAGCTCAGAGTCATTTCGCTGGCCTCGAGGGGGGGGGACCCTCCAAATGGCTGGGTTTTCCCTTGGTTTTTCCGGGGGTTCCCTTTGAAACCCCACAAAAGAAAGGTACCCCTCAAAAAAGGACAGACCCAAATTTGGGGACCGTTTTCAAACAAAAACAGAAGAGGTAGGTGTTCCTTTCGGTTCCCTCCACGACCAAAGAAGGGGGTGCCCTGAGCAATTGAATCCAAAAGCCGCATTCCATGCCAAATCCAAGAGTGTGGGATTCATAGTCTGGTTCAGAGCCCACTTGCAAACGGAGTCATTGCAGCCTAACAGCGGTTATGGGTGCTAATTGGGAGCCGTTAAAGGCCATTAAGCGACGCTAAGGAAAACATACTTCCAATGGCTCCGATGGGCAATGTCTCTGAATCAGTATTGGAGACAATGTCATGGCATCCTGGATAGGACCCTCGCCTGTCCAAAGTCCACACACGGGTTTATACTACGAAGGGAGCATGTTGCTCCTGTGATCATGACTTAATTGCTGGCATTTTGATGTTGCTGCAGCATAACCCCCCCCAGCAAAGGCTCCCTAAATATATAGTTGCACACCACATACCTGTATCTTTGCCCTTGTTGCAGTCATCTAGGATGGACGCAAAGAAAGGGTTTAATGTTAACACTTGATTAATCAACTGGTGCTGAATAATGTCAAGTTTTTTTCCTTATTCTGGTTCGCACCCATTGTTTAGGGGGACCAGAATAATTGAAAGTTTTTTGCCCGGGGGAAAAATCCAAAAAAAAACTCCACAAATCAATTTTAGTTTAAAAAATCCTCCACCCCAAACAATCACCCAAAATCCATGTTGACCCCATACCAAATGCAAACAAATTCACCACAGAACCCAAAGCCAGCTGAAACTCTGAAATTTGAAAACCATCCCCAGCCCTGAAACTGCAAACCCTTTATTAAACCGTGCTAAAAAATTGCCAAAAAACAATCAGGACAAGGGTACCCCTCACAGACCCCACTGAACCACAATAATGCGATTGTTTTAGGGGACCACAGTAGTGGCAAGCCCCCAGCCCCCCCTCCCAGAAAATAAACTATCACTTGCTTTGCTCAAAAGCATTCCCCTTTCAATTGGTGGCCCACTTGCTGAAAAGCATCCCCTTTCAATTGGTGGCCCACTTGCTTAAAAGCATTCCCCTTTCAATTGGTTGCTCAACCACAGAACCCAAAGCCAGCTGAAACTCTGAAATTTGAAAACCATCCCCAGCCCTGAAACTGCAAACTCTTTATTAAACCGTGCTAAAAAATTGCCAAAAAACAATCAGGACAAGGGTACCCCTCACAGACCCCACTGAACCACAATAATGTGATTGTTTTAGGGGACCACAATAGTGGCAAGCCCCCAGCCCCCCCTCCCAGAAAATAAACTATCACTTGCTTTGCTCAAAAGCATTCCCCTTTCAATTGGTGGCCCACTTGCTTAAAAGCATCCCCTTTCAATTGGTGGCCCACTTGCTTAAAAGCATCCCCTTTCAATTGGTGGCCCACTTGCTTAAAAGCATTCCCCTTTCAATTGGTTGCTCAACCACAGAACCCAAAGCCAAACCCCCAGTGGTAAGTCTGCTCAGGAAGAAGTGGTTGCAATACTAAAGTAGAATTGCAAAAAGGAAGTGGCTGCAATACTAAAGTAGAATTGCAAAAAAGAAGTGGCTGCAATACTAAAGGAAGTGGCTGCAATACTAAAGTAGAATTGCAAAAAGGAAGTGGCTGCAATACTAAAGTAGAATTGCAAAAAGGAAGTGGCTGCAATACTAAAGTAGAATTGCAAAAAGGAAGTGGCTGCAATACTAAAGTAGAATTGCAAAAAGGAAGTGGCTGCAATACTAAAGTAGAATTGCAAAAAGGAAGTGGCTGCAATACTAAAGTAGAATTGCAAAAAGGAAGTGGCTGCAATACTAAAGTAGAATTGGGCCCCAAAATCCTCCATTGTTTGGACGTCCCAAAAGTGCACCCCCATTGTTTTGGCGCCTCCATTGTTCAGGGGGGAGGGGGGGGGGGCCTTTATTAATCAAGTGCTAACATTACTGAGTTTATGTATCTACATTGTCGCGGCTACCCAGTTGCCAAGTGAAAGCCTTCGGCTTCACCATCTCAAAGGAGCCAGAAGGGAACCAGGATGCCAGTGAGCCCCAAACCCGCAGTGGCTATGACAAAGGGCCCGCCATTTTTGGTAGCTGGTAGCAACTCGCGTGTTTGGGGAACGATTTTGTGCACGCGCTAAGAGCCCCGAAAAACAAAAGTGGCCGATGTTTCGAAGCATCTGCAGATAAACCTTGGAACCCAAAAGAAACACTCATTCATCATTTGTGGGTCCCATGTCAACTAATCTGCCGGAGGGGAGGGGGGGGGGGGGTAAGGATTCCCCTGCCTTTTACTTGCTTAAGCTCCCAAGCAAAAAACCAAAAAAACATACATCCAGCAGCTTCCCTTGACAAAAAGGGAAATCAAACGTATTCTTAAGCAATTAAAGCTTCCGATTACAAGTTGGGATCTGAGCCTGGGCTACACGGGCTACGCAGGCCGGATCAAACAACCACAGCTGAAGCCGAGTCTGGGGCTGTCAAAACTAGGGGCCCTTTGGAGATCCCCCCTGAACGGTGGAAAAAGGCGGCGCTGGGCTTGAAAAAGGTGCCGTGTTCGTAATAACCCCAAGCACCGCAGGAGCAAACATTGGTGCTTATTGGTCCGTTTTGAACAGAAGCTCCGCTGGAATTGAAATGGACATGGTCCCTTGCGTTGACACAGTTGCAGTTCCGATGAGCGACAAAAATTAAAACTGGCATGATTCTCCCTTGCCATGCATCATGTGGGGTTGTCTTTTTCGAGGGTACCCAACGCGGAAACCAACCAAAAAACATGCAACCCCCAACCGGCCTGCGACATGGTCTCGAAGATGTCGTAATCCAGCAGCTCAGGGTTGCCTTGTTGCGCCCAAAGACCCCAAGTTGCCAAGCCCGCGGGCCTTGCAGAGTTGCCCCACCAATTTGCATGGAACCAGACGGGGCGGGGTCCTGGAAGACAATGATCCTTTGAAAGGGGCCGGGTCCCTGTCAGGTTCCCAGCTAACTGGTGGGATACTACTTGTTTCCCCCCAACACGGCAAAAACTGGGCTGTTCTAACTCCTCGTGGGAAAATTGGGTTTTCCGCTTCTGTGCTTCCCAAACCAACAGTGGACTTCCAACAGTATTGCCTGTTACTCATTTGGCATTCTTCCTTATCAGGCCCAGTGACCCGCAACCCTTGGCATGGAAACTCAGGCAACAAATATAAGTATATAACTGGGGTGGTTCAATCATGACGCATTTCACAGCCCTTTTAAGCTGGTTCTGACCATGGCTTAATTTGGGGTGACTGAGTGGCTCTGATTACGGGGTAGAACCCGCTGACCCACGTGGGTGGAATTGATCATAGTAGTAGCACGCCGCGCAACAACAAATCACGGAGGCCGCGGACGGCGGCGCCAGGGCTCGCACAGAACCACAAAAAAAAAAAATGCTGAACTTACGGCGTGGGCCGGGGGCCTACACGCTGCTCTCGCGCACGGATGGGCAGCTGACCCACGCGGGGCAGCACTACTCTCGCACCTGGGCCTGCGCCCTCCCAGCAGGGACTTCGACTACAACCAGCCGCTGATCCGAGAGGGCCCGAACGACTACATCCTGCTGCGCAACGGGCAGAAGAAGCTGGTGCGCTCCCTGCAGGGCGGGGAGCACCGGCTCAAGAAGCTGGGGAAGGGCTTCTTCCGGGACAGTACCTGGTCCACGTGCCGGTGATCATCCGCGGCAGGAGGCGCAGCGGCCGGAACGCGGGGGCGGGCTACGAGCGGAGGGACTGGCTGCCCGTGAAAGCCATGACGAGGCACCCCGCGCACCTGACGGAGGAGCAGGTGGCGCAGCGGGTCAAACAGCAGGTCGAGGCTTCGCTGGGCGATCCGGAGGCCCCGATCCTGCAGCTCTCGGACGAGACCTGCTTCCTGGACCCGGAAAAACACTGGGTGCAGAGCACTCAGTACAGGAACTTGAGGACCGAGGTGGAGACGCTCCTGCGCCAGCGCATGAGGGGCCTCAAGAGAGTGAGCTTCCAGCTGCCGAAAGCTGGGTGTTTCAACGCAATGGCGCAGTTGAACGGCCCTAGTGGTTTCAATGACCCCCTTTTCTGACCTGTCGAGTTGACTGGCCACAAAAGCTTGAACTTTCTGTGGCCTTCACGAAACGTGATGAAGAACCCCGTCAAACAGCTTGAAGCTTGCCAACTGAACAGTCAAGTCAGAACTTGGCCCTGCCATCTAGCACTTACATGTCCAAAACGCTGCCACAACCCCAGGGCATATTTTGTCAACTGCCGGAAAAAGCCAAGGGCGCCAAACAAACGCTGATGTCAACAGTAGTTGGCACTTTGAGTACGGCCTCAGTTGTCACTGTCCTTTTCCGAGGGCAAGTCGCCCTGTCACCCGACTTCTACTCCACCAAGGGATGTGATAGTTGCGCACTGTGCTTCTGGATCCCCATGACTAGTTAACAGTTCACACAGAAAAAGACAGCCGCTTCCCACCACTTTGCCTCACTTCCCCAGGTGGCAACCAAACAAAAGCAACCAAACCCCAGTGACTCCAAGGTCTGGAGTCCCGGAACTCAGGGAGTGAATTTCGAAATTTCGAAGAAGCCCAAAAACTGAACATGTTGAACCGAAACCCAAAACTCAAGAAAACCCAAGAAAACCCAAGAAAACCCAAGAAAACCCAAGAAAACCCAAGAAAACCCGCATTTCCGGGGTTGCCCAACTCGTTTCTTCGGCCGCAGCGCGGCTCTGCTCCAGGGAGGGCCAGAAGTCCTCCTCCGGCCGGCCTTGGGACACCAGGTCCCAGTCATCACCTTCCTGGCCCACCAAACGGCGAGTCGCAGGTAAGGCTGCAGCACCCCTCAAAAACATCGGTCTTCTCCCACTGCAGGTCTCACTGGGTAAGGCTGCAGGTCTTCTCCCACTGCCATGCTTGGAACTGCCAAGTATGATTTATGCAGCCCTGTCTGCATCCACCCTGGCTGAAACTGCTACCACGAAAGGCTGACTTCTTGCAAGTGGGTAATTTGAGGGCCTACATAATTGCACTCTGTATATTCCCATGATCGTGACTAAGTTGGTTTTGAAGCGCTTCACAACTCCGTTATCGGACCTTTTTGAAACTCTGTTTCGCTTTGTGCCAGTCTCGCAAGTTGCCGATACTTGCACTCAAGGCTCATGTCACTCATGTCTGACAAAACGCTCAGGATTCTCGCAGGAAGAACTGGGGGCGGTCTTCGTGGGACAACTTTGGCAATAATCTAATAAAACTCTTACCAGCCACTTACCACGGCAAACTCACCTACTTACCTGACGCGGGCGATCCAAACAAACTACTGGCAAAGGGAGCACTTCCCCCCCAGTTCCAAGGTCAAGATCCAAAAGCCAACCCTATTTACGGTGAATGCATCTTGCGGTCGGAGTGTCCAAAACAAGCTCGCCGGACAGCCTGGTTTCCCCTGGACCCGCCTGCGCCGAAGCCGGCGCCGAAACCGGCGTCACGGTGACTTCCGCCGCCGCGGTCGTCGCCACCGGGACCTCCGGGGACTCGCTGGCGGTGGTTGGGGACTCGTCCTCCGACCACTCCTCGGAAGCTTGCTTTGGAGCCAAGGAACCAAGGAACCAAGGAACCAACGAACCAAGGAACCAAGCAACCAAGCAACCAAGCAACCAAGCAACCAAGCAACCAAGCAACCAAGCAACCAACCAACCAACCAACCAACCAACCAACCAACCAGCCATGAAACCATGCGAATGGCCATTTCAGCATTTTCCTCCGCCTACAAACACTCGAGGTTCGCCTCGTGGGTCCCTTTGCCAAATGCTTCCCGGATGCCTGTTGGATTTGAGCGTTTAACCCACTTGGCGCAAGTAGGTAGCCCTTGTTATAAGGCTAACTCTTGCCCATCATAACCTACCTGTAAATTGACCATCCAAGTACGAAGAACGCCTTGGGCCCTTGACAAACCTCTTGTTGGATCTTCGAAGGGAATCAATTTCGGCGTTTTGGGCATGGATCGTCTGGGATCCCCATAAAGGAACAACAAGTGGGATGGCTTAATTTGTCAATCCGATCGGGGTCATTCCCACTTGGGTGTCATTTTTTGTGGGTACCTTTTTTCTTTGTGGGTTGAAAGGGACACCAACAGGAAAACCACTTTTTTTTTTTTGGGGGGGGGTCCCCAAAAAACGACACACGCAGTTCGGGTGTCGTTCCTGAAACCAAGTTGGATGGCTCAGTGTGGGGCCAAGGCTCTGAGATAGGGCCCCTCCAGCTGTCAACGGCCACAGAGGTCCTCGGGGTAAGCATGTCGTTGCAGCGCCAAGCCTTTTCCGGCAACCCCGAAACTCGGGGTTTAAGTTCAAGGGCCTCAATGTTTGGAATGAGCATAGCCAACCAACAGCACCGCAGAAAAAAAAAGAAGAGAAAGCCAGAAGCCAAAGGCCCAAACCAAATGCCAGGCATGTCGCTTGCCCGGATGCTTCTGCATCTTGCTGGACACGCAGGGGCGCTGCGCCCGGCGCACCCGCTTATCGAAGGCCAACTGAGCTCGAAAGCGGCAACTCAGCCCAGTTGCCCAGAAATCAGAAGCTTCTCCTTTCAAAGGCCGGTGGCCACACAAAACGGTACCCAAAACGGAGCCCTGGTAAATAGAACCAAGGACTAAAGCCTGCGGTTTTGCTGGCCGTTTCATTTTGACCCGTACCCAAATGACCAAACAAAAACACAAGGGGAAACGCAAAGGGTCGAAGGGTCGGCTTTGGTTACCCTGACAAGCGGAGAGGAAAGAGGTCAAAAGGCCGATTTGCTTTGGACTGGTGAGTGGTAACTAGAAGACTCAGAATCAAGACCGATTGGTACTAAAATGGACCCAAAACCCATGGAAAGGATTTAAAGGGTGGGCCCCTGAAACATTGACTTTGTCTCAACTCCCGCTTGTGGGGCTTTAGTTCAAACACCGCAGGCTGGACTGCTTGCAAGTCCCAGGTGACACCTCGCAGGGGAGTTACAGGTTCCGGAGGGGAACGTGGAAACAACCAGACTTCCCTACCGCTGATATACTAGCAAGAAACCTTGCTCTGTGTAGCACTGATCACAGTTCCCCTTCCAAGGACGCAGGTATAAAAAAACAGGAAACTCACTAGCAGGGCCCGGAGCCTGATGTTCCAAGCAAAATCACAACTCCGAACAAATCCCAACCTCAACCAAAACTCTCAAAAAGATCTTGGTTTCTCTCTCAAAAATACGGGGATCCCAAGAAGTTGGGTGGTTTCCTTTTGGGTTTCGCTTTGCAGCCAACAGGGTACCAAACACTCGCCTCCGGCGCGTCCAGGCCGCAGGCGAAGCTGTTGCCGTGCCTGGCTGTTTGATTTTTCTCGGCTCGCCCCGTGGTTTGCGCTCCTCCCGTTTCGGCCAAAGAAGGCGGTGGCCCCGCTTTTTGGGACCCCAGTGACTCACTTGCCCAAAGGACCCAGAAATAAAAGGTTAACCTTTTGGGGCCATGACTAAAACTAGACCAGAAAGGAGAAACCAAAAGGTCAAAAGGTCGGCTTTGGGCAACTGAGGTGACCAACCGGCCAAATGGAGGTCAAGAACAGGTTGGCGGTGGTAAAATAGGCTCCCCAAAGAAAGATGAAGAGATCATCGAGGCCCTTTGTGCAGCCGATTTGTTTGAAGCTGATGTAACTGGTCGCAGTTTGCTTCCAATAATTCACAATGATCCGTGTTTCCGAACGGAGATTTATATAAGGAAACAACCCAACACCCCAGCACTGCCCCCCCAAAAGATTCTTGGAACCCTGGAAGGGATTCTGAGAACTGTTCGGATAAGCACAAAGCCCTGATGTCTCTCCTTAAGCCGAGGGGCCCCTCCCCGAAACAGAGGACGCCTAGCCCAGCTCAAAAGCCATTTTTGGTGGCAAATGGCAAAGAAAGCCCAAAGGGAAGCTGCCAATTTTTGGTTGGATCTTCTCAGACAAACTTGATTGACGGGACTGCCCCAAGCTTCTTTTGAATGGACGGTGTCAGCGCAAAGGTTTAGTAAGCACCTCAGCCCAAGGCGTTTGATGAACTCGAACATATCATTTTGGGTGCACAAGACGTTCTCAAATTTCATCCATGCCCCTGCGCAGTGTGCCACGGCTTTTTGTAGGGTAGCAAATGGCCAGGATTTAGTGAACCTCAAGGAACAAATTATCTGGCTGTAAATTTTAGTGGAAAGCACCTCACACATGGTGGACATGAATTCCCACCTAAATGATATCCACCAAAGGTTCCCCTATTTAAATCTACACCCAACAAATCTCAAAAGAGATGCCCAGCGCATCCCCAGGACCTGTCTCACTGATTTCTCTTGGCCCTGGGATCATAGTTCAGGCAGCTAAAATCAGCTGACCTCCCTTGGCGAATTCTTCTCACGCTTCAACAAGACGGCCCTTTCGAGGAGCCCAAAGGGAAACCCTCGAGCAACCTCGAAATGGTGGTTTACAGGGAACGGTTGCTCCCCCAAACAAAAAGAAACTAAAGACCGCAAAGGACTGGGGAGATCCTCCCCCCTCGCCCACTCCGGCCTTGGCATGCCGGGCCAAGGCCGGGGCTTGGGACGGCTGAAGTTTCGGGCCCCCGGGGCCCTTTTCGGCCCGAAGGGCTTGAGCTGTTTTGAGGCGAGGAGCCGAGGGGAGAAAGGCTGAGGGGAGCAAGGCGAGCTCTCGGACGCTGAGCCAACTTGGTAGGTTCTAGCTGTGGCAACCGAAGAACTTGGGTAGAAAAGGCCATGGCTATGACCTATACTTACAAAGTTGGCTGAACAAGGCGGTGACTTGACGTGTGCATGGATGGTGTGTCAATTGTATGGCAATGAGCATCACGTAGCATCACTTTCTCTGCATGATCCTAGCAAGTACTCCATTATTTCAAGGCCGAAACAGTTCACGTAAGCAAACTATGTCATCGAGCTGACAGCCCTTACTGAGGGCTTGGGCATGTTACGTCGAGGTCCTGGTTCTAGACCATTCTCATCCGTCGCGCCTCCGGCTTGACTGAAGGCGCCTGTGGAGAAGGCTTCTGCGACCTGACTCAAACTCGCCGTGCAAACAAAATGTTTCAATGGAGTCCATTGGACGCGCATGTGAACCACCTCCAAACACAAAAGCTGGGCACATTGCGGCAAATTGTGTGTGTGTGTGGTGGCATGGGTTCCTCAATTGAAATATTTCGGGCATGACCGGCACACATCAAAAACAGGACACGTTCTCCATTGCCAACCATCCTCGGGAGCCCTGCGATTCTGCTGGCATCCATGGTAGCTCATCCCATTGCATGGTTTGCCTTCGCATGGTACATCAGTCGAGCCAAACTGGCGGCAAACCCATTTCCAAGCAAACAGACTGCCCAGCGACCGGAAAGGTAGAACAATAATTGGAATCCTCTTGGGCTCTTGGGGGATGATTCCATTTTGAGTGGCCGTACCATCATTCGAGTTCAAGGGAAAAAAGGTGATGCAACATGTCGCAAACTGTTGACCTTGGTACAGCTGATAAATCCGGTGGGTTTGGGAGATGTGTGTTTGTACTAGCCAGCCAAAAAAAACATGTACACTTTTTGGGCCACCACCAAGACAAAAGGGAGAGCCACCAAGGCAAAAAGTGTAAAGCGTGTCCGCTGGCTGGGTTCCCTTTGGGTTTCCTTTGCCTTCCAAACTGGGCACCGCGAAGACAGGCCCATGCCCCAGGCACCACGGCTGCGGGGCATCCAGGAGCCGCACACTGGAGGCGTGGTCACCGTGGTCTCGCGGGCCGCCTGGGCCACCTGAAAGGGCCCAGTCAAGACTTTCAGAATGTCCTTTTTGGTGGCATAGGACATCCAAGGGACCACCATTTTGGGTTTAGGTTTAAGACACACCCACTTGACTTGACTTGGTCAGAACATGACCTCGTTCCATCCACGGAAGCTGGCAGCGGCCTTTTGGACGGCTCCGAAGGCCTCGCTCGTCGATCACCCCCCCCCGGCCCCCCGGCCAGCGCCTTGGCGTGAGGCCAGGGCGCCACCGTGGGCGCCAGCGCCACCGGCGAAGGCACCGGAGCCTGGGGCCAGCGGACCGCAAGGGGCCAGCCCCCGGTGGTTACATCCGAGTCAATCCAACCACTAAATAGACGAAAATGGGTGAATTCACCTACCCCATATTGGTACCATTGGTTTTGACCCACAGCCAAATCTAAGCCAAAGCGTAGAACACGGGAGTCAAACTCCAAGCCGTAACAAAGGTATCACGAGTTTGTGTCCTTTTTGGTTTCCCCTTCCAACCCAAAACCACCCAAGGGCAAGCTCCCAAATCCCCCGAACTTCCGCCTCCGGCTCCGGCGTCGCCTGGCTGACAGCCGGATGGAAGGGCTGTCAAAGGGGGCCTTCACAACCACTGGAAGTTGCAAACCAATTGTGCTTCATTCGGAAAAACTGGCTCCTGGCGTTTTTTGTTGGGCTTGGGCCCTTCCTATACCCCAAAACAAATTAAAATGTTGGGTCGCAAAAACTTGTTGGGCTCCTCAGAAGGGGTTGGCGTCAGGTTCTCCATTGGTTGCCGTGGACGTGCGTTGGATGGGTGACCCTTCAGGTCAGCCCCCGTTTTTCTGTGGTTGGCTCCTCTTAAGCCAAGCTCGAGAAGGTATCTTGAAAGGTTGCCTAGTTCGTTTATCCCAGTCTCTTTTCAAATCGAGGGCTGGCCAAATCCCGGATCTTTGGGGTTAAGAACCGCTACAACGCAGGAGCCCCTTACACAACTCAAGGGAAGGACTTGAGGTGCCAAGATCGCCTTTTCGCTAGCCTACTTTTGACATCTGACAAGTCCTCTTCGTATGGTCCGCCCATGCACATTGATCAGGAACGCCGCAAGCAGACGGAAAAACATGCATCTCGGCAAGATGTAGCGGCAGCATGCCGAAAACCGGTCCAGCCCAAACAAACCAGAATACAACAAGTCTGAACCAATGGCAAAACATGTCATGCGTGCGCGCCAGAAAACGCGTAACGGCAGATTGCAAGTCCAAGGAACCCCAAAAAAATGTTGTAGGAAAGCCCAGAAAGGGTCTACGGAATCCTCGAACCACAAGGGGAGATCTGGGGAACCCTCAAACCAGAAGTCAGAAAAAAAAAAACCCTCGAACCACACCGGCAAATCTGGGGAGCGCCCGAAACACAATGGGAAACCCGCGGAATCCAAAAAAACAACATGCGAAAATGAGCGAAAATGAGGGGGCTCCAAGAAGACCACAGAGAAAAATAGAAAACCCTAAAACCACAAGGCGAAAACGAGGGAACCCCAGTCGCTTCGAAGACAGCTGCGCCTGAGTAGGAAAAAAGCGTCTGGGAACCCTGAAACGACACGGGAAATCTGGCAAACCCAAAATCCACAACGGGAAACCTATGCCAAACCCGACCGCCAGCGGAAACCTATTATGCACACCGGGAAGCCTAGGGAACCCTAACAGCAGAGAAAAGGGACCCAAAGACCACAAGGGAAATCTCGGGGACCCTAAAATCACCGGACGGGAGCCTCCAAGCCAACAGGGGAAATGTAGGGAACCCTCCAATCACACGACATCTAGGTGGACTCTCCGTGAAAATATCGCTGGAACCCTAAGGGCCTTGTTTTTCACCAAGGGCAGCTTGGCGATGTACGCCACCCGCGAGAGGTGCATGGACGCGGCCACCTTCGCCTGCCCGAGAAGCTTCGGGTTTTTCAGGGGAAGCCAAGAACAACATGCACATGCACCAGTGGGGTCACTCAAGCACAACAAATAGGTCCTTTTAGAACAAATCAATGGATTCCAGTGGCAAATCAGCATCAAACTGCAAAGGAACATGTGTGGCCGGCAGCCAGCAAAAGGCCTCTAGAAGCCTCGCCGGCCGAGCTCGTTTCCCCCGCTGGCTAGCTTACACGCTACTGGCTCAGTGAATTTCCCCCTTTTCCAAACATCCTCAGAGTGAGTTCTAACAATTCACCCAAAGCTAAAGGATCCCGTTGAGAGGAGCCTCGACTGAAATCCTTTTGCAAGTTCTCGAATTCGGTTGCCCTGAAATGAATTGTTCAAACATGCTTACTGGGTCAGCATTCAACCCTAAATCTGGCATTCAAATGCTTGTTACCGCCAACATTTCAGTAGAAGGCAACGATCCCCCGGTACAGTACAACCAACCACTTCTTTATGTACCAGAAGGCCGGGACCACACCAGTTCCTAGAGCAAAGATGTAAGATGTCGCCAAGCATTAACCCAGCACTTAAACAAGGGCTTCGCACAACCATGGCCAAACCATGTTTGAAAAAATGATTTTACTACCCACAAACCAAACTTATGTTGTTCCCCATTTTAGGGGATGTGGCTGTTTCAACAACATGGCTCGCAGCCCGAGCTCGACAAAACGAGGAACCATCATTGAAACATGGCCCCGACATGGGTCCTTCTCAAATGTTGCAACCAGCTGGCCAAGACCCAATGTTTCTTTTTAGAAGAGCGTCTACAGCCATTGTTGGAGTCCCACAAGTAATTTGCAAACTTGAATCCTTTGGAGGAATGCAGTGACCCCTCTTGCCTGCCTCTGGCACAGGTTCATGTTGACCCCGGATGAATACACCCCTGCTTGCTTTTGCAGGGCAGGGGTTGGAATGCCCCGCCATCAATCCGGCAGATTTCTTATATAATCCGGGGTCAGCATTGTATTGTGTAAATCGAATCATGCAACACAAAACCCTTGTTGGCCCTTGTCAACTTGTTGACACAAAACATGGCCCCCTGCTTGGTCAACATATCTTTAGAGGACATAAAGCAAAGACTGATGCTCATGTTTGACGCCCTGTGTCGCGTCTCAGCTGCTTGTTCATGGCTTAAGGACTCGATCGAAGCAAAGGGAGCATTCACCACCGCAAAGGAGCGTTCTCCCACAAAGAAATGAGCGTCCTAGTGCTTGCGATTCGCAATTGCAGCTATTATCTCGATCATGTTCTGCGGATGTTGCTGGACAATCGGCTTTTCGATCGTTGATAAGAGACTGCTGTTGTTGGACCTCCAAGTCTCCCTGTCCAGTTGGGTATGTTGCACAACCGGACACTTCTCCTGTGACAAAAAGCTCAGCAGCAGCACAAAACCCTATCCATCTCATGGATCTGGTTTGCGAGACCCGTAGAAAGGCCTCGTAAGCTTTGTCCTGCTGTTTGGGCCCAAAGAGATCGATCCGCTGGATTGCGGGGGCTTGGGTTGCCAAGCGCTTGACTCCCAAGCCCAGTTCTCCGCGTGCTACAAATAGCCCCTATGCCACCATGTTCCATTTGCACAAGTCCCCTGGAAAAAAAATATGATTTCCAGTAGTGCTAGATTCCCTTTAAAACCAGCAGGGAAATACTCAGGGAAAAATAAACAATCAATTCAGCACATGGAAGCCATCCGTGGAGTTCCATGCTACGCACCTCGACCTCCTTGATTCCGCCCTGGGCAGCTCCGATCCACCTCAACGCAAAGCGATTGGCTGGATGAAGCAAGCAAACAGCTCGGGGATTGGACAGGAAAGTTACCAGTGGATTGACCAAGCGAACACTGAGCGGATTGGCCACATTAGGTTACAGCTCAGCGTCCGGAAACTCAGAAAACTCTTGCAAGCGTCCCAAAATGACACGGGGCGTGTCCAGGCTACATGTTGGGGTTGGTCAATCTTCCTGGCCCCCAAATGACCATGGGTAACTTCTCCCATTAGTTGGACAGACCATTTGTTTAAAACGCGGTTTTCTCAATGGTCATCCCATGCATATTGGACCTTTTGATCAACCCCCATGTGCATGAACCGAGAATTTGACTGGCCCCCATTCCAAGCAGAAAGAAAAAGGACGGTGTGTAAAGGGCTTCTGATCGAAGTTAAGTCACTATGCATCGCCGGGGGTTCAATCGGCCTGCTTTGCGGTTTGTCTCCGATTACAAGGTTTCTTGTGGCTTCCCGAGAAGCACCAACCACTAGATAGGATACCCTTCAGCAAATGACACACCCGTAAGGTATGATTGCTTGGAAAGGGAAGCCAACCACGTGGTCCTACCATCAAGATGAATACAGGCCTTGCAATAATCATAATATAAAGGCAGGTAATAGAACCCATACACAGGTTGGTCTCCAAATGCGGAATCTCAATTCAGAAGGTCCTCCTTAAAGGAAACCATCCTTGGCAGCTTTCTCTCTGACACGGCAAAATTTGGCAATCTGCGGGGTCCTTCCTTTTGGCCATGAAGTATCCTCCGCCAATTAACATGTAACCTGACAGGCGGGTCCTGGTTTGGACCATTTTCCTGTCAGCGGACCTCCTGTCAGGTTTTCCATGTTAATCGGTGGTGTTTCTCGATTCCCAATCGATATTGTGATGATGGCGTATTGGAAACGAATGGGTTGGTCCCACGTGTGGTGGCTTCGCAATCGCCTTCTCCTCGTTACACGCTGGAGTTGATATTAGTCATGTGCGCGCCGAAACATCTTTGGGAGGCCCAGGAGTGCAGCGAAGCAACAAAGGGGAGCTCAAAAACAGGCACACCTCTGGGTGGTTTGTCTGCTTTCTGTTTCGAAACTGACCGGCCATCTTGGGGATTCAGATTCATGTCCGCATGGCTCTGTCGCCAATCAGGGAACTCTTTGAACAGCCCTCAAAATTGATACCATAGCCAAATGAGTGGCTTTCCTCTGGTTCCACCAAAAGCCGTCCCCTTAAACAAAAAAAGATCACCCCCCCAAAAAAGGGGTCCCGTCAAAAAAACAACAACAACAAATAGGGTCCAAACACCCCCCGAGGCGGCCATATCCATCCGAGGGATCTCCGATTTTCGGCCCCCCGGCGCGGCCATGATGGAGGTGCCCTTCTCGGATGCTTCGATGCCGAACTTGGGCAAGACCTCCCGCGATGAGAGCAGACTCGGACCCCAAAGGGTGAACACGCGGGAACTGATCTCCACCACGTGTGTCGCTCCCCCCCTTCGTTTTGCTTTTATTTTCTTATGATTCTTGCATTTTGTTTGTTTTCTTTTTTTTTTGGGGGGGGGGGTCCAACCGCCAACCATTGAAACTTGGGGATGCATGTCCAGAAAACCATTTGGGAGGGCTATTGTATTCAATTGCCATCTGAATTTTGGTTCTGACAAACTCTCTCTTTTCCTGGCTGGCAGTTCAACTAGTCCCACAAAAGTTCCCCAAAGAACGTCAAACACAAGGTTGGACAATTTCCCGTGGGTTAAACACAAGGTTGGACAGTCTCCGGCGGCGGTCTGGTTTGTTCCAAATCTTGACCAACTTTGGGCGAAGACTGTGGACATCTGAAAAAAAAACTAGGTCTAGCCCCTCACCCTTGTTTCCCGTGCAATCCAAGGGCAAAGGTCCTTTCGAACACTACTTGCTTGGAGATGCTGTATCCCTGGCAAAGGACACTGCAACTCAGGCTCACCATATTGAAACCATCTGAAGGCTAAACCATGGCCAATGGCCCCTGACCATACAAGCCAAACCATGAAAAGCCCTACATAGTTGCAGATTTGGGGGAGCCTGGTAGAAAATAGCCATCCTTTCTGTCCCAAAGAGGGCCATCCCCGCTTCACTTGAGACAAGTTCCTTACAGCCTTCCCCCATTTCCGCAGCAGTCGAGTCCGTGTACCCGCCGCAAGGGCACCCAGAGTTGCCAACTCTGACATTGAAGGTTTGGACTTGCAAATTGGAGCCCTTAGCCCTGAAAAGCAGGTTGAAGCATTTGTTTCCTTGGAATTGCCTTGCCGATTCAGTGGTTTTCCCCATGCTCGTCACCTTTTCGACACCAGGCAAGAGGGATGTCGGCGCTTTTCAAGCAATGTCGCCCCTGGATTTTAAGCTGAATCTGACGGATTAAGTACTATGGGGGTTGCCCCAAAAGTGACCTGATCCCCTTCAGTTGGGACAACTCCCAACAAAAACAACCAGGGCTTTTCTTCATCAACTGGTTTCCCAGTACTTTGAAGCCCCGAATCTTCCGTCCACCTCGGCGCTCGCAAGAATGATGTTCAGCAGCCCGCCTCGAACTGGATGTGCCGCGTCTCTTTGAGCAAACTCCGCCGATCCTCGCAGCTCTCCACAGCCTTTTGGTACCTCATGCAAGCCAGATCCCCCTGCCAAATGAAGGGTGTCCTGATGCATTGGTCTTATCCGGATGAATCCGATGTCAATGCTAAAAGAAAAAAGGGGCACCGGGGTGGGAAAAGAACGACAGAGAGGGGATTTCGCGATCAAAGCCCGGGCCACTGCGGCATCAACTGAGCCGTCTTGCTTTTTGATTGCTCGCGCGATCTCGCTCATTGGCATCGTGGCAAAGCACGCGAGCCTGGGCAAGGAGCGTGCGGGCGAAAGGACAATTTGCGGCCCTTTCTTGGCAAGAAATCAGCTTGTGTTGTACAATGCGTGACCCCTCGAGCTTTTGTTGTATGTATCGGGGCCCATTCAGAAGAATTCCTTCCCTGGAATTCCAGCACCATCCCTTTGGAACAACCTTTTCGGAAGCGGTACATGGGTTCATTTACAGCAGCCAATTCAGGTGATTGTTGGCCTGTTTTGCAGGTACTCATATATATATATATATATCTATATGTATTAATAAATATTATATATATATGCTGCTTTGTTGGGTGTAACACGCTTCTTGTTGCTTTTACAAAGCAAGCGGAACAGGGCACCCTCAAAACCCCAGACCCCACGCGCACGCAAACCCAAGCATGGCGCTGGCGCTCGCTGGCCGCTCGCTGGCCGCTCGCTGGCCGCTCGTTCTCAGCTTCAGCCGGCCCGGCGCCGGGCTCTGCGGCGCAGCGCCTGAAGCTTTGGATTCTGAGGGCAGACCCTCCCAAAGCTGCGTTCAAAAGGAGCCGCAAAAAGGCCCCCTCCTTTGCCCTTACTAGCCGCCGGCCCCAATTAAAATTGGGATTGAGCCAAAAAGGGCGTTGCAAAGGCCCTATTTGGACAATAGGATGTTCAGTCCACGATCTGCAGTCTACACCAAGCCTAGGATTCTTGCCGGTTCAAACAAAAAAGGGCACCCTCGGCAAGACACCCATTCCCCTTTAAGAATCACCCAAGGAAACTCACCCGCGGGTCCAATTTGATTGAGACGTCACGTCAGCCTCGCCTCGTAGTCCTCCCACGGCGACACCGGCGCTGGCGGAAGCGGCGCCGGGAGCGAGGGCGGCGGGCGCGAGGCGGCCTGACGGCGCCCGGAACCCGGACGGCGGTCGGCCGAGATGGACAAACTGCCCTGGCCTACGGAAAAGGCAAAAAGAAGGCCGTTCAGGCAAAGTCTAGATACTTATATATAAGCCTTTAAACAATGGACCTCTTCGAAGGGAAACCTGACGGATGGTTCAACCCGAATAGACATCTCAGAAAGGCGAAGCGAACACCTGTTTGCCCTCAAAAGGTAAAAACAAGTTTTAGGACTAATTTGGGGGACCGTTCAAATCAGTAGGGTCTTCTGGATTAATCCAAAATTTGAACGAGATCTAGTCACCCCCCCCCCTCCCCGAATATCACGGAAGATACCCAGAACACACAAGGGAGGCAAAGGCCGGGTGCCAGCACAAGATGCACCACTCCCCAATACTCCCTTGCCAAAACGACATCATCATCATCTTGCTCTGCGACGTTCTGGACCAGAATCCAAACCTCTGAAATACTAAACTTCTGGGCCGAATGGATTGTTTCAAAAGGACATGGGACATGCCTCCCACATGGAATACAGACCACTGGGATCTTTGCCCGTAGCATGTATGATGATTTGACAGGTCCCCGCCTCCTGCAGCAACTGGCTCCAGGCATCCGCGCGCTGAACCGAGGCCGTCGCCGCCCGCAGCGCATAGGTCGACCGAGGCGACCGTGGCGACCGCGGCGATCGCGAGGATGAGTCCCTGGAGTAGGCCCCCGTGCTGATAAACGAATGGACCTAGAAGTTTTCGGGCCACCCGCTTGTCTTTCATCCACATCCATTTGCTATGCTAGGTGGACATTGGAACGAGGTTGTGAGGTTCCTCATAGAAGAAAATGGTCGGTAAATTCTTTAGCGCATCAGCAGAAATCTGGCCCCTTGCGGTTCCTCGGAGTCTCAACATCTTGGGTCCGGGATGGGGGCGCTTGACAAACCATCTCACCCGAAAGGCAGTCCCTATACCTGGATTTCACCATTGGCGAACAAAAGCTGAAAGGCATAGGGATCGAAAGCCCTAGGGCTTCAAATCCCCAAACCAAGGCCTCAAACCAACTCGATCAACCAGAAGGTGATGATGTCACAGAGCTGGGCACCCTGGGCGAACAGATCGAGTGTCCAGATGGATCCCCGCCTCAGGCCTGGGTCCTGCGGTCGATCCGCGGGCGATCCGCGTATTGCTTTGAGCCAAACCCTGGAGGGAGAGGGCCAAAGAACCTGAACCATAGGCCCAACTGGGCTTGTTCTCACTTTGGTGTACATAGGTTAAGACGACCAAGAACGGAGCTCCCCATATTTCCAACCTGAAAACCTCGCCCTGGAAGGACACTCGCATAATCTCGCCAAACAAATGGCCGAGGTGAGCTTCAAAACGACAATGGGAGATGTAGGGAACCCTGAAGAACGCTGGCAGGCAAGGAGGCTTATGGTTGAGAATGTTGAGAAAATAAACGGCGTGCGCTTTTTGCAAAAAGTGACTCCCGCTGACTACCTTGTCACTTGCTGATTCCCTTGGTGCCACAGAAAGTGGGTGCTCCAAAGGCCTTGTCACTGGATCTCCCAAAACTTGGCCGATCGCAGTGTTGGTCTGCTTTAGTATTCCCAAAGCCCCCCTCCAAAGCAAGGCGTGATACGAATCTGGAAAAGGAAAACACAGGGATCCAATATCAATGGTCTATTCTTGTGGTTTGGACAAAATAATTATCTATGCGCCCCTGGTCATGCAGGTTGTTGTGTAGTATTACATATTACAGTTATTCATCTGCGCAGCTCTGCAGGTTTACATCTCCATGTCAAAAACTATGAATCCAAGTAATATGTACAAAACATTGGTTGAGCTGAACAGCAATCATTGAGCAAACATTGCTACAGATGTCTCTGAGGAAGACTTCAACCCCAGCGTGTCCTTTTCTCTTTTTTTTGGGCAGGGGCAAGCAACCACCCAGGGTTCGAGATACTCAAAAAGTGGAACCCTGCACAAAAGGCACGATGGTGACATCCTCCAAAGTGTTCTCTAGATAGTGGTTTGGAATTGTTCTCACTCTCAAAAACTACTGTTGCAAAGCCCCGAACATTAAACGGACCCAGTTCATCACAGGACCCTGAACACGTAACAAATGGGTTCCAGCTTGCACAAACAGAGAATCATCTGTGTGGCATCCCAGAACCCATTTGATAGAGCCCGCTCAGGGTCACCCATCACCCATCGAGCAGCTCGCACTCCCGCCGCGCCTCCGCACTCCCTCCACAACTCGCACTGAGGCTCAGCACCTGCCGGAAGGTTTGGCACTCAAAAGATCCGCCATGGTTACCGGCAACTATTCCTTAGGGTTCCCAAGGTTTCCTTACCATGAAATTTTGGGGCCCTTGGTTTCCTTAGATTTGGGTGTGCGTCCTACCATGGTTTCCTTTTGGGTTCCCTCTGAAACAACCCCAAACCGGTTCCTCCCGCCCTTACACACCCACCCGCCTCAGGCGCCGGCGGCAGTGCCGCGCCCTCGCGCCACAGCAGAGCTGGGGCATCCATGGAACCTGCCGACGGCGAGCAAACATGCGCCGCTCGGCCGAAAGCCCTGGAGTCAGGGAGGGTTCTTTTGCAACCCTGGGTTAAATAGACAAACATGGGGAAGTCTCCTCGGAATGGAGTCTTGGGTGAAATCAACTGCAACTGCAAACAAAGCCAGTGTGAGGTCGCGCTGTCACGCGTGCTCTGTCCGCGACCAGGCTCATCTCTCCCCCTTTCTCTCCCGGGCGACGCGAGTTTCGACAAACCCTTGGCACAAATGCCCATTTTTTAGCAATAACACATTGACAAAAAGGAAGCTCGCTTTAAGTCGGCTGGCCAACAGGTGTCCTTGAACATTCCCTGTACCCCCCTTAAAACATCACCCCCAAACGAAACTCGCCTTGGGCGAAGTCATATATGTTTTAAATGGGTCCCCCCAAATCCACCCCCCAAATCCCCATATTCGTATAACCCAAAATAGCGGGAGGAGTCAGGTCACGCTTCGGAATTCTGATTGTCAGACATGCGCACGCAATTGCATTGGTTCAGCAAAAGCAGCAGCAATAGCTACAAGAACCAGGCCAACAATGACAACAGCAGCACCGGCACCGGAATCAGCGGGGCTGGCGGGAGAGTGCACAGGAGCAAGAAACGCAAAGGGCGCTTCAAACAGGCGCAATATCAGCGCAAAATAAGCGCAACATGAGCGCAACATAAGCAACACAAGCACAACACAAGCGCAACATAAGCGCAAAATAAACGCAAACTAAACGCAAAATAAAATTAAATAAGCTTTAAAATAAGCTTTAATAAGCTTAAGATAAGGGTAAAATAGGAAGAACCTGTGTAACCCCCCGAATCACATGAAAATTCTGGATTTGGGGGGTGAATTTGGTGGGACCCCTTTAAAAATCTATGACCAAGGTGATGTCGGACACCACAAAAACCAAAGGGAAGCATGGGGAACCTGCCCTCCACACCCCGCCTGCATGCGCCATGCAGGCGAACCCGGCCAAAGCCTGGAAGCGGCACAAGCGCTTGGTTGACGTTGCATGATAAGAGTTAGCCCAGCAAAAAAAATATATTTTATAGTTTGCTCCAATTTGAGTCACTGGTTACATGTAAAATGTATCCTAAGTCTACCCCAGGTTGGAAGGGGAGCAAACAATCAATTGTTAGCAGTTAAGTGAAAATTTCCCGCTAAACCACAAGAAGTAAAAATGAAAAATGTGTCCCAACAACAAGAGATCCGCCCAGGTTTGGACTGCCCAGCACTCCCCTTGTCGTCTCTAATAAACACTGACGCACAACACGCTCACTTGCGCAAAAGAACCTAGACATGGAAGGTTTGACCCTTTCAGACCTTGACACAACAAACTGTAACATGGGAAAACCAGAAGGTGCAAAGGAAAATTTGATTTGTCCAAGAGAGATACCGCTGGGTGAAAGTAAAAGGCACAAATCCCACCGCATTCAGGTTGAACAAGCCCTTGACTTACCTGAAGGGAGTTGCCCCTTGTACTTCTGCTCTGGTGTTCGCTGCCGTAGGATTGTTTTCAGTACAAACCAGTACGGTGACACACGCTTGAGCAAAACTATCCAGTTTTGCGTGTGCGTCTCTCAAAAAGTTGGAATTTAAAGCCAAACTGGTGTTCCTTAGGGCTTCCCTTTAAACCAACAACCAAAGAGGGAACCCTCAACACACACACACACACACTCACATACACATACACGTGACACATGTCAGCTTCCCTGCAATTGTGGTTTGGATTTTTGAGCGGTTTCCCATTGACCCCTCTACAAAGGCCTGGGCTTCAAATCCAAATTCATCAATCCAAACCACCAACCAGGAGCAACCTGAATATTCGTCTTCGTGGGGACTTCGGCGCCGGCCTTTTGCAGCAGCGCCAGGTGTGGGGGCTCCGTTGTCTCCGCCTCGAGAGAAACTCCGGCACGCGTGCCGTTGAGATACGGGTCACTCCCACCCCGAACTGGAAAAACACATTGATTCCCCAACCAATGGCCCCCAAAAGAACTGATGACACATATCCGTCCCAAAAATTGGAGCTCAACCAAACATGAGAACATCATCTCGACCCTTTTGTTTGAAATGTTGGAGCCCCTTTCTCTTTCCCCCAAAACTGGGTTGCCTTGAACCCAGAACAGGAACATGTAGAGACAAGTCACACGTCAGGCTCCAAGGACAGTGTTGCTCCAAAGGCTCAATAGACTTCCCACCCAAACATTGCACGAGCTGGTGGAAACTCTTTCAGATGTCCATGAGACTTCGATTCTTGACCCAAAACCAAAACAAGGACCCTGGTACCTTGCCTACACTGGGAAAGCAAGCAACGTTACCATTAACCATATTAACCATGCGTGTAAATGGCAAAGCTTGTTGAGTATCCGTGCATTTGAAAGGCCAAGGGGATCCATACATTTGAAGCCCCCACAAATGGCGTACATTCTGCTATAAGGATGTTAAGACATATATCAGTGAATAATCAACTATTTTGTTGGCCGTTCACGCCACCCTCCCCATAATCAGGATCCTTCTCGGACATGTTCCAGAACCCGCGGGAAACTTTTTTTTTTTTGTTTCTTTCCGGAAACAAGGTGGGTGAAGAGAATGGGGAATCAACTCCGAGAATGTTCTGTCAATGCTTTCCCCAAACGCGAGGTGTTTTTTGCTTGGACCAATGGGTCATTGCCGCGGACCTTTCTGGCTGTCCACTCCTAGGCATGTACACCGACTAGCTTGGGGTTACCAACCATTTGCAGGACTTTCTAACGCTACATGTGCCATGGTCCACACTGCAGAAGCGGGCCACGGTCATGGTTCAATTGTGCTCCCTGAGAAGGATTCCAACCCCAAGTAGGAGTTTTTGACCATGGTACATATGGTTTGCAGCTGTCAGAGACGGCCTTTCAGCATACGCTACATTAAGCCTCGAGGCTTGCGGCAACCCCCCGCAGGCGGCAAGACTCACGAGGTCAACGGGCTTGCGAAATCGACAGGTTGAAATCAAAAATCTCCCAGATTCCAAACGCAGCTGTGTTCATCCGTGAACTTTAGCAATAACTTCTCTTGTTTCATTTCATTTCAGGCGATGACCGGTTTACTCCAGGTTATCGTTCCACCGTGTTCCACGTCGTGTCATGTTTGGTTTGTTTTGTGTAAATTAGGATCTGTCCAAATAATTTGCCGATAGGGGGAAGAAGTTGATGAAAGGACCCTTCCCAATCGGTTGTCGGTGCAACCCCTTCATCTACTGTAGTGTCACTCTATCTGGCAAACTATCATGATTCCCAAACTGGCAATCAGAGACCTTTATCACGAGCTAAATCACTTGATGTTCAATGGGTGAGTTGGTTCTAAGTTGCCCGCCAGATTCAACGTTCTAACTCTATAGTAAGGGGGTAACACCTGCTTGCTAGCTGACTGAGGGGGGTTTAACTAACTTGTGGTCAAACTCACCTAAACCCCAAACCCTACACATCCATAAACCCTAAAGCCTAAACCCTAAACTCGCTACTGTAAAGTAAAGCTAACTCACTCCATGGCGCCATAAGGGTTGCAGACGAAAGTACCTACATGCGGCCATGGACCGCACCCCCCCAATCGGCAAGCCTCGGGTGGCCGGCTCGACTCGGGGGGCGGCGCCTTAAAGGATTCCGAGGCCAATGGTCTCTTGGAGAATTTCTCCAAATGGACCTCTTTTGGATGGGTTTCAAAAGAAAAGCAAACAAAAACAAGCCATGTGGCGGGGGGGAGGGTGGGGGGGGGGGGGGAATTTAACCCTGTCTGGTGCATCTAAAAAAAAGAGCAGTCCGTTTTCATCATCCCGTGCTGATCCTTGATCCTTGGTTCCTCTACAGGTGACCCCGCTGTTCAATCTGCTGGAAGGCCCAATGCCGGTCCAAAATGAAACCACAAAGCCAAGAAATCGAGGAACCGCATTTTGACACTGCAGCTGGGTCAATGTGATCTGCCTTCCAGCCACCACTGCAGCACATGATAATGCATCTGCGAAAAGAAACAGTCATTTTATGGAAGAACACTTCATCACGGAGAGCTCCTTTCGCCCCCGTTCCACAAACTCCCAAATGCAAATGACTCAGGGCATGTCTCCACAAAACACACACACACACACACCCTCCCCACACAAAATGCCGGGGGGGGAGGGGGTCCGTGGGTTCTCTTTACACCAACAATTTCTTGCGAGGAGGAACGAAGGCACGAAAGAAAAAAAGGCAGAAATCAGCAGGGAGAACAAAGGAGAGCTGATTCGCTACTTAAAGACTTCAGCTAGCTCAGCTTTCGTGACTCGCCAATAAAGGGCATACCAGAAAAGGGCAAACTACACTAATTCATAAACCTAAAATCCAACTAAGGCACCTTCTTATTCATGGGTGAGCTCTTTCTGCTTTGCCCATATCAAAACTTTCAGATTTGGGTTTGTCTTGCTGCATGAGGTACGTATTTTAGGGTTGGTCCAAGGGGAACCAAGAGGGAAACAACCCATTTTACAGGTCCAAAAGCTGAATTGAGGCATCCTCGAGTAAAGGTACCTTTATCATGGCGTTCACTCGTTATTGCCCCCCGAATCGGTGAGCTCGCAAAAAAAAAAAAAAACGCAGACCTCGGCGCCTTTGGCCTGAGGCTCTGGCCGGCAACGCCATCCGTCGCTTCCGGCGGGCGCCTTCCGTCACGCCGGCCTCGGAAGTCGGAAGGCGCGCCTTGAGCCCCACGAAGGGTCGTTTTGGGGCGCCCAAGCCTTGCTCAGTGGCCCAAGGGATCTGGAGACAAAGGCTCAAATGCCCAGTGAATTTCCATGGGAAAAAAGGGCACCCTTCTTTTGGTTTGGTGAGTTTAAAGGGGAACCCTTACCCAAAAAAAGGAAAAAAGGGCACCACTGGGCAACAGAGAAGGGGTACCTTTTGGGGCCACTAAAAGTGGACCAAACGGGATGAAAGGCCAAAAGGCCGGCTTTCAACGGGGAAGCCAAAAGGAAAACCACCAGTTCAAAGGGTCCGATTCCTAAAAAAGAACACACGGGCCACGAGGTTTTGTGACCAACTCCATTCCCATCTCCTGAGTGGATTGGCTCAAAACGGCTGAAACTGGTCTTCCTGAGTAAGTCCGAGAACGGGAAGCCAAATCTGGAGCCTGAAAATGAGAGGCTTCTTTTAGTTCCCGTTTCCCCTTGAAAAAGCGCAAGGAGTTACTCACAAAACATCAAAGTGCCAACAGAAAGCCCGGGACCGAATCGCCATGCCAAAATCAGTTCGATCCTTCATGCTGCTAAAGCCTTCTATTTTACAAGCACCATTAACTGGAAAGATGAGCCAACTTGCACTGATGCATTCCATCTTTCCGAGCAAGCTCGGAACATGTTCTCCTCGTGGACCCCCATCATCCTTCTCCACGTTGACAGTACGTGTTCTGAAGCTGCTGCATGTATAGCTGTAATTACAGGAAAATGAAGCGGGTGTCGCGTTGACATAACAATAGTTCAAAGTGGTTTGGTATCCTTTGTTGACTTCACTTTCAAAGCAGTCGCTTACAACAGGGAAAAAAAAAACAAAAAAACGGCACTTTTTGGCATCACCTAGGTGTTGTTTCCCGAAGTGTTGGTGCAATTTCAAATTCCAAAAGTGCTAGTCAAGTCCGTCACAGTAGCCTCAAAACACGAGACCCGCATTGCATGTAGCCCTCAAAACACGAGACCCGCAGCAACTCGGCCAGGCGCGCGCGGCGCGCGGAAAGCCCCGAAGACCCGCAATCCCGCCTTGCGGCAAGCCTGGATCTCCCCGGCGATCCGGCACAGCCTGGTGGCGGCTCAAAAACAAATCGCTTGTTCTCAGTAGAGAGTCTTTTTGGGGAAAGCCAAGGCCAAGGGACAATTAGCTTCAAGAGACGTGCTTAAAGAGAATCAATTCGCTAAGGTTCTTTGTTGAGCAAAGGGAAAGAAAGGAAAATACCCTAGAATGACTGTTGCAAAACTGGGTGGCCTACGTTTGGGCCGCGTTTGGGCCACAAACAAGCAAACAAGCAAGCAAGCAAGCAAGCAAGCAAGCAAGCAAGCAAAGACAAACACAAACACAAACACAAACACAAAGACAAAGACAAAGACAAAGACAAAGACAAAGACAAACACACACACACACACACACAAACACAAACACAAACACAAACTAACAGTGACCCAGGGAAGATTGAAGCCTCCACGATTTGGCTTGTCAGTTGCAATCAACCCTATGCTAAAACCAACATGTCTATGTCAGACGTGTCATGACTAATCAACCTTCAAATGTATAATAACATCGCAGACCCCAGAAGACTTTGCCATTTCCATACTGCTTACCAGCGCACAGTCACCAAACAGTTCCTCGCTTTGATAACCCTCAGAAACAGTGAGAACCAACAACTCCCTGGCTGAAGAGAAAGCCCCAGTTTCGCATTGCCTCCAAAACATGAGCGTGTCCTTTTTTGGGGGACCCCCAAAAAATGGAGTTTGGTGTTCCTGTTGTTTCCCTTTGAAACCACCAAAGAGGGGCACCCTCCAAAAGGACAGCCCCAAATTTGACGCCTCGGGCTTTCAGCGCTGGTCTCCAGCTCCGGTCCGGGCGCCGGGCGCCAGTGTGACGTTGGGCGGGCGGCCCGGGTTGGGCGCCAGGACCTGGGAGAAAGCTGTGGGTTTCATACGGACCGCGCCGGGGGTTTGGAAGGGCCATGGGTCACAAGCCAAATCGTACCCCCAGTGAACATCCGAGTCAATCCAACCACTAGAATAGACTAAAATGGGTGGTGCACCTACCCCAACATGGTACTATTGGTTTTGACCCCACAGCCATGTGGGTTCTCGGTTTCTGAGGATGTACCTTTTGAAGAGGTGAGGGATTGAAAGGGAGACCACAAGGGAAACAAACACACGTTTGGGGGTCCCCAAACATATGAGTAACGGACAATATTGCTTACTGGCTGATTTGGGAAGGTCAGGTTTTGTAAGGAACCAAAGGAAGCTCAGTAGCACCCCATGGCCTCCCAAAAACCAAAGGCTACCGCTGAAATTGACTGCTGCTCCAGCCAGGGAGAAAAAAAAGGGCACCGTGAGAACTTTGTCCTGAACACAGCTGACCTGTTCAGTTGAAATAGATGGCCCTGAGGAAGAGAATAAACCAAATCTAAGCCACTTGCAGCCGACCCGGCCGCGCCTGGTGCCCTGCAGCCACGGCATAGCGCCACCGCTGCCAGCCCTGGCCGGTACAGACCACGCACGCGCGCGCGGGCCGGTTTTTCTCCCGGCCCCAGCACCTCAAACAGGCTGCAGGGTGCCCTCCCAACTAAAAACGCGGCACAAACCTATTTTCCCCAAGTTTCCAATGTTCATAGCAAAAACCCACCCAGAAGGTAACAAATGATATGCATGTTTTGATTTGCGAGTCTAACCTTCACACCAATCCAAAGCCGTAGGGTGGCTTTGACAACTCAACATAACAATTTTCTCGGTTTGAAGTACGGCTACCTGAAAAGAGAAGCCACGTGATGCTGACCCTTCTCCCCTTGTCTGTAGCCTTAGATTCCTTCCTATCGGTTGGAGAGTTCCGAAGCCATATCTCCCCTCAAAATCCCTCAAACACATTTCTTTAGCGTCTGGGCATACTAATGATGCTTAAAACTTAAAACCAAACATGTCCTTTCAGTTCAGTGACCTCTTTTTTCATGTTTGAGAGCAGCCCCCATCCATGCTTAAACCCACCAAACAACTATCTCGGCCAGGGCGCCCTGCGGTTTCCGCTGTGAAAGCGCCCGCCTTCCGCATCACCTCCCCGGCGGACATGCCCCGCAGCCCTGGCCTGGGCCCACCCGTTCCCGTTTCCGCGAAATCGTTGTGAGCCGTTCCGAGACCTTCAGTGTCCCGGAAAATGTCATAACCAGTGGCTCATCAACCAAACAGCGCTTAAGTTACTAAAGTTACTATCACCCAACCAACCAGCAGTTAAGTTACTAAAGAGGTTGATTGAGCATCCAAGTTCCAATCCCCAAAAATGCAACCACCTTAATGGACCCAGCATAGTCCATGACCATCAAAAGCAACTCCACCACCTGCCCCCTCTTTTTGAAGAAGATCCCGAGTCCGACCGGGCCCCGCGAGGAACCCGCGAGCCTCTCCACTTGCCTCCCGCGGGCTCTGTGCCGGCGGACAGACACCTGGCGACAGGGTGGGGCCAACCCCGCCGGCCAAAACACGTAAGGAGCAACACAAAACAGGCAGACAGGCAGACAGGCAGACAGGCAGGCAGGCAGGCAGGCAGGCAGGCAGGCAGGCAGGCAGGCAGGCAGGCAGGCAGGCAGGCAGGCAGGCAGGCAGGCAGGCAGGCAGGCTCCCTTGCAAAAACTCCAAGGACCTCCCCCCCGGCCCTGCATGCGCGTTGTGTTTTGGGGGACAAAACGGGCTCTCGGCTGAGACCGCCTCCTTCACCGGGCATTGCCCAGAAAATTAAACGGACTCTGCCAGCAAATTAAACGGACTCGCACAACGACTAAAGAACAAAGCGACGGCAGCAGCGCACACATCAATGCCTTTCCCATGAGGCCACTGGGTCTGTGCTTCGTTGAAATGCCGCTTGCCATCTCAATTAAGCAAGGAACAGTCAAGTCAACGCATCACCTGCAAAAGCCCGAATCTGCCTCGCAAATGCAAGGTAGCGAGACAGCACCCTCCTCAAACGTTTGTGGCTCAGCCCCAACATTGGAACCCGCACCTCCACGTCTTGGCTGCAGAACGCCTCCAGGGCCTGTCAAAAAGCCGTCTATGAGGTCGGTTAGGAAAACTCTGTGTGTGTGTGTGTGGAATGATAGGAAGGGTTTTCACCCTGAGAATCACGCACCTGCAGCTTGCCAACAGGTTGAGCTTCTAAGCAGAGGGGTGTCAAACAAGAGCACAAGCACCCTGGAATGCGCCTCAAGATACATTAACAGATCGTCTGATTCGCAAGGCGGCCGTCAAAATCAGAAACTGGTAAATGTGAAATGCAAATGCATCCTGGCAGCCACGCTGCAAAGGAGAACAACCAGCTTTCCCGGCTACGCCTTGTGCAGCAGCGAAGCCACGTAGTGCTGCATTGCCTGCGGAACAGCTCTGTGTCTGAGACGAATCGGGGCCTCCCCACAAAAGCGCAATCATTTTGCTAGGAGGTGCCATAAATAATGGCCCTGGGCCCAACTGCAAGTAAAACAACGTATCGTACGTACCGCACGCCGGAAGCATCCCGCATGCACGGCCCTTGGGGTTCCGCGCCATGCTGTTCCGCAGGCGCGACTGCAGTAGGACCTCGTTGCACGTTTGAACTACAGGGGGTCAGTACCTGGTTGAAACCCGTAAGCGACAAAGTCATTTTGACCCAACTGATCCTATCAAGTTAAATGCTGGTTATGCAGTCCCCAAGGAGGGGTAGTTCATGCGGGCGGGGATTTTCCTAAGAAACCCTCGAACACACCCAAAACAACCGTCAAAAAACCTAACAAACCCTAAACAAACCTAAAACAAACCCCAAAAACCACCCCAGATCTCTCAACTCCCCCCCTTTTCCATGAGCTCAGGCGCCGGCCAGCAGGGCGCCGCGCCGCTGCCGGGCCAGCAGCTCCTAACATGCCATGAACAGAGATGCAGCCAAGACCGAAGAAAAATCATGCACCAAAAGAAAGTCAAAGAACCAAGAACCTGCTTCCTAACAGCTTGGTTGACGATAGGGGAGCAAACATTCAGATTTTAGCAGTTACCTGCGAAGCCCATGTGTGCGAAAAAATGCCTCCGAGCAAAACACACTAAATTTTGGTCGTTGTTCGGAAGAAAGATCGTTGTTTGGAAAGAAGGTCTGTTTTTGTGGAGAGGTGAGCTGGCTCATCTAAGATTTCCGGATTTGTCCGCCCTTTTCCGTCCGTTTCCGCCTTTGTTCCGGGATTTTCCGCCCTTGTTTGGCTGTCCAAGATGCACTCCACCCACGAAACTCCAAAAAAGGTCGAAGTTTGGAACAATGCCGTTTCATGAAAAAAAACAGTTTACAGGTAAGGGGGGATTTCCCGCTAAACCACAATAAGCAAAAATGTAAAATGTGTCCCACAAAAGAACTCGGTTGCTTTCTGCTCTCCTGCTAAAAGTTTAACTTTGAGTGGTTTAATGGGAAACCCATTTGTTGGCAAAAAGCGAAAGTCCTAACATCCAAGCAACACGCACCAAAGAGAAGGTGGTGCAATAGCGAAAAAGTTGGGCCTTGGGCCAACATCAAAATTGCACGAAACCTAAACACCATTAAACACCAATACCCGTGCGGCGGCAAAATCAAATACAATCGTCACGTGGGTGTTTGTAGCGGAAGCCACATCCAAAAATGGGAAGCAAGCAATTTCGGTTGTGCATACCTGGGATTGGGTTTTGACCCAAGTTTGCCTCAGCTTTTGCCGGCTTTTGCCCACGAAAATGATGTGTGGGGACTTCAGTCCAGCAAACCTTACAATGCAGAAGCTGGGTCGGGATTCATAAGCCTGATCGAAATGAGTCTGGCTCACCTCCGTGCAAGTTGTGGGGAAAATAATCCTTTCCCAAAACGTTAAAGCGTAAAGATCCAGCCAAATAGCAGCCAAGTCCTCCGCATTGGGAGACAAAGTCTCGCGGATTGTCCATTGCCATGCATGCCGCTCGACTGGCCACAATCAAACATAGGGGACCGAAAAATGGTGGATCCTTTTGATTTCCCTTTGACAAACCATCCAAGCAGGGTACGTATAGGTGTGGATTTTTTGGGGAACCTTTCGGTGGACATCATTTGGTGAGCCGCATCTAACAGTCCCACATGTAATGTGTTGATGTGGGGGGGCACTGTTTTCTCGACCCCCCCCCTTTCCCACAAACGAAAAGGTCCAACGGAGGTCAAACACCTGGTTCTAGCAATGTGAAACAACAACAAACCTTTCATAAGTTGGACCCTGATAGAAGACCGCAACTGTCTCGGTCCATGTTGTGGGTGACCTATGGTTGAAAAACCCTCTGCACCAACCCCCTCTCCCTGCTGAAACCAACCCTATCCTCCCCGCTCAGATCCATGGAGGTGGCGCGCCACCATCTGCTGAAGCCCTCCTGCACGGGCTGAGCAATCCAACCAACCAACAAATAGGCCCCTGACTGGCTGATTTTCGAGCGCATTCTCCTCAAACAAATGGTCATGGAATACGTCCTCAAACTTGAAAATGACGTGGATCTGGAAAGCTTAATTATGTTACTTGGGGCGGGGTCATAGACAGACTGGTTTGACAAGATGTTTTTTGAAGCAACACGACGTGACGTGCGGCGCCTGCTGAACGCGCAAGAAGACGTTTAGCGGCGGCTTCTCGCTTTTCGCCTGGGTCGTGCCCACGGCGAAGCGACGCAAACGCCGAAGGTCAAATGCAGATCTAAGGTCCTATTTACTCACTTCCCTTGCGTTGTTGCTTCTTCCTGATTTACTTGCTTCCTTCCTTCCTTCCTTCCTTGCTTACATACCTGCCACGAGGGGGACATCCACGACTGGGAGATGCACTTTGAGAAGGGCAGGCCCAAAATCCACGCTCAGGTGTTCAGGTGAGGCAAGTGGCAAGTGGCCTGGAACCTGCGCCTTGCACACGCACGGGCACACACACAAAGACATGCAAGTGCAAGTGCTGCGCTGCTCGCAAGCTCTACCTCCAGCCCAAGGCAAAAATAAGTCGTCGGGCGCGAGTGCTCTCAGGCCGCTGCCTGCTTCGCCAGGCTCGACTCAGGCCTCTGCAGGCTCATGAACCTTGCCTCAAGGGAACCTTTGCCACAAACCCGAGCGAAGAAAAAAACCTGATATTACACAGGCAGGCGATTTTGGAGGAGACCCCAGGAGGCACTTCTTTTTGGGGTTTGGTTCCATTGTTGAAAAGCAACTCGCCAAACCGAAAGAGAAACAAGGTGGAATACATTCAACAATTGGATGATGTTTTAGAGGGAACCCTTAAACAATACAGGACAAACGACAAAGTCATGCCAAATGTCCTCAGTTATCTCTGTGCACATGTGTTCCTCCATGCAAATGCCGACTCCAGCTGCTAAGTCATGCGCCGGCAACAATCCAATGGAACGCTTGAACACAGGTGTCAACACTGAAGCCACCATGGAACGCCAATGATGCAAGAACCATGTTCAACCGCAATGCATCCAAGAATCCAATCCCACGCAGAGTTCCTATGCGTTCCGGGTGATAAACAACCATTTCTTCGAAACGTTGTAATCCCTGCAGCTGGTTGCAGCAATTCCCTGTAAACGATGTCCACTCAAGGGACCCAATATAAATTTAGGCTCGTCTCACCCTCGAGGCGGGTGGGGTTGAAGTCCCTCAATTGCCGCAAGTCTGCGCAAATCGCGATAACTACCAAGACCTGAAAGAAACCATCCCCAAGCAAAGCACCTTCATTATGGCGAGCTCGTCCAACGGAGCAAAACCAATCTTTCCTTTTGGAGGTTCAATTGGATATAATATTCAATGATTGCCAACAGATCGAAGGGGGATTTTGACTCGTTGACCTGCACGGATTGGTTGTGTTTGTGGTGTGGTTGGTCTGGTTGGCAAGCAGGGTGGCCCTTTGGAAAGAAGCGGACATAGAGCACAGCAACAGGACAAATTCCTAACGGGGTGCAAGTAGATGGCTCAATGCCTGCTGTGGGCTAGATGACTAAACGAACATGGGGGCATTGCGCCTCTTGGGGAAAAGGGAAACTTGTACTTACCCTCCCACCAACTAACATGGAACCTGGCAGGGGGGTCTTGGAAGACCATTCTCCTGTTGAAGGGACCCCCTGTCAGGTTCCATGTTAATGGATAGGAGGGTATACCCTGTGTAGTGCCTATATGTTTCCCCTGGGAGTAGCCATGATTAGAGTTAGACCCAGCTATAGAATGTATATTTTATTGTTTGCTTCACTTTGAGTCACTGGTAAATTGTAAAATGTATCCTACGTCTACCCCAGTAGTGGTTTGCCCCCGCTTCCCACCAGCGAACACGCCCAAGAGCCGCCTGCGCCTGGCCGGTGGCGCGAGCTCTGGCGGCGGCGGCAGGCGGGGGCGCGCCAACGCCTAGCCGAAGCTGCCGCCCTGTCGGCTCTAAGGGCAACACAAATCAATCAGAATGGCCTGACATGACCGATACTCCGCAGTGGTTGTGTATGCCGTTCGTAAATTGTAATGTTCATGTGTACGATAGTATGCATATGCATTTGTTTAAATGTTATTATTATATATAGTATTACATACATATCATATGTTTCACAGGCACACGTTGACAGTGCGTCTAGACACGTCCCTACAGGCCGCCTCATCCTCCAGCATAAAGGGCGAGGCGTCCGCATCCGAAAGCGAAGGAATTGAAACCTCCGGCGCACTCCGAAGGCGCCTGCGTGGGAAAGCGTGGGAAAGGACACCTGGATTTGGCATGGATATGGGTGGGGGGCTTTCTTTGGGGAACCCCAAAATGGGTGGTCCTTTTGGTTTCCTTTTAGAAACCAACCAAAAGAGGTGATTTTCATTTTGGCTTCCCGTTTAAAAACCAACCCAAAAGGAGTTCTCAAAAAAAAAGGCACACCTATATCCTCTTCCCGATTTGTCATTGTCGGCAGATCTCACCTGAGTCCAATTCGTTCTATCAACCATGAACACCCCTCACATGAACCTGTACCCGGAATCTGCAAAACATATGCCAACAGAAGCAATTCCCAGTTGACAGACACCCCTGCGCCCTTTTCCGCAACAACAAGTGCCAACCGGGTTTGAACATATTTTCGCCCACCCGCTCCCAACATTGGGACAACTCCTAAACGGATCTAAGACTCACTGCCAGAAGTGCGCAAGCAAAGTAACCAAACTGTTTGTTGGCGGCCAAAATGGTCTTCCACAAAAGAATGCAGTCCAGGAACTCAAACTCACCATGGGCTGGGAACAGGCGGCCTACCTTAGGCCGCCTCTAGCTTGCAAGGCACGGTTGGGGAAATAGCATGGGCGTTGGGATGGTTTTAAAGGGAAACCCAAAGGAAAACCACCATTTGTAGGGTCCACCTGTTTGGCTATTTGGGCGACCGAGTAGGAAGTTGTCTGGGCTCCAAAGTACCCGCTCGCAGCCGGCACGACAGCTCACGTGGTCAATGTACTGTGTTCTCTATGAGTGCCAGCAATGCACGAGATCCAACTGGAGGGTCCTCCGATAGTACCCATTGGGGTTGTCAAAACCATGGCCCCACTTCCTACCCTAGCGACGCCTTGTGCTGCCTTTTAAAGGGGCTTCCCAAAAGGGCCCACAAGTTTGACACCGCCCCACTGCCAGTTAGGAATACACTCTTGAATTGGTGCCCTTGTTAGCCTTATTCTGAGACCAAGCTACAAGAAAGTCCCCCCCCCCACTCCAAAGAAATCCAACACATGTCTGTCACGTATTGGACAGCCTCTACCCGTGTGGGAAGTGCGGCTCAACTAGGGCTGTCCTGCCGCCTGTTTTGGAATGAACTTGCCATGATAAAATGTTTGTAATTCCGTCGCCCCCTAATTTGAGGAATAAACATATTTCTTGTTTTGGAAGGGTACTCATCAACGCCTCCACAAGTGCTTTCGGCAGCATGTTACCATACATCTTCTCTCATTTCGTGTTCGCAGCCTCTCAAACCAGCTCAAACCTTTGGCTCAGCTTTTGATGGGCATTGCATCGACAAATGGCAGGCCAATACAACTGTGGCAGTGACGGCAAGCTGAACGAAGAATTCATCATGCAGCATGCGTGCGTGGCAGTCAGGCGAAACAATATGCCTTCCGCCTAGCCGAAGCAAGCGGCAAGACGCATTGTGTAACAATTGAGACAGTGCAGTCCGAAACTTTAGGATTGTTCAGCTGACCCTTCAAAACTGGCTCTTTCGCCTGAAACTCGATTCATCCAAGTAAATTTGAGCATTCAATACATCCCCAAAACGAGAACCTGGGACAACGTGAACAAAGGGAATGGGCCTGCCTGGAGTCTCCACGACCCTTTGAAAATAGGGTTATTATCCAAAATAATGGGGGCATGGACCCATGTTTAAAGGGTCGTGGAGACTCCAGGTGTGTGTTTTTTGAACGGGTGGTGCTCAGGGAATGACCAGGGTTTTGGGAATGAACCTGTCCCTTGAAAGAAACCTGAAATTCCAATTCTCATTCCCTGCCGATCGAACCAGTAAGTTTCAGGTTGTGTTCCAAGGGGAACCCAAAAGGAAACGGCCCCAACGCCGTTTGCTTTTTTTTCTCCCTCAGCCGCGCCTGCAGGCGAATCCCCAGCCGGCAAATGCCTCGTCTCCACGCAAAAGCCCAGAGTTGTTGCCACTAAAAAAATGGTCTTCCCAAAAAGCTGTTCGTCCAGAAACCTGGCAAGTGAGATGTTCGGCTCCAACTACCTGCCCTCCTAAACCCCCGCACCATGTTTCCGCACATATCAGATGCCTCTTTGGAGCATCAACTGTTGAGCATACCCCAAAGTAGTCGTTTCACAGGGAGCAAGGTGGGGCTCCCGCTCCCGCCACCCATGACTCTCAGCCCCACGCCGAGCGGAGCTGGACCTGCGCAAGTGAGCCATGTAATTGGGACAAAGAAATCTTGCGGGTGTGCCACCAGGGCTTTTTATACGCCAGGTACATGGTGGGAGGGTATGCATCTGGAGGTACGTGAAGGGCGTCACTGAATGCACTTCCAGATAGGTGTATTGGTTTAAGGGTACCCTTGTCGGGTCCCCCGATTTTGACGAGGTACTCCTGGAAGGAACACCTGGCGAATCGGGCTCCATTCATCACTGCTGGATGGTACAAAGCCACAGGCTCCTGTGGGCCTTTGACCTACGCTTCACGTATCGAAGCTGCCACTGCCTGAAATACGGTAAGATGCCCATTGAAATTGGCGACTTCGTGGTGGTACTATATCCCCCTCGCCCCGTTTGCTCCCGGGAGACAACCTGGGTGGCAATGGCAATGGATTGTCATGAGGTCCCCTTTGAAGAGACTTAAACGGATCTTGTTTCAACAGGTGTTTACGTACATCACGGTTTCAGCGGGGTTGCATCACCCCGTGGAACAGTTCCCGAGCCCCAGACCTACCCTTTGCCTGCTTCCACCAGGACACCGCGAGGGACAGCTGGGTACGCCCATGGATGATCTGGCAGAAGCATTCGGACCGTCCAGTCGGCGCTTCTTCGTGTTGCCAAAGTATGCCGTGTGCGATCCACGGGTCTGGTAAAAAATAAAAAATAAACCCGGATCGCCAGTTGCTGTGTTTTTTTTCTCCATGCACTTTACCCCAGAAACCAGCAACAGTGTCTGAAAAAAGTAGCAACTGGGCTATCTAGGAATGAACCCGTCCCCTTTGGGGGTTGCTTTGGGAAAGATAAACAGCCTAATCAGCACGATGGTCACAATCCCTGTGAGGCCTTGCCTCTTGATCCATTCGCTTGGCAGAAGCAAAGGGAGCCCCTTCCCAAACAGTTTCTACACGCATGGTCGTGGGAAGAGTGCCATCCCATTCCTAGCACTGCTTGCTTCTTTACAGGGGGAGTCCCTTGGTATCACGGAAAGTAGCCCTAAAACCAAGATTTCCACGATGGTGGATGAGCCTTTCCCAAAAATGGCGCTTCTTGTCGAACTATAGGGTGGTTTTAGTTTTACCACTGGTTGCCCTCTCGGTTTCCGTTTAAAAACAACCTACAATTGATGGCAAACCATACTAATTCGCTTGCTGGACTTGTCTGGTATTCAAACCGATGTCAAACGCAGCCGTCTTATGAGGAAGCAAGCAGGATGCTGGCCTATTTGTGTCCCCAAACTGTTGTGGCTCCCTCACGTTGAAAATTTCACAGGGCTTGCCTTTTCCACTGAAATGAACAGCCTCCCTTGATCTACACTACCATGCAGGCTGCTTATTTATTCCACAAGCAGTGGAAAGGCAAACCCTGGTGGCAAAATCCTTGAACATGTCATCCCATGCTGGGAACTGCGTGGTGACTGGCAAGGAAGCTGTAAAGCTCCAAAGTTTCATGCAGATGCAGCGATTCGGATCTCTTGGAAAATCAAGAGCGGGTTTTTCCTACCCAAATGCAAAAACAGCTTTTGGCATTCTGGCAATTCCCACGCCAAGTTGCTGACATACGTTTCGCTATTTGCTCTGTCTGCTGGATCCAATCCTTACGGCTGTGACCGCTGCCTCGTGTCGTGAGATTTGATGCGGGGGAACTCCAGTCGCAAGCGGTCGAAAGTCCCCAGTCGAAATATAATCCCGGGATCATTGGTGTCTGGTTGCGGGCACTTCGGTGCCCAAGGCAGTGACTGCCCAAAGGCAGTACCTCGAACAAAGCTTTGACTTTGAGGGCCCAAACGAAACCACTGCCACTCTAAGGGGAGTTTAAGGGGGATCCCTAAGGCTCAGCAGACTGCAGGAACCCTATGAAACATACTAGCCTGTTTGCCCACCCCGAGTCCCATCAAAAGAGCGTGCGAATGGGATTGTCGGGTACGTTGAAGCGAGAGGTTCACAAACCAATCGTGTGTGTGTGCGTGTGTAATTAATTAGACCCTTACAGCACCTCATCGCTGGGTGGTAACTATTGTCGTCCATGTCGTTCAGATCCGAATTGATTTTCTTAAAGCCGTTAAAGCGGGGGAAACATGTTGGCAATGCCTGGGACCAAACACCCCTAACCCTCGCCTGAAGCAGCCTCGCCCTCACCAGGTCTAGGCGCAAATGCAGCAAAGGCTGCTGCAGCCTAAGCCACACCCAGGTCAAAAGCTCCGCCAACTTCTGGTCTGCACCCACGCGACGTGAACAATTTTGAGCCTTTGCGGGGCTCGCTCCAAATTTGGAGACGTGGGTTCGGGTTCGGTGACAGCCCCTCCCCATAGCCCGACTTGGTCCATGACAAAGATTTTCAAGGACCTGCATGGTGAGCTTGTCTTACCCCAGAGCTTGTCAAGCTGATTTCAACCCAAAACCGGCGAGCTCACCGAAGTTGGCGGAATTGGTCTGTCTCGAAAATCCGAATTCCCTTTTTGGTGTCCCTTTAACCCAATGGACCAACCCAAAACCAAAAGACAAGCCTTTTTCACTTCCCGAGTTGGTGGGCCAAAGAAAAGTCCGAACTTTTGATTTCCCACCGACATGGTCCCAAAAACTTTAGAGTTCAAGGACTCAGGAGCCTTAGGCCCTCCCCCCACCCGATCTCAACAAGAGGCTGCCGGAACCCCGCGCGCAACGCCGAGCCGGCAACGGCGGCCTGGGCGGGGAGGGCAAGCCGCCAGCTGCGTTTGCAGCTACCCTTCCTCCCACTAAGGCATTTGAGCCATCAAAACCCGGTACTAAAACGATCTGCCCAGAACCATGTAAAGGCTTGAGAAGGCGGCCCCATCCATTTATGGTTGGGATTGCCCCTTGCTACCCTTCATCCACCCGGATGTTGATTGTCTCTCAATTGTGGGAGGGTGCATGGAAGATCAGTTTCCTCTTGGGACCGGGTTCCTGTGAGGTGCCATGTTCGTGGGAGAGAGGGTAGGTGTTGTCTATGAATGCATTGTCGGCGTGAGATCCTATTGGACGATCCTCCAAGATGAACAACACTTGGAAGAAAACCATACGGGCTGTCAAACATATAGCCCCCAGCGCCGGTGTCGGCGTATTCTGACACCATCCCACTGCCGTTTGGGAATATTGCCTTGCAAGCCTTGCTCTAAGAGCAAGCTAAAGGCAAGTCCCCTCAACTCCAAATGCTGGAATTTCGCTTTGCTCACCGCAGCGCCATCCAACGCATGTCTGTCGCCTCTGCCTGTGTGGGAAGTCCGGTCCTGCCACTTGTTTTGGAACGGGGTTGTCACACTAAGATATGCGAAGGGTACAACTCAAAAAAATATGTCATTGTCTATGAATTATAACTGAGTCATGCTTGCAATTCTTTAGCTCTTTGTTTTGCAGAACAAAGCTATATACCTCCTTCTTTTCTTCCGGGAAGGGGGAGCACACTTTTTGTCCAATAAGGTTGTGCAAATGGACCAGCCCTGAGCTTAACCAATTGGACGCCAGCAGCCATCTCCAAGCTGCCGGCAAACTTTGCGGCTTCGAGAAACGCTCACCTTTTGCACCGCAAGCGCGAAGGGCTGTTGCTGGTGGCTGCCTCCTCCTTAAACGGGGACACGGGTGAGACTTCGCCAGGTGCTTTTGACTGGGCTGGGCTGCTCAAAATGGGGGCACCCCTTCTCCTAATCCATACAACACCAAAACAAAAACAAGGCAAACCACCACAATACCTGGCATAAGGATTCCGGCGTGATTTTGAACAACCCAGATTTTGTTCGGCACAAGCCGACAGGGGCAAGGGGTGCCAAATGGCACCAATCTGGGGGTACTGCCAGAGCAAGCACAGAATAAACATATGGCGCATGTCCAAGGCGGGTGATGCCGACATGAGTAGCATCCAATCAGCTCCCGCATAATATTATAGCTATTACCTGCCTTGGACATGCACCACACTCACGCACATACGTTAAGTGCGAAACATCCTCGGTTCGCGACATACGGGAAGGGTTCTTAGAAGCCTTCGTTTCTCCATGCAAGGCTGCTTTCAACACATCCTTTTGGACCAAAGCCTGGTTGTTTAAGCACAAGTCGCCAACCCGTTCTAAGAAGAGTTCTAAGAACCGTTTTGGGACGGGGATTATCTGATTATCTGCAAGGAGTTGATCTGCTCGTGCGCTCCTGGAGGTCGTTCAGGCTGCAGCTTCAGCGTGGACACGCGTGTAAGGGTTTGGCAGACATGCTGACACTTTAGGAGGCGTTTTGGCATAACATGTCCAGCAAGGTAGTCTTACGACTGCCTTCTGCCAGGGGATACAGCATGGGTTCGTACATTCAGCTTGACGTCTAAAGTCTAAAGATGGATTTCCGCCATCTGGCGCTAAGTTGTCCTCAGCAGACACACCCCGCGGGCCCTCCGGACCAAGACCGCCCAGCTTGAGCGGTCTTGGTCCGAAAGGCCCATAGGTTGCCTTGATTCGTGAATCTCTTGCTAAAAGTTGTTTTGCCGGATATCGAACCCCCCGAAGATCTGAAAGTCCAAAAGTCGAAGGGTGCGGCTGGAAACCGCCGAGTTGCGGATGTCGATGTCCTGAAGCTTTGTCAGGTTGCCCTTCGATTCCGCGCCTTATTTTGCATCTTCTCGTGAATTTCTTTGCGGTCGTCAAATTCTTCCTGCGCTTTTGTAAGCGCCAGCGGCTGGGCCAGGATCTCAACAGGTTCCTCAGCTGGAACTGGCTCAACTCGACTTTACTCTGCGCATTTGCCCGCGCTCCAGCACGCGTCAGGGGCAGCCCGCAGCATGCTGCGTGGTCATTTCGCTCATAGACTTGAACAATCATGCCTTCATGCAATTGTCACTAGCGGCATACTCGGCAAGCAACTTATGGTCTCGTCTACAGAGCTTGCAGTGTGACAAAGCATCAACCTAAAAGGAACACCTACATAAGCCAATGAATTAACCTAGGGTTTCACACCTCCTGTTTGAGAAGGGCACCCGTAGGAAGACCGGGCCCCTCTTTGCGGCTCCCCTGTTCTGAGACAACCCCACAAGAGCACGAGCCGCACTCAAAACATAATGAACAGACGAAAAAGATCGAGTCCCTTGTTGTGTGGGCCAAGGTACAATTAAGCCCCCCCCAAGTGCCACTCTACAACATAGTGTGAATGGACAACATCCATTTCACACCAGGTGTCTTGTCCCATTATCTATAGGGTTTCATATATGTCCCAAGCGGTGCCAACTGGATTTCGTCCACATTGACCGGCGCTTTGGTCCATTTTCCCCGTCCCAGCGGCCGGCCCCTTCCCCAAGTGCAAAACCGGCCGAGCGCCGAGCGCCGAGCACCGAGGTCCGCGCCAGGAGTTGCGGCAGCCAGAGCCGGCGCCCCAGCCGCCGGCGCCGGCCCCTCAGCCGCCAGAGGCGCAAAGCCAGGGACAGCCTGCGCTCCGCGGATCCGCGCGAAGTCCGCTCGGACGTTTTTCGGCGTCGGCCAGTCGAGTGGCTCCTCAAAATGCTTTGGACTTCTGAGAGAAAACCAGAGGAAAAAAAGGAGGAAACCAATCATATAGAAGACCAATATTTGAGGAACCTGCTTTCAAGATTTGAGAAACCTGCTTTCAAGGGTTGCGCTAAAGCCCCTGCAAGAAAAACGGGGAGATGAGTAAGTGCACCTTCGCAACAACAGCTCCACCAGGAACCCGATCCACCAACTACTTCTTACCCTCCAAAATCCTATCCAACAACTCCACGGAACCTCCAGACCTTCCGGACCCTTTCAGAAATCTGCGGAATCTACAAGCCGCTCCATAACCTTCCGGTACTCTCCATAACTTTAAGGCTCAGTGCAGCTCACGCCGCGCGCGGAAATGAAGGATGGCGTCAAAAGCTGGCCTGTTGTTTGTTTTTTCGGGGCTCGGCTTTCTCCAAAACAGCCAAAAAGGCTGTTCTGAGCTTTAAAAAAGACACCCTACAGCTCCGCCTCTGCCGCCGCTCGCAGTGCCGCTTTGGGCGCTGCGACAAGGCCTGCGGCGAATGCCGTCCAGCTGGGCTCGAGTGGGAAAACCAGTTTGGGCTGGGAAGCCCCATGAAACCACCATCTAGAAAACGGCAAATCTGTGGATCCACCCCTCTAGGATATTAAAAGCGTTCTAAAAGATAACCAAAGAACCAACAGGGGATAAACCGGGCGAGATCCGCGAAAAGCGCATCCAAACCGTTTTCTTAACAAAATGTCTGTTTGAAGGCGTCGCCATGATACGTGCTCAAGTTCAACAGGTCTTCCCGTGAGACCTATAAACAGATTCCTTTCACACTGGCATGTCTTGCGAGAGTGATAGGACAAACCCGGCCTCCAGCAGCTTCCCCGTTCATCAAAGTCGCCCAAGTGGGACAAAGGGAATCAGGACCGAGCCCGAGCCCATTGACGGGGATTTGTATGGGAGCTCCTTTGCTTCATTGATTGCTGGGAGAGCCTTTTTGGGGTTTGGGGCAAAGGGAAAATACAAGGAAACAGTTCCGTTTCTGAGAGTTATGTTTTTGCTTCTTTGTGTTCGTTCTCTTTACCCATCCCTGTTTCGATGCATTTCCCTGGCACCTTCTGAATACAAGGCTCCCTGAACCGAATGGAACATGAGGTTGTTGCTAATCTCGTTGCACTTGCTTTGTCCACAAGGTAGAGACAAACTCATGCGTGTTTGCGTGTTCAAACCATTTTATATACTGTTGGTTGCACGCTTTCGCACTATCGCTTCTGAAGATTCTTTTATCCCTTTGCAGTTTTACAGCATGTCGTTCTTGTGGTACGTGAAAATATGAGAATCGCAACCTTCTAATACAAGCACAGCACACGAATCTCACTCCGTAGCTGCAGATCGGATATCGCAACCTTTCACGACAAGTACAGTAGATGGAGGACACTTTGCTGCAGCTCAGCCTGTCTGCATGCTACCCAAGCGGTGTTTTACCTGGTGACGAGGCTGCTTCCCATGATTCGTGGCCCCTTTTTGAACATCGCCCCCAACTAGCCGATAGCTTTTTGGAATGTCCATACCTCTGAAAGAAGAATGGTCCCTGTCCCTTTAAACCAGGGGGGGTCCCTGTTGTCCCCATGAGCCCAGACGGGGGTTTGCCACGGATGGGCCTTGGCGCGCCATCGCATGAAGGGCACGCTCGCGAGGCGCAGCTCGAAGTAGCGCCTCAGGGCCAACCATGGGGCTGGGGGTGGGCGATATCCATTTCGCACCACTTGGGAGATGGGGGTCGATCAATCTTCCGTTAAAGGCCCCCAAAGTGACGATGGGTCTAACTTGTCAATTTTGTGGTTGAAATATCGTCTTAGTGATTTTCCAATGGTCATCCTATGTCAAGGACCCTAAAAGCAATGGGATAAACCACCTACCAACTGGTGCGAAATGGATTTTGCCCATCCCACAGTATGTTGAAGGTAAGCTGAAAAGGAAAAACCCAACAGTTCGAATGGGAACGCTGCCCATTCCCTGCGCATGCAAGCTAGAACCAGTGGACCCAAATGGAGCCTTGCAGGAGTGGATGGGAGCCTTCAGGCGGGGTACTCGCCTACTTCGCCTCAAATTTATTGAGGGAACCTCAAGGCGGCCAAACAGACCGAAGCCCCGCCCCGCCTCGCCAGGGAGATGCGCTGGGAGATCGAGCTGCTTGAGACCCTGGGACCCACCGATCCCGCCCAAGGCCGCCGGTTTTCTTGGTGCGATAGGCAGGGAATGAGTTGGAATGACCCCTATACAAGATCCCTTGTGGTTTCCTGTAAGGTGAATCCCTACACCCTGGGTCATTCCCTGAGCACCAGCAAGCGAGGCACATTTTGAGGTACCAAGACTCTTGGACTAAGCCCATTTGATCCAAGGCAAGTCTCTCGAATAGGTAACCAGGCGTTCTGCTTTTGGTGCTTGAAGCTTGGTTCTCTTGGTTGCCTACTATGTATATAGGCAAATGGAATCACTGGGGAGTAGGTTCTCATCATGGTGATAACTGGGGCAACTGGGATTGGCCCCCTTATGACCATTGTTATAGTCTCTGACTAAGTGGGTAAGTTGCACATCCAAGTAGGCCTCTCCCTGTCTCTATCTCTCTCTCTCTCTCGCTTTCTCTTGAGGCTCGGAACGCGTTGTGGGGTTGCGTAAGGGAAAAACTAAGGAAAGCCGCCAATTTTCTTGTAGCTTCCCCGATTTCTTGAGACATGCTTGTATCAAAACAAGGCAACCCTGTCTCCGCCTGTTGAAAGGAACGCCACGCTGAAATCTGCCCCCGCACCGTGCCTCGCGCTTGGCTCAGCCTTCGCCTGGCAAGGAGGATTGCACGATGCGGGCCGACATCTCAACTTGCCAAACACCTGGGCACACAGTAGCGCTTGCACAGGTGCGAGGTCTCAAAACATAATCACTTGGGGAAATCAAAAGGACGTGGAGAAGACATCTGGAGACTGGAGGGACCCCTGATCGCGAGGAGGACTTGCTTGCCAGGGGGAGGGGTCAGGGATCCTGTAGGAAACAGCCACCCGATCGCCGCGAAGGAAAGTGTGCAAGTCAGTCGGATCTGATGCAGATTCTTAGCTTCCTGCTTTCTTTCACGCACCAAACAGGACAACCTAGTTGCTACACTACTCTTTTAAATACCATTTTTGAAGGGACCGGGTCGAAGCGTGTGTTGATGTCGAAAACTCCAACTTGATGACAATCTACGCCCTGGTTCCCATTTGCGCAAGCCGAAACTCATGGTTCGCCCAACGGGATCTCTACGTTTGTCGTCTAAATTACTTCTCCAGGGGCTGATGACCAGAAATATTGTGGATGGACGAAATCCTGCACCACCTAAGCAACCCTCCAAATACCAACAAACCACGGTTTCCTCTATGGTTTCTGGGGTGTTGCAGGTTTTTGTCCATCCACAGTACCAAAAGGGTGTGTTGACCATGGCACAGTTGACTGCAACAGCAGCTCGGCCCCTTCTCTGGTTGCGCCAGAGCTACCGGGGGGAAGGGGGGGGATTGGGGGGTTCCCCAGTTGGGACATTGGCTATTCTTCGACACTACACCCAGGATGTTAATCTTGTCAATCTCGTCTGTCAGCACTTGAGTCAAGGGCAAAGATGGCAAGCTTTAACTCAGAACTCCTGCCAACATGAAAGCCATGTTCAAAGTACCCCACAAGTTGATGTTTTAAGTTCACACATGAGCCATACATGATCAATGATCCATAAATGACCCGTTTGGGGTAGATCACCCAAAAAGGGCGAACATAAGCCCCTTCTTTCAATCAGCCGCTCCCCGGCCTGGCTGGCGTATATAACCGCCCTTTCCTCTTCCTTTGGAGCCTGTGGAGAGACTGTTGCGTAGCCCGCCCATCCCAGGAAAGGGTGCGTGCACACGTGCGCCTCTGATCACACGTTCTGAACGAAGGCTTCTGAAAGACTATTTGGAGGGCGTGGACATGTGGGTGTGGCTGAAGTTCAAGAGCTAGGGTTACGCAGGTTTTAGTCTTTGCTTCCATTTACCAAGGTGCCATTTTAGCACATGGTTTTGAGCCACAGCCATTGCCCACTGTGATTCTGATGGAAGGGGAGGCTCCCTAGCCTCGCCTGAAAGGACACATCGGGTGCGGTCTCCAGCGTCCGGAATTGTGCCACCTCGCGCGAGCTGTGCTCGTTTCGGCCACCAACATATAGAGACTGTTCACGTATTGCTTAGAATGGGGCTGTGGAATACTGCTAAAGCAAATTATCATGTTGGAGAATGCTTTGTATTGATTTGTAACAACTGACCGCCAAAACTATATTGGGCTTCTGAAACCGCACAAGACAGCCTTGTTTTTGCAGCCAGGGGCTTTAAGCACCAGGATCACCCCATGACCTCCTGTTCAGCCGCGTTTGAGTCCCCAATTACTGTCCAAGCCGCATCCCTTAGCAGTTCAGAACACAGGGGCAAAGCAAACCCAAATCGCAGACGTTTCGCCCGTCCGGTTCGAGAAAGGAACCGCTCAAGGTCGGTTGTCCTTCCTGTCAGCCAACCTCCCACTCCCCACCAATGCCACCCACAACCGCTCCTCCCCTCCCCCTGGTTCCCTGCCGCTTTTTTGTGCCCCTGTTTCGCCCACCTTGTTTGGAACCAGGCTGGCACACCTCCAAAAGGAATTCCAGTCCAATACCTTCCGTTCACTGTTGCATAAGGTCGCCTTAAATGCAGACTCGCGGAACTTTGTTAGCTTAGTTGTGGCTTTTCTTGAGGGGTCCCGGGTCCGCAGGCGCGTTTGCCTCGAAGTAGGGGGACCTATCTCCCCATTTCAAACCCGCAGTCCTTTGGCTTCTGCCCGAAACAACGAAACAACCCCAAAGAGGATGCCACCTGAAGACAAGCAATGCCCAAGGCTGTGGAAACATCCTGCGCCATTCAAGATGGATGAAACCCGCAGTGTCTCTCCCGAAGGACACCCTGTCTTTCCCCCACCCCTTTATGGTTTTGATTGATTTTGCCACCTCCTCCCTGGCAGGGGTTGTCCAACTTGGGTGTGGGTCAAAAATATGTACTCTGAATGGATTGCCCTGGTAAATTGAAACAAAGAGGAAACCCGTGGTCCCCTTGTGGCTTAATTTTGACTCATACCCATGTGGGTGCGTTCATGTGTTCAGGGGGAAGCAGGTCCTTTCTGGCGACGGCAACCATCTAACACGCTGTCTAACTATTTGTTGTCTGCTGGCAAATGGGACTCGAAGCCTCCATGCTCCCCCCGCTCCCCCGCACCGCCACGCTGGAGAAGCCAGAGATGGAGGACAGCGTGTCGCCGTCCTGGCGAGGTTCCGCCGGGGCTTGGGGCGGACCGTGGGGCAGTGGTGTCTGATTGTTTTCAGGCTAGGTCCTCCAGTAGAGAGGATAGAATAAGGGTACCCGTTTTTTTCCGTAGTCTTTTTTAGTAGTGTTACACCCGCTTTAATGAAAGTCGCCGCTATTGTAAAAAATAATTTTGCAATTCAGGATCCTGAGACTGTTTTAGGGGTCCGCTATTGTTGCAAGTTCTTTTCTTCTCCCCAAAAAATATTTTAAACAAAGCACAGGCTTGTTTGATTGAAACTGGGCTCAAGCTAGACTAAGCCTTGGCTGATGTTGAGCCGGAGGCTGGTTCTGAGCTAGCCTGAGGTCTAGGAAATCCATTTTGCAAGTTGTGCCCAAACCATCAAATTTATGATAACTTCTTTACAAAAAAAAAGGTGAATCAATCACACAAAGGGGGTTGCCCACAACCAACCCTGACCCTCTTTCGTGTGATTGTTTTGGGGTCCTCTTTAGTGTTCAACTGGTTTTGGGGGGTTCCTGAAATTCCCAAACCAAAGCCTGAGCCTTTTACTTTTAAGGGTGGCTCATCCTAAGCTCTCCCCAGCCCAAAGGTAAAAGGCCCGAGGTCTAGGAAATCCATTTTGCAAGTTGTGCCCAAACCATGAAATTTATGATAACTTCTTTACAAAAAAGCAAGGTGAATCAATCACACAAAGGGGGTTGCCCACAACCAACCCTGATCCTCCTTAGTGTGATTGTTTTGGGGCCCGCTTTAGTGTTCAACTGGTTTTGGGAGCAAATCTCAAAAGGAAGCTCTACCAATACTAAATCAATTTGAAACTCAGTTCCAAGTCTCAAAAGGAAGCTCCATCAATACTAAATCAACTGGAAACTCAGTTCCAAAATCTCAAAAGGAAGCTCCGGCAATACTAAATCAAATGGAAACTCAATTCCAGATCTCAAAAAGGAAGCTCCAAGCAATACTAAATCAAATGGAAACTCAGTTCCAGATCTCAAAAGGAAGCTCCAGCAATACTAAATCAAATGGAAACTCAAGTCTACCAATGCTAAATCAATTTGAAAGTGCCACCCAGACCCCCAGGGTTTGCCTAAACAGGGTCCCGCTGACTGGTTCCATGGTTCGGGGGGGGGGGGGATCATATTAAAGCAGGTCCAACATTAGGGGAACCCTCCCCCAAAAAAGGGTAAAAGGGCACTACTGGGGGACCTAGGAGAGCATTTGTGCAACACCAAAACGAGTACCTTGGACAAAGAGACGCTTTGTGTGCGGCCCCCTGTTTGGTCGCCCCGTCCAAGGCGCGACATGCTGCGGTCCTTGACAGCTTCAATAAGGGGTTCGTAGTTCTTGCCACTTCTCAGCTTCAACAACAAGCAACTAGAGAGTGTAAAGAAGGGGTCAAAAGCAAAGAGCAGAATGCGAATTTGGCTAACAAACGATAAAGGCATAAGTTGTAACAAAAAATATATATAGTGAACCTCCGCGTTTGCCCACAACCAAACACAGTCTGTTTATTCTTATGGTCCATCACACCGTGTTTTTGCTCACCAATCGTTCCCGTGGCACAACCCCCTCCCACGCCCCCCCCAAAAAAAAAAACGAACAGAAAAGAAGAAAAAAACAGCTCCTGCACAAATGGCGGAGGCCAGGGCAGCACCCATTGCTCCGCGCCTGGGCCCAGTCGCGCTTGGTCTCGCCGGAACTGTGGATGGACGAAATCCATTTCGCACCACCTAAGCCCTGCAATGTTCTGATTCCCTGTAAATACCAACAAACAGCGGTTTTTTTATATGGATTCTTAGGTGGTTCCAGGATTTCGCCCATCCACAGTATGCGTTGACTTGGTTTCAAAGTGCCACAGTCCCATCATCCTTCTGGCTGGTTTTTGGTGGGTAGCCTATGGCAAGTCACAAAGTGGTCCCGTTGGAACTGGCGCCTGGCGCCGGTCGTCTGACCCAGTCATCCAACGACCCTCGGACTTCAGGGTGACCTTGGAAGGGCCATTTTGTAGGTAGAAGCCATGTGACTTGCAAGAACTCAGCCTGCAATAAGAAATGGACAAAGAAAACAACTCAAACCTGCATGGCTTCTGGCCCCTGTTAGGGGATCCCCAAATAAGGGATCTTTGTCATGGTGAGCTCGTTATACCCCCACCTGAGCTCTCCAGAGGGTATGGGTCCTTTCAACCGTCACGCTCTAATAGTGTTTTTGTGTGTCTCACATTACCCGAATCCTTCACTTCCGGGGACTGAACAAAACACCCCCCTCGCTGTAAATCTGCGAGGGTCTACCCAAGATGCGATGTGCCGAGGCATCTTTCTACGTCCCTCAAAAAAGGGGGCTGTGCACTTCTGTGTTTGTTAGACTTGTATCCTCAAAACCAAACCCAAACATGTTGGCCAACTCTTAGTTTGCCCCCATGTGTTCGCTCCGAAAACCCGATTGCCACAAGGGTACACATTTGGCCCCTGGTGAGGGCAAACCAAAGGAACCGGTGAGTTCCTTTTGACCCGGGTAAGGCCTAAATGATTAGAATGAGGTTGGGTACCATAAATTTCAAAGTTGAGTCAGGACCCTAAGGAAAGAATGGTCCCCTTATCCTGCCCCGGTGATATTTTTCACTTGTTTTGCCCTTCTCCCGCGAGTGCTACCCTGACCCACCCACCCACCCACCCCCCTTCGGCACTTGTCTCGCACCAGGCGTGAGGCCCGGGCGGTAGGACCATGCCATTCCTCGCGGCTTCGCGCGCCTGGCAAAGGCGGCAGAAACGCCTTTGGGGTGGGTTCTGCAAGCTTCATCCCAGGACAGAACTTTCGAGGCTTTTAAAATGACTACGATGTCTCAAACAATTTCATATCAAATACATTTAGACCGCCCCCTGAATCAGCTGGTAGTCGGGTGAATTGTTGGCCCAAGCCGGCAACCTCGAAGGATGGAAGTCTGCGCAGCCAGCCTGAAGGCGGCGCTGCCATCATTTTCGGCGTCTAAAGGGAGGCTGTCATGGATGCCCCTTGTCCTAGGGTCAGTGCCTGGCAGGGTTCCGGGTTCCTTTCATGTCCCACTTATAAACGTGAGCCCAACAGGAAACTCATTTCAAGATCACCCGAAAGGTGAAGTTGGGCATGACATTTGACTTCGCTGGTAATTCATGTCCGGTGGTTCCATGAGACCTGCCTTCAGCTCTCGAGGAGCAATGGCCAAACTGATCCCTGCAACAAGCCGCCTTACCAAAGAAAGGGACGAATGAAGGAAGCCCCAAAGGAGCAAAAAGTGCTTTTTGGTCGTTTGGGCAAGCTGAGTCTGGCAATGAGCACTGGCTGGCTATACTCCATCAGGAAAGGCCCTTCAAAGAGCTTGCCACAACTCAGAGTGATAAGTGATTCAGTTGCCTGTTTGCACTGGGGTGCCACTATCGCTGGGTCAAGTTGTACGTGGCTGATGTGAGGTAGGTGATGACTCGTCGAGGAAATGAGCAACGCTCTCGTTCTGCCGTGCATAATGAATTCCACAGCTGCGGATGAGCAATAGGCTTCTCCAAAATGGTAGACCCCCAAAATAGGGGGCGGGTCCTCAGGCGTCCATTTAAAGCAACCCAATATCTCATACAAAGCCTCAAAAGCAAAAGAGACAAACCCGTTTGGACCTATCAGCCAAGCCGAGCAGCGCTTGCTCTCATACACCTTGCATTGTGCAACCCCGTCTATCGGACCCCAAACACTAACACTCACCACAACTAGAAGACCTTTTTAGTAGTGGCTGGTCCAAATGTTCATCACCCACTGGTGGGCGGGGGCAGGGTCCAACCTATCCTGAGCAACAAACCTGCTAAAACCGTTTTTCAAACCAACCAAGAATATGGGCATGTGTCAAAGCAAGCCACCCCCCATCAAACACTTTGCGTGGATTTCAAGAAGCCAAACAAGTTGCGTGGTCAGCGTTTCGACAAGCCTCACTCAAGGGTCCCATATGGTTGGGTGCTGAGAGAGAGAGAGAGAGCGAGAGAGAGAGAGAGAGAGCAACCAGAAGGAAACCGTGTTCAGGGGTCATATATGGTTGTAATCATACGGAGTCAAATCGGGCAACCAGCCTTCGGTGTCCGCTAAGATAACGACACTATTTCAGAGGTTGTCCCAACAAAAGGGATCCACGGCGACTTTTGGAGCTTCCCAGAACCCAAAAACCACCCTGACGAGTTATCATGGAAGCCGTGAATTATCAAAAGGCCTTGCCAAAAGAGGGGCTGGGAATGGCTGTTGGCTCACTCCGGCTTGCTGAAGCGCTCGTTCACGTCGTCCAGCAACGCGCTAACCTGCCGTTCTCGAACCGAGCTTTGATGAAGAACCACAATGGGGACCGACCCTGAAAGTGCGTTGTATCCTGGTGGGTTTAAAGGGAAACCTAAAGCTCCCCCCCAATTTTGAAGCAAATCTTGGTGGCCCAAAATGAGATTTTATTGGCTAAAAAGGAAAATATGGGTGTCTTTTTCAGGGGACCCCCAAGATGCTTGGTTTCCTTTTGGTGTCCCTTCACAACAAAAAGGCGTGCCCTCAAAACAAAAGGAGCCACCCATATAGGGAGCGCTGTCACGCGGCCGGACCAACTTTCCAGTTGCGACCAGTGACGCGCATCAGAGCCACTTGTTTGGTGGGGGACCCACAAGGAACCATTCCTTGGAGTTGATTCTGAATTTGTGGCGAAGGGAACCCACCAAACCAAAATTGTCTCAGAGGGAAACCTCCCAAAATGGCTGGCTTGCGCTTGGTGTCCATCAAAGAATTCCAAAAGGGTACGCACAACAAAGTGACACCCGTATGTTGAACGTGGCCATTGAAAATGAACTATAGGCAACGCCATTTACACGGTTGGCTTCTTTTCAATTTCCACAGACACAATCCATCAATCCAAGAAATCATCCATCCCTCGATTTCCATACCTACATGCGTTTGTTCCAACCACGCTGTCTGCATAGTGGTGCATCGGAAACAATTGCGGGGACACAAAGGGCCAATGAAGGACAGCAAGGCGCATCCTATTTGGAAATCAAGGGAAGACAACCATTTTGGGGGTCATTTAGAGATCCACCCATTGGGAGTTGTGGATTCCTTGCCGACACATGGCCGCCCATGTTGTGACGGCCCCACTACAGCTCTTTGTACCAATCCGGCGAGGCTGTAACGCACATGCGCCAGATCTTGTGGCTGGCGCGGTCATAAGTGCCCGGAGGCTTAAAATGAAACGATCCTGACCAGAGCAGCCAGGAGACGGGATTCCACGCTGAATCCTCAAAGTGGGCTTCCGAATTCCAGAATGAAGCCGATGAAAACTTGAGATCAACACCGTGCCAACACCTTGTTCAACCTCGAAATATCCAAGCTCCAAACTCCAGCGCTGGGTTTGTCAGAGGCTCATCCACTTGGTTGACGTTGGAAGGGGAGCAAAAGTTCAAATTTTAGCAGTTAAGTGATTAGATTTCAACCACTAAACCACAATAAGCAAATATGTGTCAAATGTTTCCCAACAACACATGATCAGAGTGAGGCCCAGTTATAGAATGTATATGGTATTCTTTGCTTCACTTTGAGTCACTGGACAAAAATGTAAAATGTATCCTAAGTCTACCCCAGAACAACCATGTCCAAGAAATAGGCTTCTTCCGTAGCGCCCTCTCAGTGTCTGCTGGCCCTGCCCAGCACCACCGCCAGCAGCGCCAGGCCGGACGCCAGCACTCCGCCCACCGCGGCGCCGGCCAAGAAGTCGCCGTTGAGCCTGCGGCTCAAAACGTGGTGCCACAGATGGGGAATGTGGTTGACATTGGTGTCCTTTGAGGGGAAGTAGATGGATTTCTCTGGTAGATGATAAAACCACCAGGTAAACCAGGGCAATCTATTTTTTTGTTTTACCAAAACAACCAAAAAGGACACCTATGGTGGTTGAATGAACCCAGGCTTTGAAACCAGGAAAGATAGTTTTTTGGGGGCAGTTTTTTTGGGGTCGTCCCCAACACAAAACCTGCGATCGGTGCGACAGGTAGGGAATGGTTGAATAAACCCAGAGGACATGGGCGTGCGTGTTTTTGGAAGGTGCCTTTTCAACTCGGCACCAGTAGGGAATGACCAGGGTTTTGGAAATGAACCCAGGCGTTGGTCCCCGAAGGAAATGTGTATAGGGGTCATTCCAATTCGCATTCCCAGCTGAGAATCAGCAAGAAAAATGCGAGGCTCATTCTCACTTCCGATCGAGTAAACGATCGCCCAGCAAGTAACCAAGCTTTTTGTGCACTAAAATGGCCCAAACCCAAAAAGTGACTAGAGTCCTTAACAACTCAGGAAGTGAGCATTGGCGGGGGGTTTTAACTAGGGACCCTTTGGACAGAATATGACATAATTCAGTGGAGCTTGCAGAGTTTTGAGGTTCCAACTCTTGAGATTTCTAGTCATTCCAGCGCCCGTGACTCATTGACTTTTGGTTCTATCGATAAACAGATTCATGTTGGCCTTGCTAATCCAGCTAGCATGGCCTTGGACTGCTCATTGGCTCATCCTTCACAGGCAGCCTTTGAATCCGGAGCTTCTGGATTTCAGCGAAACACTGCTAGGTCCTCCAGTAGAGAGGGTAGAATCAGGGTACCCTTTTTTGTGTAGTCGATTTTAGTAGGGCCCCCAAAAAGAGGTAAAAGGGCACTACTGGGAGACATGGACTGGCTGATCCTTTATTTACCAGTACCCAACTGCGCCTGCAGGCCACCCTCGATCCCTCCAACATCCACTTGCCGGAACATCCACGCGCCAGCCAAATTCCTCTGACCCCTACCGAACTTCGCAATGCTCTCCGCAGTGCTAGCCTTGTCACCCGGCACCTGCGGCCCCTCACAAAGAGTCTTCTATACTTAAGTTGTGACCTGGGCGTGTCTAAAAATAAAGACCGCCGCCTAAAAAAGAAACACATCTCAACACATGCTCCCCCTTGGCATCCTTTTGATATCCGCCAAAAAAAACAACATATTCCCTCTTGCCGTCCCTTTAAAGCCACCCGCAAGGAATTTTTCCCCCTCCCTTGTGTGGAGCCAACTTAGGTCGGACCTGCACCCCCCTGTCCTGGACTTCGGCTTGAGGTAGGGCGGCAGCTGCGCTTTGATCTGTGCGAGGGATGTGCAGCGTTTGACAGGGGCCCGCTTAAATATCGCCCCAAAAGGGAACCCGCGTCGAAGGGTCAATCTAACCATTCCGTAACCTGAGACATGGGAATTGGTTTTCTAGTTGTCAAAGCCCAATAGCAGGATCCATGACCATCCTGAAAACCGCCCGAGAGTAAGGCTTCACACATGCAGGTCCATGCGCGGAACAACTCGCTTCCACAGAACCACAAACAGAACCCACCCTTCCACCGCCCAACAAAGCCAAACCAAGACATGCACTATCTCCCCGCTCCCATCCCCTGAACCCCCTCGCGCGACGCCTCGCCTGGTCGCCGTTCCGCTCCTGGCCCCAGCCACCAAAGGTCACGAACTCCTGGCGAATTCGAGGCCCGAGAATTCCAGGCCCGAACCGACCCGCAGCGAGTTCCGGTGAGTTCCGTGTGGCCGTGGATGTCAAAATCCCGGTTACCCCCCAGTGAACATCCCAATCCCAACTACAATCCCGACTAAAATGGATGGTGCACCCACCCCAAAATGGAATCATTAGTTTTGACCCACAGCCATATGGGTGTGTTTATGTGTTTAGGGCAAGCGGCTCCCTTCCAACTACGGCAATCATCCAACATGCCAACGGTTGCAACCCCCTAAAGGGACTTACCACATGAGTCATAATCAAAACCCGGTACTAAAATGGTCGACCCAGAACCATGTACAGAATTAAGAAGGCGTCCGCAGCTATTTATGGTTGGGATTGTCACTTACTAACCTTCATCTACCCGGGTTTTGATTGTGGCTCACATGAAACTCACCACCAGGGTGGGGCGATGCAACCTCCTTTCCAAGGGCCGTCTGGTTCTTTGAACTGATGTTGATTCGAGCATCCTCCCAATGTGCCAAGCGCTCCTCCCACGGTCTCCAATAGGAAGATGGACATAAATCCAATAGTCATGGACCCTACTGGTCCTTAGTGGCGCCCCAAAGTCGGTCCCTAGCCGTTGCCAGGCAGGCTGCCAGTCGGCTCCCGTTGCTGAATCAGTGCCCTCTTAGGACTCTTGCCACAGGTGTCCTTTTGGGGCATATAAATGGCCCTGGTAGATGATTAAACCACCAGGTAAACCAGGGCCATCTATTTTTCTACCAAAACAACCATGCATCTTAGCAATCATCGGAGTGGACAAGGGGCGCTGCTCCAAATTCCAAACCCATGCTTGGTGCGCTTCTTCACCAGGTGCCCCAAATCAAGGCTCTCATCACTTTCCCACCCATCCTCGGAGATGGTGGGGTGAATGGCCACCGAGGCCTGACGTGCAGGCTGAGCCGGGGGGTTGTGTGGGAGGGGGGTGGGGGGCCCAGGCGGACGCTTTGTGCCACTTCAAAAGAAAGGACTCCGACTCCAACCTCCATTGTTTCAACATGCCCATCCCTTCCTATCACAATTCAACCGTTCACCTCTCCTCCGCCTCCGCCCATTCGCCTCGCCTCCCCGACCGGCCCCAAGCGCATCGACCGAAAGCCGATTCGCAGCAGGCCTCGAAGTCCGCCCGGGTGGCGCCCATACGGACCGCCACCGCGAAGCCCTGCATCATCTCATCCTCGATGACATCTGGACGCATCAGAATCAACACTGATCGGCGCGAAGAAGAAAAACCAGTGAGCCCAAAACCCATGGGCTCAAAGAGTTACCAAGGCGGCGAAGGCACCCATTTCAGGTGAACGGACTGTCCATTTACAAGCTTCAACTTCCCGGGTTTTGGATTGTGGCTCAAATGCCAAGGACAGGGTGAGCTCGCCTTCTCAGCTCGTGAAAGAAATGCCCAAAAGAGACACCTCTGAAAATCGATCATCGACCCACTGCCGCCCCTCCACGAAATCCGGAGTAAAGAAAGCAAACCAAACACTACCGCGGCACACTAGCAAGCAAACTCCCACGTCGCCTGAAGGCATACGCCTTGGACTCACGCTCCGAACAAATGAACCACCCCCCCTCCCTCGTAGATGATCCTTGATGTCGTGATGTTTGGCCAAGAGAGGGGAATGAACGCAAGCTGAATAACTTTCATTGGGAAATCCCTTGGCTCACACCAACAACGGCAACCCGAAACCCGCCCCTGCTCGACACTCGCCGAGCGTCGGAGTACGGGCCGATGCAGTGCAAGCCGACGATGCGCTCCTGCAAACTCGAGAAACAAAAAAGCCGGTGCCAATAGAAAGCGAAACGGGCTCCAAGACACCTCTGCACGCTTTGGACAACACCCAAAGATGGGCAATCCCCAAACCACTCGTTGCAAGGCCTATTGAAAAGGTGGGTAGCCCTGGGGTTCCAGAACAGGGCTCCTCACATGTGGCCCCTGACAACATCCCACCGAAGAGAGGAAGTGACAACCAAACAGCTAGCGATGTTTGCACCCCTGCAAATGAACAATGAAACCCAACAAGTGCAAACTTTTGCTAAACAAAACTCGAAACATGTCGAAACCACTTGAAGCTGAGAATCTTCCGGCATCTTCATCACCAGCTTCAGCCCTGTCTTCACCTGAAAGCAGCCAGGTGGTGAAAAGACAAGGCACCCAACAAATCGCCGGTTTTCTTTAATCCGTTGGACGCCCCTATTGGAGGATGCCGGTGGCCAACAAAGATAAAGCGTCCCCATGGCCCAGCCCTCGAAGCTTTAGGGCTGCCTTCCAAAGATTCTAATTTAAGCCCGGCCGCATCAAATATTCAATGGCGTCCCAACATTAGGCGACTGGTCCAGCTGTTGCACTGTCAATTGGCCGCACCATGTTTTCAGGCACGTGCTCAAGTGAAGGCTTGCTGAAAGAAGGTGAGTGATCGTTGCAAACATGCTGAGGCTAGAAGGTGATGGCGTTGGAAAGAGTCCTTGTATCGCCGAACATGGCCAGCCAACATATTCCAGGGACCCTTCCCTTCCAAAAAGGTTGCCCAAACCTCGGTGGTTCATGGCGGGTCGCCCTGGGCCTTTTAGAAAATGTTACAACAAGACTGAATCTCACCAATTGGAAAAGAAAAGACGAGGCTAACAAATGGTGTAACCAATGGTCTAACAAATGGTCTAACCAACGAATGGTGTACTCTCACAAACTGGTCTAACAAATGGTCTAACAAATTGGAAAAGAAAAGGACACCTGGTGTTGGAGGCCGCCGATATTTCAGAACACCCAATGCATCCTCTTAACTCTGCCGGCCTTGTGTCCATCTTCGTTGAACGCATACCTCAGCAGCGTTTGCACAGAGTTTGCTGCATGCGCAGCCGGGAAAAAAAACTTATCACAAAAGAAAACTCACAATTTGGCAAGTCCACTTAAACTTTCATCAGCTGGCTGGAGCTGTACGAAGGAATTGGGGCACCCCCACTCCTGAAGTTAAAAACCAAAGAACCAACTGGAACCCGGGCCCTTCTCTCGCTTGATACTTGCCGCCTGTACACAGCACGCTGAGAAACTCACCGTCACTTTCCCTTGTCAAATGCCATCAGTGAGCCCCAAAAGACTCATAGCATCTTATTCCATGACTAACGCCTTGCAAACAAAACTAATTTATGAAATTGTCTAAGGTGTCAACTAGTGCACATCTAGCCACAACGAGCAATGTGGAAAGTTCACACACTCGGGCAACCCTTGGTCAACTGAAACTGACTCCTTGTACGAACCTAGCGCAGTAGTCGCGTGTTCTGAATTGCACAAGTTTGCACATCTCGCTCCCAGGCAAAGAAACCCAGATCACGTGCTCATGCCAAGGCGCAGCATACTTTCAAAGCGGCTCTGCTTCACCTTGACGTTTGCCTTGCAGAAACTACGAGAACAGAAATGGCCATGGGTCAAAATCCCGGTTACCCCCCAGTGAACATCCCAATCCCCACTAAAATCCCGACCAAAATGGGTGGTGCACCTACCCCAAAATGGGATTTATGGGTTTTGACCCACAGCCCAATGAACCTCCATCCTGCAAAGCGCAGCTCAGGGACAAACGCTTGGACTAGTCACTCCTCACACAACGATGCTTTGTGGATTCGCTCAAACCTGGCCCAAAGTACGGCCAATGCAGTGGTTTCAGTGTGCGGAGTTACCTGGGCAAGAGAATGATCCCCTGCTCCCTCAAGGCTTCTCAAGTTCCGGAAGCGCCCCCCCGCAAACCCCAAGTCCCCTTGCCATTGCCATGGACTCTTAGAGACCATTCGGGTGCAAATCCCGAAAGGTCACTGTCACTACCAAAAAAGAAGTTGTAGCATAGACCAAGTCTGGCCCAGACTTAGACCCCAAGCAAAACTACGAAACCCAAAAGGGCAACAAAGCAAAACGTTGCTTCATCACACAACATCCCTGGGGCAGAATGTGGGGGACGTTCCAAAAAACACCCAAAAACCACTTGGTGTCCACCAACCCCCCTCTCCCCCAAGGAAAAAACACAATACCCTAAATGAAGGAGGTTGCAAGATAGACCCCAAGTGTCCATCATATCCGCCCCCCCCCCCCAAAGCACCCCCCCCCCCCCGCCCCCACTGTGCCCCGCGGCTTCGCGCCTCTCCGAACTCCGCCTTCGCCTGGGGCTCCGTGAGGCCGATGCAGCCGATGGGCGGATGGCTGAAGACCACCTCGGCGCACTTCACCGAAAGCGGCGCTTCGCCCGAAGGCCCGAAGGCGGCGCGACCGGCTTCACCGGCGCTCGGTGGCCATAGAGACCAGGGAGATTGGTTGGTTGGTTTGCAGTCCCTATCAGCTTGTGGGAAGCAAAAAGCGGCAAAAGGCACACGAGGGCCGGAAAGTAAGCAGTGACTTTTTTTGGCTTAACGTGAATGAAAGACTGGATTGAAGCCTTACTAAGGCCTTAAAACACAAAAACACCCCCATTGGACATGGCGGCTCCCCCCCGTTTCTGTTCACGTAAAAAACTCAATAACGAAACTTCGCGAGCGGCTGATGCTCCGACCCGCCACCCAACTTGACCATGAAATACCGGAGATCTTCACCAAACCTGATGTCAAACCAGCACCTCCAGCCTCCAGCACCCCAAGCAACCCTCACCTCACTCCCCCACCCCTGCAACCCCCCCCCCAATCCACGCCCTGTCAGCCAAGGACACGGTCGCAATCTGTTCATAGGCAATACGGGCGCGGCCTGGGTTTTACGGGGGGGGGGGGCTCTCCTCCTTTCGGATCTTGGTTTGAAGGGAAACAGAAAAAAACACACACACACACACACACACACACACACACACACACACACACACACACACACCAGCTCCCCCATTCTAGCATCAACCCAGGCATGGCATCAAGCTCTGGTGAGTGATTGGCATGTGCCACCCATCCAAGAGGGGATGGATTCTTCGTTCTTCATATGGATGAACGAAATCCTGCAGCACTTTGAAACCATGGGAAACCATAAGTTGTTGGTATTAACAGGAGAATCATCCTTCCAGGGTTTCTTAGGTGGTGCAGGATTTTGTCCATCCACAGTAAGTCTTGGGGTATCGGACAAAATGGAATCCCTTTTGCCCCCGCCCTACCTCAGCTTTTGCCCCCAACCTAGAACACATGTGTGATTCTCATCCAGTAAACCCTAAACACACAAAATAATCTCCAAGAGCTCCCGGATAAGATGTTTAATCACCCCCACCTGACAGGACTTGATGTGATTTGGACCCAGTTGCATGACCCAAAGGCACATGTGTTTCTCAAGAATGGGACATGGTTTGATGCCCCCTTTAAAAGCCAAAAAAAGACAAATGGGCTTGCCTCAAAATAGGAGCCCATAAACTAGCATGTCTGCTCTTGCTCCCCTTTACAACCACTCAAACAATGTACCAAGCCTCACAACGACACACCCACATATGAGCTGGGTTGCTCTTCCCCCGCTTCGCAAAAGATGTAGCCTTTCATGGAACAATAGACAATATGGGTATGGGTCAAAATTCAGCCACCGGGGGACCGCACGTTTTAGTCCATGTCTCTTTGCCAGGGCCAGCCATTTTGGGGTTACCCTGGTACCCCAAGTTTGACCCACAGCCATAGAAAACCCAAAACTTGATTTCCAAAGGGTCTCTCAGCCGTCCGATCACATAGAAGACATGTGGGTGTGTCTTAAAATAGGGGACCCTTCTTCCTTTCGAATTCCCTTTCAAACATATTGGCTGTGGGTCAAAACCCTGTACACCTGGCGAACATCAAAATAGGTGCTACATGGGTGTTCAGCCCCAAAATGGAGGCACAGGTATGATCCATGGCCACATCCAAAGAAAGGTCTCCTACTTTGAGACGACCGAGGCGGAATCGATGGATCGATGCGCCTTCTTTCAGGAAGAGGCGGTCCGCTAAGCGGCGGCCCGCCGCGATGGCCACCGGCGTGAGCTCGTAGCCCGTGGTGGTGGCCTCGAATTGCGAATCGGTTTGAACCTGGAGGCCCTTGGGTCCCCCCCCCCCAAAGAAAAAAACTCTGAAAAGCACCCCCACAAAAAAAGAAGGGTATCCTCTGGAAGAGATATCAAATGAAACAGATGGAGGTGTCTGAAACATTTCGGAGCCCCGCGTTTTCATTATTTAGGAACCCAAAGGACATCAACCATCAAAATGGGGTCCCTGTTTTGAGAAACACCCAGCTGTGTTTTGCTCTCAACGGGTGGGTTTGAGGGCCCCCTTTCTTTTGGTTGGTTTCAAATGGAGGCCAAAACGAAAACTTGTGGCTTGAAGATCCAACTAGTGTTCTAGCAGGTCTAAATCAGGCAACATGCAACATGGATGTTTTTCATGTGTTTTGTTTGAACATCCCCCATAATTAAAGGGTTGCACCCAAAAAAACCCGACATACCGGTATACCTATGAGTCTGATTCTGCTTAATCACCTGGCAGTTTGACTAAAGATCGCTTTCCTCGCCGCGTTTGGGGCCGGGGGGGCGGGGGCGCAACTTGGCAGCTTGGTGTCCAGGTCGGCTCAAAAATCAGGCAAGCCGCGTCGCCGATGGCGAAGACTCCTCCGGCGCAAGCAAAGAGAGTTTTGTGCAACTCTGGGGGAAAATCCGAACTGAGCTGGTGCAGCTGAGTCCAAAACCCTTCCGCTTTTGATGGCAAGCTGGTTGCAAAAGCTGTGCAATGTCCCTGTCACGTTTATCCTCGCACCCGGGCGAGGACCCATCTCTACCTGAAGTCACCATGACTCTTAAAAATAGAGTCATTACCCAAAATGAAGGGGGCCATGGACCCATTTTTAAAGGGTCATGGAGACTCCAGGTACAATGGCACTTTATCTTTTAATACCACTCAGGTGAAACGTGGGCGCAGCCTTGGCTCAAGTTTGCCATGCGCAATGAGGCAGAGATCACAAACTCTTACTGTACCCTCCTCACATTTGGGTGTGTCTTCTGAGGATACCCGTTTTAGGGTTGGCTTGAAGGAAATCGAAGGCTACTGATTTGGGGGTCCCGATTTTGACACGTACGCATTTGTGTTTCTAAGCACCCATTCTGTGTGTATCAAAGGGGAAAGCAGCCCACAGACCGCTGGAGTTGGCTACTGGTTCCAAAACGTCACCGAAATCAGGTCTGACAAAAGGCCCGTGTTCTTGATGGCCTCTTGAGGAAATAGTCAGGCACGTCCCATAGCCCTGTTATACAATTCAGGGATATTCAGGGGCTTCTGGAGACTAGGAGGGCAACATGGGAAAGGGCGGGGGGGTGGTTGTGGGAAACTTGGGTCTCCTCAAACCAACAGTGCATGACCATACTGTTCATGGGCAAAATCCTGCGCCAAAAATGCTGAGACAAACCTCCTACCAACTGGTAGAGGAATTTGAACTCCACAGTACGTCGAAGGGCCCGAAAACGCTCCGCGTGTCCTGGCACATTGGTGTTCTCAAAGGCATCCACGACGATGTGGCCTCGGGCGACGTCATATTTACAGGTCTGCCGTGCAAGATCATGAAATTTGGGACACTTTGGCGGACACCCTTTGCGAAGGTTCTCGCGATGTTGAAGGTAAACCAACGGCAGGAACACCCACCCATTTGCTCACATGAAGCAGTGGCCAACGTGTCAATTTTGCCGGGATCGGGGGCGTCAACATGAGTTCAAAGATGTTTGAAGGGAAAACAAAAGGACCATTGGCTGTGTGTTTCTTGGGGGCACCCCCAAAAAGGTGGAAAAAGGTGGCCCTTTTTTAGCTTCCCTCCTAAAACCTGCAAAGAAAAAGGCGGGGGGTACCCCAAAAGCCGACCAACCGACGCCATCCATCCGGCCGGCCGGTTCCGAGGCCGCGGGGCCCGACTTGTTGGTCTGCACCCCGGCCTTCTGCAGCCCCAGGGAGTCCTGCGAAAATGGCCCATCCATCGGTCTCGGTACCGGGTAGATCAAAACGGATGGGTCTCCGAAGAGGCGTGGAGTCAACACCCAGAACCATCTCAGAGTCTAGGCTGGGCCCCTTGCCGCTTGCCACCCTTGCTATCCTCCAAGTACTCGCTTGTTGTTGTGACTCGTCTGAGCGAGACATCAGTTAGCGTTTCCAGATTTCAAAACCAAATGGGTCGGCCAGAGCCGGGGGATGTGCCAAGCGATTGTTATTCACTATTCTCCAAAAATAAGACTTGACCTTCTGTTTCAGATTTAGCGTTAATAAGTTAAATATGAAATGGTTCCCCGAGTAGAAGGCTTTGTCGAACTTCTATGTGGTGGTTGTGAAACCTTCCTACTAAAGCCTCATGACCATCCCGAGCAACGCCCAGAGATTTCGACCCTGCCACATGTGAGCGCGTCCTTTTGGTCCCTTACTTTGTTTCTCTTGAAACCGGTTCCCGGAAATACCCGATTTGGGATAGACAATGGAATAACCTCTAAAACAAATGGTGGGTTCCGCTTAAGGGAAGGTCATTCCCTGCTGAGCACCAGATCCTTTTAGTGCAAGCCAGAACCCACACTGGCTCCGCGCCGTCACCGGCTTGCGGCCGATGGCCAGCAGGACGCAATCCTCGGGCTTTCTGAAGAAAAAAACTGAGTCGCACGTGGCGCACATTTCGCTCGGCTGTGAAGATTCTGTTGGGGGGCAGTTTCCCTTTAAAGCACTGCTGGAAGAATTCTCAGGATGAATCCAGTTCAACTCATTCAGATCTAAATCATACTCAGTACTCAAGGAGTCTACCCTTTTGGGGATTCGGAATTCCCAACTTTTGGCACATACCCAAAACCACCAGCTTTCGGCCCAGCCCATGCTTGTTTTCCAACAGCTGTCCAGCTTTTCAGAGGCAATTCGGCCACCTTTGGAAGGAGGAGTCAGTTCACTTTCAAATGAGCAGTCATATAACTGGGCTGCCCTCAGATCCCCCGCTAAAAGTTTAACTTTTAGTGGGTTAAATGGAAACTACCACTGAACACTAAAAGGCTAAAAAGCTAAGGGGATGGCTCAGAGCCACCAAGCTAATACATGCCAAAACGTGTATGCTGCATTGAGTACAATCCGTCAAACTCTATTGGTTGTTCGAGCTTCAGGCACCAAAATGTCCACCTCCACAGGGTTGCAGCAAAAAACATGACACTAATAGAAATTTGATTCTGTTGAAAGCTGAAAGAACGTCAAAGGAAACCAAGCCCTTCAGGGCCAAAGCAGCCCCCCCCCTGTTTAGGCATCCACATATATAGTGAGTAACAATCGGCAAGCATACTCAAGCAATGGTTTGGAGATTTCAACTGGGAAGTGGCTGGCAAATCCACAATTTGGGGCCACACGTGCTAGGTGGCTGCTTCTCACTCTAAACTGCAAGGGGTGTCGTCCCAGCTACCCTAGTTGCCATGGTTGCAACCTAGGCAACACCATGGGCATGTGTCAAAATATGGGGGTCCAAGCAAATGCGGTTTCTCTTGTCGTTTCCCTTTGAACCAATGTCAAACTGGTTCGCTGAAAAAAACACGCAAACACCCAAATGGGTGTGACCTGTTTTGTGGGTACCCTCTTTTTTCCTGGTTTTCAAGGGGAAACCACAACTAAAACCACCATTTTGGAGGTCCACACTGCGGATGGACGAAATCCTGCACCACCTGGGAAACCCTGGAATGACGATCCGCCTAGAAATGCAAACAAACAATGGTTTGCCATGGTTTCAAAGTGGTGCAGGATTTCGTCCATCCACAGTATTGCGACGCTTCGGACATTTGTTCCCAGCGGCAAAGTCCGCCAAGGTCTTCTTCTCAGCCTTCGGCCCCTCGGTGAAGCTGAGGGACAGTAGGCCATTGTCCTGGCGGTCAGCGCCTTCACCTGGTCCACATGGAAGCAACACGAGGGGGGTCTTCGCACAATAGAACTTCAAAGAACAATGGCGAAGGGTTACTTACTACACTGGTACCTGCGATCCATGTGGACGCGGGTCCTTTTGTAGGCGTGCTTTTCTGAATGTGGGAAAGCTGGTTGCCTTGCTCGCAAAAAATGCAAACGTGTAACAAAACACAAAGCCGTTGGAGCGACAGGGTTGTGTCAAAATAGGAACCCTCTGGAGGACGGTTTCAAAGGGCAACCAACATGAAACCGCCTGATTGGTCTTGAAGGGTAGCGTTTCTTAGGGCTGTTTAAAAGGCACACCAAAGAAACCCCCCCCCCCCCCAATCTTGGACGGTGGGTCCCCCAAGAGACACCCAGACATCTTCCAGAAATCCCAATCGTTTGGCAACGTGTCCTGCTTGCTGATGCCCGCCGGCGTGCTCTTGCCTCGGATCGGATCCCGCATGCCGCCCTGCCGCCTTGCAAACCTGCGAATCGATCCATGTCAGAGCACAAACCAGACATCGGAAATCCCCAAGCAACCCTTCATGTCCGTGTTGTGTTTGTTGGGAAGCCAAAAGGAAACCACTTCATATTTCAGAGTCCCCGAATTTCAAAATGCTCATTTTGTGGTTGCCCCTTGCAACAGGGCTCGCGCCAGCTAAAGAACGTGAGCGAACATGCTTGCCATGTTCGCCCCTTAGTCTCCGAGGGCTCAACCCCCAAGAAGTTCAGCCCAGGCCGCATATTGGATCTCCGGACGAATCTCCTTTTGGGCAATCCGGTTCATTTCAATTGGAGTCACACAGCAAGTCTTGTAGCCGCGCAAAGTGGCAGCCTGAAAAGTATCATGCTGGACCTTCCCACCGCGACCGCAGGGTAGGCCATGCTTGGAGCCCGAAATGGGGATCCCCTTGATTTACTGACCTGAGACCATCTGGCCAGGAAAAGTAATGCTGTGACTCAAATGGGTCAGAAACCAATGAACAAATTTGAAAAGCGCAAGGAAGCCAATTGCCAATTTGCCAACTCATTCGACCCGAGGCCAGCGCTGTGCATCACAGGCCCATGATGCTCCATAGCCTACGCGGACTGACCCCACAAAGGGTACCCCCGATGGGTCTCACAAGAAAGCAACAATCAGTAAGCAGCGCCCTAAACCCGTTGACGTTTGGTTCTAGCAACAAATGTTTCTACAAGCCTCGCTATACTCCCTGAAACGCCAAGTAGCAGAACCTCATACTAACATGACCAATAGAAGTGGAACTGTCATTTCAGACACGAAACCGGAAGAATTGAGGAGGGCGGACATTCAAAAGCTTCGAACAGATGCCTTTCCATGTCTGTGATCTCTCTGGGAAACCATCTGAATAGTCAGTCATTCACCTGAAGGTGGTGGTACTGAAGTGGAAGCGTTTGTCGAGGCCAAGATCTCGCATCATCTCGCCTTTACGCAGCGAAAGAACATGACACAATTGGCTGTCTTATGGCCCTCTGGCAAAAGCCATACAAAAAGGGGCATCTGCTTTTAGAAGGGAACCTCCTGGAGGAGCGGCACCAAACTGGACAATGAGCCCACCCCTTTGTCTAAACGCGTGATTCGCAACAACCTTCTGGCGAGTTGCGTTTAGTGAGAGAAGGCATGGCTGGTGGTTTCCACAACTGGAGAAGCGCTTGACTTTTCTTTCAGGGTACCCTTTTTGGGGTGTGGTTACAGGGAAACCAACAGGAAACTGTGTTCAATGTTGGTTTCATGTTGGTTTCATGTTGGCTTCATATTGGTTGCCTGTGTACCTCTTTCAGCAGTCCTCCCATTTCGACGCCATCTTTGGACCGCGCGGACTTCGATCCAACGCCTCCATGAGGGTCTCCACAATGAAGGGGTCGAAGCCGCGGCGCAGCACGGTGTCGCCGCCTCTGTGAACCGGGCAGAGGGTCCCTGGGTGGCTCATTTGTTTCTAAAAAAAAAACCAACAAATCGCAGGTTTTCCATGTGGATGTCCCTTCGAACCACAAAGAAAGGTACCCTCACAAAAGGACGGACCCATGTAAGAGGGAATCCTTCACTCTTGGACTTTTGGAGGTGGTTCTGGGAAATCACACAATCTGTGACACCAATACTGGTCACTCCCATTACCACGGTACGTGACCCTGAAACCAATTGATTTATAACCATGACTTCGAAAGTAGCCGTAAGACAACACTACACAAGTACCGCAACCGTTATAAGTTGTCACCATGGTAACCCACATGAGTTGGACATCCACACACTACCTGGGATCCCCGCACATTAAAGCCGGTCTCCACCACCCAAAGTCCCTCCGGACGTTTTCAAACAGTACTCTTTCGGCGATACCCATTGGGGGATGGGAGTACTTGGGTTTGCGGGGTTGCTGGGGGAGGTCAAGGTGCCATACAGTTTCCCTGTTGCTGTTTTTTTGACACCTCTTGGAATAGGGATCATTTCCTTTTGGTGGGTTGCTACAACACAGCGCAAGAAGGCTCCAAACGACAAGCATACTAAAACGCACACAAGGCCAAAGAAGGCAAAACGCAAAACAAAAGCCTTTATGGTCGGCCACAAAAAGGGTAAATCTAGGCACCCCTGACCTCCTACCGCCCCCATCCCACCATCCCATCCCACCATCCCATCCCACTATCGCCCCCATCCCCCCACCCCCCCTCCCCATGTTCCCAATGGCCGCCGTGCCGCGGAAGAAGAGGTGGGTCTCAGAGCCAAGGGCGTGCAAAATCCCGGCCATCTCCACGGCGATGTAGCCGGCGCCCACCACGGCAATCTGGTCGAGGCTCCGAGGCCAGCGACTGAGAGCCACGGGCTCCAGGGCCATGGAGCTTCAAAACTCGGTCCTCCAGAGAGGACCTGGAATAAGGGTACCCATTTTTTCTGTAGGCTATTTTAGTAGGGGAACCCTCCCCCCAAACACGGGCAAAAGGGAACTACTGGGGAACCGAGAAAAGGAGTAGGCCCGCATCAGGTAGACTACTTTGCAGGTCAGTGGTTGGCAACTAGGGTTAGCTAAACCTACTTGCCTGAGTTGAGTATGCAAGAAGGGCCTGAATCCTAGCTGCTGACTTGGGAGTACTCCCCAAATTGCACATGGAACCCCAAAAAGGGTTCTACAAAGGGAGATTCCTCCAGAGAGGTTTGGTTGGAATCCCATGCTAATTTGCAGGAGAAGACTGGTCATGGATCCTGTGCGAGATTCAACCGACCAACTTGCTTCAAGGGCACCGTGACCATGACTCACAGCTGGGGGGTTCATGGCGTGTTTGCTGGCTCGCCTCTCAAAAAGGAAGGTGTACCCAGGGTTGTGTGTCCTAAACAATGTTGGACAATTAGATCCCATGACCATGTTGCTCCTTGGCGTTGTCCATAATAGGAGCCGAAATTGGTGATGACGTCACCCACAGAAATGAATTCAAACCAAGAAAGCATCTACTATTAAGGGACTACATCATCAGATTTTATTGCGACGTTTGATTCATCCGAATTGCCCCATGATCATGCGACAACACTGCGTGCCAATACTTAGCTCCGGAGCATATCCATATCCCCGCCGCCAAAGGTGTCAGATGTCCAACAAGGCTGCGCGCGCTTGTGACAAGCCGGTCGTGTGCCTTTTGGTGGTCAACCATGGGAAAACGGCGCTCCTTTGTCTTGGTGGACATTGGAAGGGGAGCAAACATTTAAACTTTAGCAAGCTTGGAGCTGCGTGCGCCAGGCATTTCCTGCTGTTGAAGCAGGTACACACCCTTTCCTCGTATTTAGCGGGACACAAAAGCTGGCAAAAAAAACATCCTGACTTCAGGCTGGATCATACCATGGGGTGACTTCCCTCATTGCCTGGGCTCCGTCTCCGCAGACCGAGCCGCGAATTTTTGTGGGCCGCTGCGGATCGGCTTTGGGATGGTTCCAGCTGGCCTTCTTGGGCTGCTTCTTGAGCTCGAAGAAGCCGTCGCTGTTGATCCTGGTAAGGGAAGCTGGCCGCTCTTGGAAACCGAAAAGTAAACGGCAGGAACCCAAGGTACAAGTATCAAGACAAGCACGCCACAGCAGGGTAAGGAAAACTAAGAACTGCAAGAAGAAAAACAAAACAGCAACAACAACAACCCACACACACACCCAGGCAACAAGAACCAAACTGAAAGGGTGGCGTGCCGAGGAAAACCAAAGCCATGCTGGGGGGCTCCCTAAAACAGACAAAAAAACAACAAACAAACCAAAAAACACCGGCAAAACCGACGCCATGTCTCTGGGTCCCCCCTCCAAAAAAACACACAAACAAACCCGACTCGCTGATTACCAGGTTGGGGGGTCCCAAATAAAAAGCTGGCAAGAACCAAATGTGATCCGAGAATCGCCAGCTCCACCCCCGGGATATTCGGCTCAGCTGGCAGGCCACCACAGGCCACCAGGATCTTCTTGGCGCTCAGAGTCTTGCGCTGGCCGTCGTTGCACTGCCTCGAAGTCGAGTCTGGCTGTGCGCAGGTTTTTGTTTTCTTCTTTTTCTCGGGTGACGCCCCTAAATGCGAGTTGTCCTGTTGATTTTGCTGTAAAATACCATTCACAAAAGAAGAACCGCAAGAAAAGACAAACCCATATGACACACTGTTTCCAACCAACGGCTGAAAGCCTTGACCAGTAGGTGGTTTCCTTGAAACAACTGAAGGCGCTTGACTCCAAAGTTGCATGGGCCCTGGTTTCCTTCCATCAGAAGCCATTCCCCAAATCGCCCCTGGGACCATTTCGGGGGAAATGGACCGATTCCTCCGCATCAGTTGGGACCCAAACACCAGACCCAGACGTCGAGGCACACCGACACGGTCTCCTTGTCCACGAAGCTGGCAGAGCCTCGGGCGCGGCCGAAGACCGAAGCTCCCGTGGGACATGGGGGGTGGGGGGAGGGGGAATTCAATTTTGAACGGGAGGGGCAGATTCCCTGTATAGAGCAGCTTTATACTGGTTGTTGCTGTTTTGCGGTCAGAAGGGAACGATTTGATAAGGTGAGGTGAGGGCCTAGAGAATTAGAATGGGAGTGTGGAGTCAGTGATTCAAAACCAGGCTCAGTCATGTAGGAGGAAAATCTTAGTCATGCCCCTTGTATAACGCGTCTTTGTGCCCCAACGGCGACAGTGGTTCGATGCGGGAAGGTTTCGGGGCTGCTGCTTGGGCTTGCGTTGGCGGAGGTTGGCCGGAAAAGGCCGTTTAAGAAATATCAAATTGGGGAGCTACGCAGGCTAAACCCCTAAAGTATACAATACCTTACCCTAAAGAAGGTGGTTGCAAACTAGGTCCAGCACAAGCTCATCCAGAGCGAGCAAAAACAAGCGAATAAACAAGGCAAGCAAGCAAGGCAAGGCAAGCAAGGCAAGGCAAGGCAAGGCAAGGCAAGGCAAGGCAAGGCAAGGCAAGGCAAGGCAAGGCAAGGCAAGGCAACAAACCAACAAACAAACCAACAAACAAACAAACAAACACACAAACAAACAAACAAACAAACAAACAAACAAACAAACAAACAAACAAACATACACACAAACAAACAAACAACCAATCAAACGAACAAGCAAACAAAACGAACACACACACACACACCCAAAGGAACCACTGGTCTCTAAGAATATCATCCAAATCCCATTCCCTTTTTGGGCATAAGCAAACTACCCGAAGCTTTGTGCAGATGACCTGCTCCCCCTAATACTTTGCTCCGCCAAATAAATGTGTTCAAGTCTTGCTATAATTAGGTAGTTGTGAGTGGGCGTGTAACTTTCACAACAAACCGCCCACCTTCAGCAAGACTCCTTGAAGGATACACCTAAGACTCACTTGCTACATGTAGAAACTCTTGAAACAGCTGGTAAAGGTGGCGTTCAAAACGCCGCAACGTGTATCCGTTGAGGAACCCAATTCAGCTCCCTCCAGAGAGCTCGGTCACATTCAGCCAAGCGGCCCTCAATGACCTCCACGCCTAAACCGGACGTTTCAATTTCACCCGGGTCCCTGCTCCGTGGGGGCCCGTCTTCCCCCCACACAAAACAACACAAAGAAACAAGTGTCTCCGTGTGTTGGGTGTTGATTCCTGCTCAACTACGGCTTTCTCTCTTCTTCTTTCTTCTTTTTTTTTTGGGGGGGGGCAAAGTTCCTGGTGTGAACTGGGGGGGGTGGTGTGAACACCCCCAGCACAAAAGATCGGTTAACATTGGATCCAAATGTGATGTGCTAACCACCAAACATGAGGCTGTTCTTTCATATACTTTTGCAGCGGCGGGGGGTGTCCGAGGCCCACCATTGCCTCTTAGACAAGCGCTGCAACAGGTTTGGGCAAAGCAAACAAAGCGGGGCGCCGGGTTTGGCTCCGGGTTTGGCTCCGGGTTTGGCTCCACTCTGGACCTACCTGGGCAAAGACCTCCAAACTTTCAGCAAGCCGATCTGCTCCTTTCGAAGGTATACTTCTTCTGTTTTGGGCGGTCCCCTTCCAATTCATTCCACAAACCTCAAAGGATTCCTGAGAACCAACAGAGGCAAAGGCATTCACTCACTGGCGGTGTGCCTTCTTTCTTCCAGCCGTTGAGGTACACAGTGTTCAGCCTGGCCACCTCGATGCAACCAAAAAATCGGCACCCAGTGGCTGCGCTGTGCTACCCAACCCTGATGGAATCAAACCCAATGGCTTGCAAAGCTTGAAGGAAACTCAGCTTTTCTTTATGGAAGTCTCCCTGCAAGCAGACGGTCTGATTGCTTCCCTGGAAAAGGAAAACGAAAGGACCCAAACCAACAGGGGGCTGACTTAGAGGAAACTGAGACGGCGTTCAGCACCAACTATAATAATACGAAGCAAACTACCCTCCCATACCACCTGACAGGGGGTTTCGTTAAGAGGAAACTGATCTTCCAGCTACCATCCCCCACAGGTGCTGTGTTGGCACGTACCTCATACGCATCCCTTTGAGTCACATATCACACACCCATTGCCTTTTGATGCGGGCAAACAAACGCCTCTGAAAGCTAGCGGCTAGCGCTTTGTGCAGGGCAAAAGAATCTAAGCGTGCCCGAACGCACGGTCTTGCCACCAGGCATTTCCGCCCAAATATGGTACGTACCCTTTGGCCTAAACTTGGGTGTGCCCACAGGAGTCGCAATCAACACCTGGTATTAAAATGGTCTACCAAAAACAAGTGAAGAATGAAAAGGCGGCTGCACCCATTTCTGGTTGGGACTATCCCTCACCAACCTTCACTTGCCCGGGTTTTGATTCTGCCTCACTTCTTTTTACCCCTTCCTGCAACCGCCTGACATGGTCCGCAAATCCCCCCCCCCGGCCGGCCGCCGGCCCTGGGCGAATCGGGTTGGATCAGAGTGGCGTACTTGTCCCGGCGCTGCTTCAGCACGTCCCAGTGCACGGTGCCCGCGCTCTCCGGCACCGTGATGCCGTAGCCCTCGGGGGAAAAGAACGGGTTGGGACAACTTGGATGGAAGGATGTCCTATTCAATTCTTCCATGGCGCTGTTTGTGTGTCAGTAATCATTTTGAGGGTACTATTTTGAGAGAAGCCCATTTTGCTTAGGACAATTCCCCTGAGCATCATTTTGACTGGCAGATGCACCCACAAATGAATGCATGAACTGTGTCAGCCACCCGTGTTGTGGCCTTTTTCACCTTGGTCCGAAGGGAAGCCCAAAGGAACAAACACAACAATTTTGAGGGTGCCCTATTTTTACACATTCCATTTCGAGGGTTCACATGAAGATTTGGATGTTCACCATGGTCATAAGTGGGGCAATTGCGGTTTATCCCTACCATGGTTGTACCCTGGTAAGCGGATGAAACATCCAACAAGCCGACGAAATTGTGGTCCGATGAGCATGTGGCAACATCAGACAAAAATCGGCAAACAACAGGGGACCCCTTGGGCAAAAAACTATAGGACACCAAAGTGCCAGGCAACAAGTAGGGCAGGGGATGAGAACAACGTGCCCCAATAGGCGGGCTGCATCAGCTTCCCGTGACTGTAAAACCACCCCAAAAAGGGCACCCTGAAAAGGGACGCATCTTCAAACGCCAGGTCCTTGTTACCCTCTGGCTTGGCTTTGCAACCGTTGCCATGGTTTGGGCATCGCAGGGATGGGAGAATACAAGCAGGGGTCTTGGTCAGGCTTCCTTCAAGGTCACCTCCAAAATCCACCTTCACCTGTAGGGATCTTCTTAGTCACTAGTTGGGTGAAACGTCTCAAGTTGGACCCAGGGCTGCCAGGGCCAGGTCCTTTTGACCCCGGCGTCAACCCTCGGAGTCCGGGTGAAATGTTGCGGTCGCCTTGGCCGTGGCCACCTTGCCCACCATCATCTCCCGGTGGGCCGCCGCCATGAACATCAGCTTCTTCCTCTCGGGGCGCCCACCGGCGCCCCCCCCCCCCCCACGGTTTCTTTTTCAAACCCCCCGCGCGATTTTTCTGCCCGAGGGCGCGGGAAGGGAGAGATGCAGCTGTGAAGATTCAGGCGGAGATGAAGGCAAGCGGCGAGTCAGCACTTGGAAGAAGCCGCCAAGTCACCCACTCGACAGGAAGTCGCACAATCCCCACAAAATCATCAACCATCCATCCGCCAGCTATCTGCCAACTCTCTGCCAACGATCTAGCGGCTGTCCGCCAACTAAAAAACAATATCACCCAGCTGCCTGTTTGCCAACCTTCTTGGAAGCGCAAAGCTGCCGGCTCTTCAAAATGTTGGCAAGGCTTCAAGTTTCCTATCACGTGTTTTCCTCGAACAGAGAAAGATTCTTCCAGATTGGTTCATCAACTCTTGAAGAAATCATTGGGGAACAACACTGACCTAAGCGCGCTTTTCAGTGTGAGTTCAACCTGACTAGGATAACAGCAATTGATCCATAGGGCGCTAAATCATTCAATTCAGTTAGAATATATTTCTCCGGGGCGTGACTCGGTTGCGACCAGGACTATGACCTACAAAGGCCTTAATAGTCCTGCAATACTTAGAATCAGGTCGTGGGAACTATTAAACCAAATTGCCTCATACTCAAGAATACTGTTTGTGTAGAAAAGGCCGCTTCTGTCATGGAGTGTCCCAAGTCCCCAAGTCCCCAAGTCCCCAAGTCCCCAAGTCCCCAAGTCCCCAAGTCCCCCCGACTTGGGTTTGCCTCAAAATAAACAAATCCAACAAATGATCGTGTTCCTTTCGACTTCCCTTTCAACCCCCCCCCCAAAAAAAAAAAGGTCTCCTTCCGACTCCTTCCGTCGCTTCCGATCGATCCGCCGAGCTGCGGGACGCAGCCCACGTTCACGCAGGTCCCGCCCGGCCCCGGGCTGGCGCGGCGCCCCGTCTTGTCGTCCCAGGTGGCCCCCCGCTCCACCAGCGCCACCTTGGCACCATAGCCTGTCCCGAAGCGCCGGGCCCGGGGTGGCTGAAAACGGGTGGCTTGAAACATGTTGAACCGCCAGCGGTATCAGCCAACTCAGGAAGTGAGTGGATTGGTCAAACGTTGTTGTTTACCACGACATTATGGGTCTTCTCAAACAGGTATCAAATCCGGGAACTCATGGAGTGAGCTTGGAAGTTGCTGTGTTCCCAAGAAACCACGCGACATGCCCTGATTAAACAAAAATAAACAACAAAACATGCTCAACTTAACGCCAAAAGGGTACCGACCTGCAGCTTTCGCTTCCAAGTAAAAATGACATTTGCTTGGTTTTGGTTCATATGTGGTGAGCCTCGCCTTGGCTTATTGAACGTTGTCAGGTAGGTGATTTCAGCTATGGATATGCTCACCAAATGGGTTGAGGATCCAAGTTTGGGGCCATGTTTGGTGCAACAGTCAAGGTGGTTGGGGGGGTGGGGCGCAAAAGGTGATGCTTCCAAACATCGGCTCCCCTACCCTTGGCGACTGAGTGTGCATGCTTGGACGTTGGATGCTTGACTTTGGCTGCTGCAACTGGATGGGATTCCTCTCTGAAAGAGTGGACGCTTTAAAGCGGCAATGGTTTCCTTTGGGTTTCTCAGTCACACCGCTGAGTAGTGCGTCCTATTTTTTTGGACACCTCTATGCCATCTTGGCCTTCCGTCCCGGAGCCTGCGGCGCGCTTGGCAAACGCGCTGCCGCCGCTGCCGCCGCCAATGACAATTACATCGTGGGTGGTCATTGCAAGTCGGGTCCGCGCGGAGTCGCAAGCGGAGGGATCAAGCGGAAGGCGTCGGAAGGAAAGGCTCATCTCACATAGCTGTGCTGCATGTTTGTTTTGCCGGGCTTTGTCTTTATGAAATTTGCGCGCATGACAGTGGATGTCTAACATTTCTAGTCATGAGCTCTTGTCTTTTGAGGAGGAATGCGCGCAAGCAGGAAGTGGCTCAGTCACATCCTCACACGGAAACCGACGAGGTTTGCTTTCGTCCCAAACAAAACAGCTGGTCCAAAATAAGGGGCATGGAAACCGAACTAGGGCAACCGTTCAAATGTTTTTTGTGCGTCAAACAATGCAGTTACCGCAAACTGGAAATGTTGTGCGATCCCAATATCAGTCGCCAGTTGTGTACACATGCCCACAAACATCCTTTAGCCCCAGCTCCCCCCCCCCCACCCGCTGCCCGCTCACCCGGTTGCCTGCTGGACTCGTTTCAGAAGGGGCGCGTTCAGGTTGAAGCCGCCATAGCTGGTTCCGCCCCTGGGATGTTTACCGGTGCCCGCATTCTTGGACCACCCCCATGTGCAGGATATAAGGGGCTAAATAAATACACAATGTGTGTTTGATGGCCATGAGTTGATTTGGTTGTATAATCACACACTTCCACATGGGTGCGTGTTGTTTTGAAGGCACCCTTTCTGCGGTGGTTTTTGTTTAAGGGAAATCAAAGGGGAACCACCAGTTTGACGATCCCTATCTTAAGACACTCCCGCATCTTCCCAAAGAAGAAACAAGCCCAGAAGCTAGCTCGGCTCTACCCGGGCAAAGCTCAAGCTTGGGTCAAGCACAAAGCACAGAAACCATAAGCAAAGAGACATCCTCAAAAATACCCACAAAACGGTGGCAACCAGGCAAACCACCGGGTCCCAAAGAGAATTGTACGAACCCCTCAAAATGCAACCAATTCAATCTCAGAGACCAGCTAGAGGAAAACAACATCTACGGGACATTGGTGGAATTTGCCGGCAATTCATGTCCACGGTGTCCATGGCTTTTAGAAACAGGAACAACTCCCTGGCCGATGGTCGGAGTCGCAGCCTCAGCTCTACTCTAGGACTGAGGCGAGAAGGTGGCAGCCACCTTCATGATGGCCGTCACCTGCCAGAGTTCAAACTACGTCCACAGCTCCCTAAGTGCACATGTGAAGTCTTCGTGAGCCGTGGTGGTTGCAGGGAGTTTAGTCAGTCTTCTAGTTGTTTCTGGGACATTTAGTACTTCCCCTGGTTGTGGGAAACTTAGTGTGTTCTTCCGTGTTTTGTTCCACAGGTACCATACCGGACATCTTGACCGCAAAGCTCGCGTGATAACAAGAACAACAACACAAACACATCGCTGACTATTCAGGGGGCATGAAAAACAAATTTTAGAACCTACAGCGCGTGAAAAGTCGAAATGGGGTCAGGTACTTCGAAACCAAAGCCACGACGAAGAAGTCATCGGGTACTTATTGAGGCCTTTGGAAACAGCTTCTCCGGAGTTTTGGTGCATTGGAATGGAGGTTTGGGCGGAGCTTCCAATTACGCTCAACAACATCCCTAAACCAATCCAAACCGCCAAGTGGGGTCGAACTGGTTGGAAGGTGTTGCCGGGTTGTTTCATTTGCAGTCACAAGTCATCAATGCAAAAATGCCCATGCTGTTGCCATGTTCCTCCTATACCCAGCAGTGGCAATGGAAGAAACATATTGTCCCTTTCTTGGCAGTTGAGCTGAAAATGAACCCCGCACCATGATCATAATAACAACAACAATAAAACGCAGGAGACGCTGGAGGTCAATGTAAAATTCCGAAGCAACAAAGTCTACTAAAAATCCAGCCAACACCATAGTACACAAGAGCACAAAGCCCTTTTGTGATGCTTCAGCCTCTCCGCTACTGACCTCCTTTCTCCCCAGGACTTGATCGTGACTCTCCTGTGCGTGCCAAGGCTTTGGCACTGGGAGGTGTTGGTGTTGGTGTTGGTGTTGTTGTTGGTGTTGGTGTTGTTGTTGTTGTTGTTGTTGTTGTTGTTGTTGTTGTTGTTGTTGTTGTTGTTGTTGTTGTTGTTGCTGTTGCTGTTGCTGTTGCTGTTGCTGTTGCTGTTGCTGTTGCTGTTGCTGTTGTTGTTGTTGTTGTTGTTGTTGTTGTTGTTGTTGTTGTTGTTGTTGTTGCTGTTGCTGTTGCTGTTGCTGTTGCTGTTGCTGTTGCTGTTGCTGTTGCTGTTGCTGCTGTTGTTGCTGTTGTTCGTTGTCGTTGTCGTTGTCGTTGTCGTTGTCGTTGTCGTTGTGTTGTCGTTGTCGTTGTCGTTGTGGTTGTGGTTGTGGTTGTGGTTGTGGTTGTGGTTGTGGTTGTGGTTGTGGTTGTGGTTGTGGTTTGGTTGTCGTTGTGGTTGTGGTTGTGGTTGTGGTTTGGTTCTGGTTCTGGTTCTGGTTCTGGTTCTGGTTGTGGTTGTGGTTGTGGTTGTGGTTGTGGTTGTGGTTGTGGTTGTGGTTGTGGTTGTGGTTGTGGTTGTGGTTGGTGTTGGTGTTGGTGTTGGTGTTGGTGTTGGTGGTGTTGGTGTTGTTGGTGTTGGTGTTGTTGGTGTTGTTGGTGTTGTTGTCGTTGTTGTTGTTGTTGTTGTTGTTGTTGTTGTTGTTGTTGTTGTTGTTGTTGTTGTCGTTGTTGTTGTTGTTGTTGTCGTTGTTGTCGTTGTTGTCGTTGTTGTCGTTGTTGTCGTTGTTGTTGTTGTTGTTGTTGTTGTTGTTGTCGTTGTTGTCGTTGTTGTCGTTGTTGTCGTTGTTGTCGTTGTTGTCGTTGTCGTTGTCGTCGTCGTCGTCGTCGTTGTCGTTGTCGTTGTCGTTGTCGTTGTTGTTGTTGTTGTTGTTGTTGTTGTTGTTGTTGTTGTTGTTGTTGTTGTTGTTGTTGTTGTTGTTGTTGTTGTTGTTGTTGTTGTTGTTGTTGGGTCCTTGCGTTTCCAAGCTGTAAAAAACCGCCCGTTTGAGGGCACCTTGCTTCTCAAAAACCCTCCCTGTCTGCAAGCATCCCCATCCAAAGCAGCGGATTGCTTTTCCTGTGATCTCGAACCTAGGTCCCCCAAAGCGATGTCCAAATGTGTACAGTGGCACGGTGGCACCACTCGCCCTAGGTCCTCGTCAAAATCAGCTGTACATGCAGACCAGGCTAGCATCTAGTCACAAAACAGAGCGTCAAGTGATCATTGGTAGGCCTGCTCCGTGAACGACCACGCAAACAAACCGCAATGCATCTTGTGGCTGTCCTAGCCAAACAGCAACTCGTTCAACTCTCACGCGGCAAAGATGGCCTTGGCTTTGGCATACAGGGCCTTGCCCTGAGCCGTCTTCCCGTTCACTGGGCAAAAGCCCTTGATGCCAAGCTCCTTCCTGGCCTTCTGCACGGCGCTGTTCCAAGCAGAGATGTACTTGTAGGCTTTCTTGCCTGCCGCGCTCTTCTTCTTCGTCACCACTTTCCCACGCTTGTTCATCCTGTCGTCAACTAGTCTTAAACAGTCACATGCTGCTAGTAACCACATCACTAATTTGCTGGTAACACAAACAACTAAGGGCCTAATCCAAAATAACTTAACTGCTGCTATCTCAGGACAAGCTTCATGAGGTCACTCTTGGTCAGCTGGGTTGCCGTCTTCTCCTTCGCGCCCTTGAACACGGCGGTCTTGGCACGCTTGCCCTTCGCAATCTTGCTCACAGCCTTCTTCTTCATGACCTTGGCCTTCATCGCCGGCTTGGTGGCCTTCTTCATGGCAGACTTCATGGCGGATTTCATCACAGCCTTCATGGCAGACTTCATCGGGAGGGCCATGGTGCCTTGATGAGACTAAGGAAACAGAACAAGGCACTGCAACGTTGGCGGGCAAGCTTGAGATTCAAGAAGGCAGCCGGCAGCCGCTTTACTGCACGCTGACCTTTTGCTCACAGCTTGACATGGCCTTCTTTAGCTTTTGCAACTTGCATGCACCTCTCAAATAATGATCAACTCCTGCACCTGCAACATGCACGGTGCTCTATTCTGTGGCATCTCACTCAACTTGTTGCTTGTGATCCTGGCCTAGGTGCGCCGGGCAATGCCCAAATGTGTACAATGGCACAGCGAACCCCAGGCCCATGCCCACAAAATCAGCTGTACATGCCGGGCCGGGCAGCATCAAGCGGGCAATAGGTGGGCGTCAAGTGAGCATCCGCAGGCATACTCCGTGAATGACCACGCAAGCAAACCACCGTGCTGCTCTGACTGCTCTGCCCGAACAGCAACTCTTCCTTCTCTGCTCATGCGGCAAAGATGGCCTTGGCTTTGGCATACAGGGCCTTGCCCTGAGCCGTCTTCCCGTTCACTGGGCAAAAGCCCTTGATGCCAAGCTCCTTCCTGGCCTTCTGCACGGCGGTGTTCCAAGCAGAGATGTACTTGTAGGCTTTCTTGCCTGCCGCGCTCTTCTTCTTCGTCACCACTTTCCCACGCTTGTTCATCCTGTCGTCAACTAGTCTGAAACAGTCACATGCTGCTAGTAACCACATCACTGATTTGCTGGTAACACAAACAACTAAGGGCCTAATCCAAAATAACTGCTGCTATCTCAGGACAAGCTTCATGAGGTCACTCTTGGTCAGCTGGGTTGCCGTCTTCTCCTTCGCGCCCTTGAACACGGCGGTCTTGGCACGCTTGCCCTTCGCAATCTTGCTCACAGCCTTCTTCTTCATGACCTTGGCCTTCATCGCCGGCTTGGTGGCTTTCTTCATGGCAGACTTCATGGCGGATTTCATCACAGCCTTCATGGCAGACTTCATCGGGAGGGCCATGGTGCCTTGATGAGACTAAGGAAACAGAACAAGGCACTGCAACGTTGGCGGGCAAGCTTGAGATTCAAGAAGGCAGCCGGCAGCCGCTGTACTGCACGCTGACCTTTTGCTCACAGCTTGACATTACCCTTCTTTAGCTTTTGCAACTTGCATGCACCTCTCAAATAATGATCACCTCCTGCACCTGCAACATGCACGGTGCTCTATTCTGTGGCATCTCACTCAACTTTTTGCTTGTGATCCTGGCCTAGGTGCGCCGGGCAATGCCCAAATGTGTACAATGGCACAGCGAACCCCAGGCCCATGCCCACAAAATCAGCTGTACATGCCGGGCCGGGCAGCATCAAGTGGGCAATAGGTGAGCGTCAAGTGAGCATCCGCAGGCATACTCCGTGAATGACCACGCAAGCAAACCACCGTGCTGCTCTGACTGCTCTGCCCGAACAGCAACTCTTCCTTCTCTGCTCATGCGGCAAAGATGGCCTTGGCTTTGGCATACAGGGCCTTGCCCTGAGCCGTCTTCCCGTTCACTGGGCAAAAGCCCTTGATGCCAAGCTCCTTCCTGGCCTTCTGCACGGCGGTGTTCCAAGCAGAGATGTACTTGTAGGCTTTCTTGCCTGCCGCGCTCTTCTTCTTCGTCACCACTTTCCCACGCTTGTTCATCCTGTCGTCAACTAGTCTGAAACAGTCACATGCTGCTAGTAACCACATCACTGATTTGCTGGTAACACAAACAACTAAGGGCCTAATCAAAAAACATGCTGCTATCTCAGGACAAGCTTCATGAGGTCACTCTTGGTCAGCTGGGTTGCCGTCTTCTCCTTCGCGCCCTTGAACACGGCGGTCTTGGCACGCTTGCCCTTCGCAATCTTGCTCACAGCCTTCTTCTTCATGACCTTGGCCTTCATCGCCGGCTTGGTGGCCTTCTTCATGGCAGACTTCATGGCGGATTTCATCACGGCCTTCATGGCAGACTTCATCGGGAGGGCCATGGTGCCTTGATGAGACTAAGGAAACAGAACAAGGCACTGCAACGTTGGCGGGCAAGCTTGAGATTCAAGAAGGCAGCCGGCAGCCGCTTTACTGCACGCTGACCTTTTGCTCACAGCTTGACATGGCCTTCTTTAGCTTTTGCAACTTGCATGCACCTCTCAAATAATGATCAACTCCTGTACCTGCAACATGCACGGTGCTCTATTCTGTGGCATCTCACTCAACTTTTTGCTTGTGATCCTGGCCTAGGTGCGCCGGGCAATGCCCAAATGTGTACAATGGCACAGCGAACCCCAGGCCCATGCCCACAAAATCAGCTGTACATGCCGGGCCGGGCAGCATCAAGTGGGCAATAGGTGAGCGTCAAGTGAGCATCCGCAGGCATACTCCGTGAATGACCACGCAAGCAAACCACCGTGCTGCTCTGACTGCTCTGCCCGAACAGCAACTCTTCCTTCTCTGCTCATGCGGCAAAGATGGCCTTGGCTTTGGCATACAGGGCCTTGCCCTGAGCCGTCTTCCCGTTCACTGGGCAAAAGCCCTTGATGCCAAGCTCCTTCCTGGCCTTCTGCACGGCGGTGTTCCAAGCAGAGATGTACTTGTAGGCTTTCTTGCCTGCCGCGCTCTTCTTCTTCGTCACCACTTTCCCACGCTTGTTCATCCTGTCGTCAACTAGTCTTAAACAGTCACATGCTGCTAGTAACCACATCACTGATTTGCTGGTAACACAAACAACTAAGGGCCTAATCCAAAATAACTTAACTGCTGCTATCTCAGGACAAGCTTCATGAGGTCACTCTTGGTCAGCTGGGTTGCCGTCTTCTCCTTCGCGCCCTTGAACACGGCGGTCTTGGCACGCTTGCCCTTCGCAATCTTGCTCACAGCCTTCTTCTTCATGACCTTGGCCTTCATCGCCGGCTTGGTGCCTTTCTTCATGGCAGACTTCATGGCGGATTTCATCACAGCCTTCATGGCAGACTTCATCGGGAGGGCCATGGTGCCTTGATGAGACTAAGGAAACAGAACAAGGCACTGCAACGTTGGCGGGCAAGCTTGAGATTCAAGAAGGCAGCCGGCAGCCGCTGTACTCCACGCTGACCTTTTGCTCACAGCTTGACATTACCCTTCTTTAGCTTTTGCAACTTGCATGCACCTCTCAAATAATGATCACCTCCTGCACCCGCAACATGCACGGTGCTCTATTCTGTGGCATCTCACTCAACTTTTTGCTTGTGATCCTGGCCTAGGTGCGCCGGGCAATGCCCAAATGTGTACAATGGCACAGCGAACCCCAGGCCCATGCCCACAAAATCAGCTGTACATGCCGGGCCGGGCAGCATCAAGTGGGCAATAGGTGAGCGTCAAGTGAGCATCCGCAGGCATACTCCGTGAATGACCACGCAAGCAAACCACCGTGCTGCTCTGACTGCTCTGCCCGAACAGCAACTCTTCCTTCTCTGCTCATGCGGCAAAGATGGCCTTGGCTTTGGCATACAGGGCCTTGCCCTGAGCCGTCTTCCCGTTCACTGGGCAAAAGCCCTTGATGCCAAGCTCCTTCCTGGCCTTCTGCACGGCGGTGTTCCAAGCAGAGATGTACTTGTAGGCTTTCTTGCCTGCCGCGCTCTTCTTCTTCGTCACCACTTTCCCACGCTTGTTCATCCTGTCGTCAACTAGTCTTAAACAGTCACATGCTGCTAGTAACCACATCACTGATTTGCTGGTAACACAAACAACTAAGGGCCTAATCCAAAATAACTTAACTGCTGCTATCTCAGGACAAGCTTCATGAGGTCACTCTTGGTCAGCTGGGTTGCCGTCTTCTCCTTCGCGCCCTTGAACACGGCGGTCTTGGCACGCTTGCCCTTCGCAATCTTGCTCACAGCCTTCTTCTTCATGACCTTGGCCTTCATCGCCGGCTTGGTGCCTTTCTTCATGGCAGACTTCATGGCGGATTTCATCACAGCCTTCATGGCAGACTTCATCGGGAGGGCCATGGTGCCTTGATGAGACTAAGGAAACAGAACAAGGCACTGCAACGTTGGCGGGCAAGCTTGAGATTCAAGAAGGCAGCCGGCAGCCGCTGTACTGCACGCTGACCTTTTGCTCACAGCTTGACATTACCCTTCTTTAGCTTTTGCAACTTGCATGCACCTCTCAAATAATGATCACCTCCTGCACCTGCAACATGCACGGTGCTCTATTCTGTGGCATCTCACTCAACTTTTTGCTTGTGATCCTGGCCTAGGTGCGCCGGGCAATGCCCAAATGTGTACAATGGCACAGCGAACCCCAGGCCCATGCCCACAAAATCAGCTGTACATGCCGGGCCGGGCAGCATCAAGTGGGCAATAGGTGAGCGTCAAGTGAGCATCCGCATGCATACTCCGTGAATGACCACGCAAGCAAACCACCGTGCTGCTCTGACTGCTCTGCCCGAACAGCAACTCTTCCTTCTCTGCTCATGCGGCAAAGATGGCCTTGGCTTTGGCATACAGGGCCTTGCCCTGAGCCGTCTTCCCGTTCACTGGGCAAAAGCCCTTGATGCCAAGCTCCTTCCTGGCCTTCTGCACGGCGGTGTTCCAAGCAGAGATGTACTTGTAGGCTTTCTTGCCTGCCGCGCTCTTCTTCTTCGTCACCACTTTCCCACGCTTGTTCATCCTGTCGTCAACTAGTCTTAAACAGTCACATGCTGCTAGTGACCACATCACTGATTTGCTGGTAACACAAACAACTAAGGGCCTAATCAAAAAACATGCTGCTATCTCAGGACAAGCTTCATGAGGTCACTCTTGGTCAGCTGGGTTGCCGTCTTCTCCTTCGCGCCCTTGAACACGGCGGTCTTGGCACGCTTGCCCTTCGCAATCTTGCTCACAGCCTTCTTCTTCATGACCTTGGCCTTCATCGCCGGCTTGGTGGCCTTCTTCATGGCAGACTTCATGGCGGATTTCATCACAGCCTTCATGGCAGACTTCATCGGGAGGGCCATGGTGCCTTGATGAGACTGAGGAAACAGAACAAGGCACTGCAACGGTGGCGGGCAAGCTTGAGATTGACAAGGCGGCCGAACGTCGAATTCCTCAACTGGCCTCGCCTCTGGCATCCGGGACCAACCACACCCTTGCTTCCGACATAGTATCCTGCAGTTCTCCTTAATTAAATCATTCCCGCCCTCCCCCCCCAAAATGGAAGCCCAGCATGGGAGAAGTGTTTGTCCCAAGGTGATGCTTGGAACAGAAGATGGCTGGATCCAAGGAGTATTTATAGTTTCTGATTGATTGATACGGAGGGTGGCCCGTTCCAAGAGGGAATCCTTCACTTTTGGCTTATGCCCGCCACGTTTACTAATCGAGTCAACATTAGCTCTAATCCCGATCGAGAAGCTTCACCCAGGGGCTGACTGATTGGCTGTGTCTACACAAGCCGCTGGCTTTGACCAGCGGCAGAGATATCCGACCTCTCCAAGTCAGAGGCTTGGATAGATCACCACCCATGTGGATGAGAGTTACCACATGCCCTTCCCAACTCTGGGGGTGTCCTTTTTTTGAGGGTACCTTTTGGTTAGTTGAATAGGAGATCCAAAGGAAAACCCAGCCATTTTGGGGGTCTCCTAGAAAAAGAGACACGGCCACAAAGTCCAGAAACTGGGTGGCAGCTCACCTAAGGCTGCCTTTTGGGCAAAAATATATGGGTTCCTTAAATGGCCAATAAAATCTGAATCCAAGCCAGTGGAACCCATCTATCTCTAAGCAATCTAACCTGGGCTGTCCTCGAATTCCCTGCTAAAAGTTTAGTGTGTCAAATGGAAACCCGCACAAACCAAGGAACAGGATGGCTGGGAGCCACCTAACCGATCAAAACGACACCAAACTGGTTGGACAAGTCTTCGTCCAAAGCTCCCGAAAGCGCCTGGGTCTCGCTGCCCTCGCCGAGCTTGATCTCCTGGGAATGGCAACACAAGAATCGTCCAGGTGGGAATATGGGCACTCGTCCTCGAGAGGGTACCCCTTTTGGGCTTGTTGTAAAGAAAAGACAACAGAAACACCGAGGGTTCTTGGGGTTGTTTTTTTTACAGGGAAACCAAGAGGAACGCCACGTGGTTTGGAGGTACCCAATTTGACACATACCCGTTTGGGATCCGTTTGGGGGGTTTGTGAGTTGAGGGTACCTTTTTCACCCTGGCTTAAAGGCAAGCCAGCAGGAAAACCACATTTTGGGGAGGGGGGGGAGGGGGAAACGGCTATTTTGATACAATGCCATACTATCATATTGACCTTCTGGTGGGTTCATTTTCGGGGGATTGTTCTGATCAATCAGTATGCTTCTCCGGATGAATCAAAAGCTAATATGACCACCGGAGCAATGCAAGTTATATAAGGGGCAAAATGATATCGAATAACGCGCATGATGTTTGCATGAGTATGACTTAACGTAGCTTTAACGTACACCACAACCCAATCTACTTGTTTCTGCCCTTATCGTAGGTACTCTTCCATAGCTATTGAATGCCAATCTCCCTTGCCCCAAGGACTTGGACACTATGAGGCCATGGCTTAAATTTGACCTTTCGGGGAAACCACATGGTCAAAAGGTCGGCTTTGGGCAACTGAGTAAGTAAAGGTTTGGAAGGGATTGAATATTCGAATGTTAATATGTGAATTGGGGAATCTTTGGCGGACATCGTGCGTCACTGGCCCAAAGTTAACGCAAAAAGAGAGGATCAGCCTTCATTGTCCACTCAAAAATTGGTGGTAGGCAAAGATACAAACCCCGGTCCCAACATCTGGTCCTGGTACATGTCGATGGACACTGACCTCCCAGCAGCTTTCAAGTCAGTTCGGCTGTTTCAATCGAAACTAAAGGAAGCCAGACCAATTGTTTGCCCTTGCGGTCTCATTCTCGTTCAAAGGCTCGGAGCGTCTCGGAGCACTGGATGGCTTGGCTGCTGGATGGAAGCAACCGACTCTGTCAGCTTCGGCAAATCAAGGGAATGGGTGCTCAAATCGGTCTGGGCAACATAGATGCCCAGTCAACTAATGAACATGTCCAGGACTCAGATAACCAAAGCTCGCGTGGCCTCCTATCCCAGGCCCAGAAGCCACCGGCCTATCCCAACCACTCCTCAAAACTAAGCCACCACCACATGGAGGGCTCCGACCCCGAGCTGCCGGAATCCGCTTCTGTGGATATTGCCGGTAAATCGCAGCCACTGCTTGTTTAAAAAGCAAAAATGACGGCTCCGTAGTGAACCACAGAACCAACTGACCAAAACCCAACCCAACCCAACCCAACCAACCAACGCCTGCCAGGGTTACACACCCGTTCCACCAACCCACCAACCCAACCCAACCCACCAACCAACCCAACCCAACCACCGTCCAGTCACGCCAGTCTCACATCACACACGGCCCCCGCCGCTCGGTGGTGAGGACCTCCGTCTTGGCGCCCATGGCCTGCCGCACCTCCGCCACCACGCCCTGGATCTTGAGGACTCGAGGACTCGATGGGTCTGGGTGAATTGTAATATTTCACCCACCTGAACTAAGTTGGTTAGGGGGATGATTACTCCCCACATAAACCACCATTTGGGGTGAGGTCGCGTGAGGTCGTTATAATTCACCCAAATGGATACGGCGGTCTTGTCACCAGGGCTGTGCTTGGAATCCAAAGGGGGCGGTGATACAACCCAAAGGGCCTCCCAAACACGAGCCATATATAAAGAGGGGATTCCCAAAAGTATCACGGAAGTGGGGATAAACTCCACTTGTGATCCCTACAACCCTATTGAGGTGCCTTGGCTGGGTGGTTGGGAGTTTTTGGACTTGCACGCTGGTTCTTGAAAAACGTGGGGAAACCAGGGATCCGAAATTGAAGTGGGTCTTGCAGGTCTGAGATGGGCTTGTCTTGCTCGAGGGTACCCTTGGTTGGTCTGAAGGGAAAAAACAACAGAAAAAAAAAAGAAAAAAGAAAAAGAGAAAAACAAAAAACGCGGGGTCCCATTCACAAACCACCCATTTCCCCTCGTTTTGGCTGCTATGTTCCGAAGAAGGCATACTGAACTAACAGAATGGGGAGGGTACATCAAGCAATTCCTCCCCAAGCCAGCGGAACCCATTTGGAAGAACCTGAACTTAGTGTCCCCTGAGCTAAGTCCTCCCGCGCCTGCTTGAAGTCCACGGTCATCCCACCCTGGCACTGCGCCAACCGAAGCAGGCGCCCCAGGGTGGTCCTGGTGCCAACAAAAAAACGCGGAAGGCAACCCCCTAGGACAAGATGTGTGTAGCATGCTGCCCATGGGTCGCCCAAAGGCCGAATTTCCCCGCAGAGTGCCCTTTGGGTTGCCCTCATGCGGTGCCCTGGGTGGTGGCGGTGGCTCTCGCGATGAGCTATTCTGTTTTTGCTGAGGGTCTGGGGCGTGCAAAAGGCCAGTTGTGCCTTTCTTCCCTTTCAGTTCCACGGGTGGCCTGTCTAGATCAATCTGATTGAGCATAGAGGGAGTCCACTGGTCTCATTCTGAATCGAAGCATTCAGCCAGTGGATGCCATGGATTTTTAACCAATAGGATACCTAGCTTCAGCGGTATCCTTGGAAGTGTTTGTGGTTGCCCCTTTCAGGATAGTCTCGCAATGTTGACCTCAGGGTTGTGAAGCGCCACGGTGTTGTACATGATGTGTGCAACGCACCTTGCTCTGTTCCTTGATCCCGATTGAAATGATGTTACATTTTACGGTTCACTGAACATGGACCAGAAAGCTGAGGGAGTGTTGGGGCCTAGGAACTCTCAAAGAGCCAAGTACACCTGCAATACCCTTGCCGGGAGATCCTAGAAAAAAAACAATTTGTTGGGCGGGGCCACTATTTTAAGACACACAATTTTGTGGGGTCCAGCGTTTTCTTGATTTTTGTATGTTTTTTTTTGGGGGGGGATAAATTGCCCTTCAGCTTTGTCGGCTTCGGCTCCGAACGAGCGCGCGCTGACCAAAGCCGGTCCCGAAGGGCGCTTTGATCTCGCACCCGCTGTCAGTGCCCCACAGGATGTAGGTCGCCTATCACAGGGTCGAGATAGGCGTAGGTACGTATGCGTTTCTCGATTCTTTTCTTTTCTCCACTTTTTTGGGGGCAGGGGCGGGTGGGGGGGGGGGAAGCGGGAAGGATTTTGAAGGGAAGGGGAACCAAGCATTTTGGGGTGGTGTTCACCAGCAATTCTCGGGGGCCCTGTTTTTGAGCAGCCACGCCCGCATGTGTCCGCATCGGACCCCAAGCTGGCTGGCAGTTTGTATGCTCGTTGTGGGTTCCTTTTGATTACAGAAAAGGGCCCACCGAAAGGAAGAAACAAGTGGACGGCGACTCTGAATGAGCGCCTATTGATTTGATCGGGAAGCAAGTCACCGAGCTCAACTGACACTCAAGAAACCTACATCTAGGTTTTTTGCGCGAGATCCTTTGGTGAGCGTGGGGATTTGATTTCTGTCCAAGGATCTGGAGGAGGTTCCCTCCCATTTTTGGGAGCCAGTGGAGCCAAAGCGGCCGCCCGCTAGCTGGTTCTTTGGGCCACTCGCCTGCATGGTCTCCTCGGTTTGCGCCACCTGGCTCAGGGCTCAGGTGTTGTCGGAAGGGCTGAAGCTCATCCCCGTTCTGCTCTTGGGGGGTTCCACATACCTGGTAAGACACAAGCGTCGGCAAACCCCTCAGACCCATCCTAGGTGTCCTGTTAGTACAGTAAATCAGTTCGACCCAGGAAATCAGCGGAATCCAGCTTGGTGCAACCAAACCGACCTTTTCAGGACATCTATGCCCACCGCCCCGTTGGTCCACATAGAGGGACATATGTGCGGGCGTATCTTTTTAGAGGGTAGCTTTTAGTTATACGGGCCTAGATAATTCTCGAAGTCTGGGGTACCATGAAACTGTATTTAGGCACAATTCTAAAAGCATACCACTGCTGTTGCTTCTTAATAAGAACTTATAATGAATCGCTTCTGGGATCATAAGAATTAGACAAGGTTCCTTCATGACTCACTTCCTGAGTGGATTGGCAAAACCAAAAGTCCAAACCTTTTTAATTTCCCACTAAAGCGGCCCAAACCCCTTAACAAAAGTGACTCATTGGTCCATGAACCCAGGGACCACATGGACCCAAACACGCCTGGGACCTCCGATTCCGGGCCTGTTGGTTCAGCTTCTCAATGGCGGCGCCCCCAGGCAACGGCACACTCACCTCGCTCAGGCACACCCGAGCGCCGGCAGACCCGGGGGGGGGGGGGGAAGAAACAGCAGCCCTTGTTCTGGAGAAACGAACTGGCCTGGATGTGGCGAATCCGTGGATCATTTTTTGGAAGGATAGTGAAAGAGAAGTGAATGATTGCGAATGGACCGACGGGGGGGAAGAACGGGTTATTTCCACAAAAAAACACATAGCCAAACTCTAGGCACAAAAGGAAGTACTTCAAACGTGACTCTAGTCGCGCCCAGGCTGCCTGGATGACTCTGCCCGGGCCCTTCTGCTACGTCCAAGGTTATGATTCTTCTCAGTATTCAACAACTGTCCAGCTGAATATCTGCTTCGCCATGGGTCAAAATCCCATACCCCCAGTGAACATCCCAATCCCAACCAAAATAGACTAAAATGTGTGTTGCACCTACCGAAAATAGTACCATTGGTTTTGACCCACAGCCACTTTGCTAAAATTCCTCTTTGCACTCGCTGACATTCTTTGAAGCAAGTGCTTTGCAGCGGCAAGCTTTGGCCTTTCCTGTAGTGCTATACATGGTCCACGCACCCATCCACAATCTAGTGAATGCGTGCCTGCAAAACGGCTGGTACTCGGTGGCTATGCAAAACCGAGAACAGAATCAAAAGTGCACAAATCCGACAATGGAAGCCGTTTTGCCCAAGGAAAAGCCCGCTGATTAGCAGGTTATGAGCCCAAAGGCGGCGAGATGATGGCCCGGCGCCGCAATGGCAAGGGCCGTGGACCAGGTGATGGTCCGGAAGAACGAGAAGGCCCGGGAGCTCCAGAAGGGCAAGATCCTGGGACCCCGCTCCCGCTGATGGACGCCGAAGAGCCGGTGATCACGGAGGCGAGCTCGCAAGGACGTGATGGTCAAGAAAAGGAGACGGGCCAATCGGGGCTCGGGAATGGGTCGCTGGAGGAGGGTCGGGGTCTGGAGCTGGTGGGTCAAGAAATGGTGGTCCATAGCGCTACAACAAGGACGCCGGCACCGAGGCGATCGGAAGATGTGGGGCCAAGGAATTTGTGGCCTGCAGCTACGGCATCGGGGAACCCCTGGGCATCGTCTGCGGATCCTGGTCGAGGACAAGGAGACCTTCAGAGGTGGAGTGGGGGACCTCAAGGAGAACCGGAGGTGTATGGGCCGCTCTTCACCCGGGAGCAGCTGGAGTACCTGGAAAGGTGGGACAGGCCTGGAGGCCTGGTGAATTTGAGCTCAGCAGCAGCAGTTCAGGAGCCAACACTGAGAAGGCCGGAGTTCCTGGAGAAAGAGGAGGCTACACCACAAGCAGGACCAGATGGAGGCGCCCGACATCTACGACGGCATGATCAGGTGCAGGAGTACCTCTTGATGGAGATACAGAGGCTCAGAGCTGAGAATGACAGGCTCAGAAAGGGCAATCAGTCTGAGGAGACCTACGTGACGCCAGACGTCGAGGTGGAGAAGCGGGGACAAGCACGAGGGCCCGATCCAGGACATCGCGACGGCGAACCAGAGGAACGAAGACGAGAGAAAAGTCAGGAGCCTTCGGAGGAGCTGATCAAGGATGAGCAGACAACGGATGGGAACGCCCAGCTCAACATCATCTTGAAGCTCATGGAGGGTATGCAGCAGATCCAGAAGAAGATCATGAACGGTGGCAACAACCACACGGGCGAGGAAGAGAATGCGGAGGTGGTGAAGTCGGCGGTGGAGCTGCCGATGCTGCCGGAGCTGAGCGCGGATACCGGCCCGATCGACCTTCAAGATTGGTTGACGATGGTTGGCCCCGTGATGGCGGACCTCTCGGACACCAGCCAAGAATGGTGGGAGCTGATGCTGAAGCACACCAAGAAGTGGTACGACAAGTACATGACGGAGCCGCCCTTGCAGAGGTTGCTGCTGACTCCAACACCTCCGAGCGAGGTGTGCAATGGAAGATGGAGGCGGGTGGAGCGTCGGGCGGTGACCTTGCTCATGAAGGCCCTGCCGGATCAGGTCAAAGAGGAGCTGATAGCGACTAAGAGCCTGGACGTGTTCTCTTTGATCTGCAGGCTGATGCTGCTGTACCAGCCCGGCGGAGTGGCGGAAAGATCGGCCATTCTCAAGAACCTGGAGCAGCCCCAGGAAGCGACGAGCATTCAGGCGGCGGTTCAGGGAATCAGGAGGTGGCTTCGATGGAGGCGGAGGGCGGAAGAGATAGGCGTCTCGCTTCCAGATCCGTCGGTGTTGAACAGAGGTTTGCAGAGGCTGACGAAGAAGGTTCTGGAGAACAACAAGGACCTGAACTTCAAGATCAGCCTGGCCAGATCAACCTTGCAGGTGGATACGGTGCCGAACTACAGCACCATCGGCACATACTGCGAGCATCTCCTGTCGGAGCTGGAGCAGCTGGTCCACACAGAGAAGAAGGTCGCAAAGGCCACGGACGCCGACAGCAAGGTGAAGAAATTCGAGGGAGCTGGAGCTGGATATGGATATGGAGGTGGAAAAGGAGGAGAATCCCGGCCTCCAAGAAAGGAGGGAGAGGCGCGAGAGAGAAAGCCTTGCCGGTACTACCTCACGGATGTTGGATGCAGAAGAGGTCGGCAATGCACCTTTGCCCACGACGCGAAGGACGACAAGAACAGATGCTACGAGTGCGGTGCCACGGACCACTACCGCAAGGACTGCACAAGGAAGCAGCAGGAGAAGACACCGGGCAACAAGATGGACAAGAGCCCTGGGAAGATCGCCAAGGTGTCAGAGGTCGAAGATGAGGAGAACAATCGCCAGGAGGGTGATCAAGAGGAGACGTCATCGGCATCTACGGCTACCTTGAAAGGGGGCGCCAAGAACGCCAAGGACGGGAATGAAGGAGACGGTCTGCAATCGGTCTTGGAGGAGGCTGGAAAGATGCTGAGGTCCCTGAACATCAAGGCTTCAGCAGCGACGGATCGCAGAGAGAGGGAGGACCGGATGAATGACCTTCAGAAGCAGCTCGATCAGATGCGCAAGATGAGGGCTCTGAGGTTCGCGAAGGTGTCGAAGATCGACTACCAGCACGAGTATGGCCTGCTGGACTCAGGAGCTACGCACTCAATGAGGGGTGCATGCCCAGGAGACGACGTGGAGAACCTGGAAAAGATTCAGGTGGAGCTGGCGGGAGGAGAAAAGAAGGAGCTGCTCATGACGGCCGGGAAGGTCATCATCCACGAGGACAGAGATGTGCAGCCCATCGTACCTCTGGGCTTGCTCATAGAGAAGATGGGATGTGAGGTGACGTGGACAAAGAAGGGAGCTTGCCGATTGAGGCACCCAACCATGGGCGAGATCCCGGTTCAAACAAATGCGGGTTGCCCGGAGGTGGAGAAAGGCGTTGCTCTTGCCCTGATAGATGCCTTGGAGGAGCTTGAGGAGGGAAGGGACGCCAAGCTAAGCAGGATCAAAGAGGAGGACCGGGTGGTGGAGCTGATCAGAAGCGAAAGAGCCTTCAATGGAGTTCCGGGTGAGGTGATGGAGAAGGTGGTGGTTGCCCCGGCCAAGGACCTGAGCGGACTCCCCTTGAACAGATCCCGGAGGAGGAAACTTCAAGAAGGTTTTGTGGTTCACTTGTACGCCGGCGAGGAAGAAGGCTACACCCTCAGTCGGGCTCTTAAGGAGGTTGGAGGAGACAAGACAAGATTGGTGGAGATCGACCTGAAGAGAGGAGCCGATCACGACATGATGAAGGACGAGGTCTACGCGGCGTTGATGGGCGCGGCCTTTAACGGCCTGGTGCTTGGAGTTGTGGGTGGTCCGAACTGCCGCACCCGGAGCGTGCTACGACACTATCCTCTGCCAGCTGGGAAGCCAAGGCCGGTGCGGGGGGTGGCTCCAGAGCATTGGTTTGGCCTGCCTGGCCTCGATGAGGAGGAGAAGAGACAGGTCTGGGAAGACGACGTTCTCATGTACCGCATGATCATGCTCTACTGTGCGGCGGAAGAAGGAAGAAAGAATCGTGGACTTCGTGGAGCAGCGAAGACGGAGGTGGCATTCCTGCTGGAGCAACCCGACGTTCCGCAGTACATGCCAGATTGCGGATCCTGGTGGAGGACGGGCAACTTCCGAGACCTTCGGGACCAGCATGGGTTGGTGGAGTATAGTTTTCGGCAAGGAGACTATGGCGGTGTGGCGGTCAAGCCGACGAGGGTGGTCACGAACCTCCAGCTGAGCATGCCGGCGACCCGGTCAACTACGGCGACTACGAGAGAGGAGTCTGCGGTGAGGTCATCGGCGACGTTATCCCGATGGGCACCGGGCATGATGAAGGAGGTTGCAAGAGCGCTGCAGGAGGAAGTCTTTGGGAGGCCAGAGAAGATGTGCAAGCTGAGTTGGCGCGAACATCTGCTACATGGGCATACTCCCTTTCGCCGGGACTGCCGAGTATGTCAGGAAGCATCAGCAAAGGGGAGGAGACATTGCAAGGTCGACTATCCCGAGGCGGCGGTGTTGAGTGTGGATCTCAGCGGACCGTACAAGCTGGGCAAGGACATCAACGACGCTACGTCGAGGTACTTCCTCATCGGAACGTACACATGGCCTTCGGAGGAGGAGCAGAAGGAGTTCTTCCCAAAGGAGGATGGAGGAGAAGCAGACGATGAGGCAGACCTGCCAGAAATCGAGGAAGGAGAAAAAGAGGAGGATGAAAAGGAAAAGGAAGAAAGGGAGAAGGAGGACAAGGAAGAAGGAGAGGAGCCGCAGGATGAGAAGGAAGAGGAGAAGCGAGCTAAGGAAGCTTGTGGCCCACCGAGACCATTGAAAGTGATCGTGATGGTGGTGCCGCTGCCGGACAAAAGGGGAAAGACGGTGATGGAGGGGATCCAGCACCTGTACATCAAGCTGAAGAGACAGGGATACCCCATCCAGCGGCTACACTCCGATAGGGGGAAGGAATTCCTCAACCATGGTCTTCGAAGATGGTGCTTGGTGCGGGAGGTGGAAAAGACCACGACAAGTGCAGACTCTCCCCAGGAGAATGGAAGGGCGGAGGCGTGCATTGGAAGCTTGAAAAGCAAAATCAGGAGGCTGCTGAAGGGAGCAGAACTGGCGGTGAAGTTCTGGCCGATGGCGGCTAGGTATGCGGTCGTGGCAGAAGAGAAAAGGTTGAAGGGGGAACAGATGGTGGCGAGCTTTGGAGAAGAGGTGTGGGTTCCAAAGAGGTCCTGGAAGAAGCTGCAGGATCCGTTTGGGCCGACCCATGAGAAGGCGCGCTACTTGGCCGAGATCCCGGAGGTCACGAAAGGACATGGAGTTCTACGTCAAGATGGAAAGATTGAGGTGGTGTCCAAGGTGGTAACCGGAGTGAGGGAACCCAAGGACGAGGAGCCAGAAGAAGAAGGAGAAGCACATGTGGTGAGGAGAAGAATTAGAGAAAAGACCAAGCCGGAGGATCTGGGTGAGGAGTACAGCCGGTTGGAGGCTCTCAAGGAGCTCATCATGGAGGAGAAGAAGGCCACTGCCAGAGACGAGGGGGAGATCCTCGGGATCACGGCGGTGAAGCTGCGAGAACTGCAGATAGAAGAAGCAAAGGTTCAGGAGGAGATGTACGGAAAGGAAGAAAAGCAGGTGCTGCAAACGAGGATAGCAGGACCGGCTGAGGTGATGAGAGACAAGGAGGAGTGGATCCCGGCTATAGAAGCTGAGATGAAGTCACTTCTGGAGGAGAAGAAGGCGGTCCGCATTGTCACGGGCAAGGAGGCGAGAGAGATGATGGAGGACCCGAGATACAAGGTTGATCTCATGCCGGGAAAGATGGTGACAACTATCAAGGCGCCCAACGGAAAGAAGAAGTGCAGGCTGGTAATCTGCGGAAACCATGCCGAAGGAGGAGGAAGAGATCAAGAAGAGTCTCTATATGCTGGCGGGTCAGACGCGATGTCTATCAGGACGGCGACGAAATGTGCAGCGGAGAACAACTGGGAGGGAGTAGTGCTGGACATCAAGACGGCATTCCTCAATGCTCCGCTACACGTCCAGGACGGCAAGAGCAAGCAAAAGAAGGTTGTTCTGATGAGACCCCCGGCAGTGCTAGTACGGTTGGGACTTTGCAAGTCAGATGAGTACTGGGCGGTGGAGCGTGCTTTGTACGGCTTGCGGGAGTCACCGAGAAGATGGGCGGTGTTCCGGGACGAGAAGGTTCGGACCTTGCAGTGGCAGAGAGGAGCGCAGACCTTCTGGATGGAGCAGTCCATCGCCGACCCGAACGTGTGGCGGATCATGGGAAGTCAGGAGAAGGATGAGGAGCGGCGTGGGACGAGCTCTACGGCAAGAACTGGAGGTCCTACTATGAGCGGAGGATCATCAACGGCAGGATCAATGGAGTGGACACAGGAAGGTCACCTTCAAGGGCTGGCGGTAGTCTATGTGGACGACATACTGGCCTACGGAGGGGAGCAAATCCTGGAGGAGTTCGTCCACCAGGTGAAGGCAATGTGGGAGACTAGCACCCCGGAAAAGATACAGGAGAGCTCCAAAGTGCGCTTCTGCGGCATGGAGATCAGCAGGACGAGCCGAGGGTATTTCCTGGGGCAGCAAGCCTACACGCAGGAGGTTCTCAATCGGAACGGCGGAGGTGGACTTGGATCGGTTCTCCCGATCACAAGAGAGATGGCGGAAACCCCGGAGGAGCTGGATATCACGGCAGCCGAGGTTCAGGCAGCTCAAAGAGCGGTCGGAGAAATCCTATGGCTGACCACGAAGACAAGGCCGGACCTGATGTACGTTACAAGCCGAATGTCATCGGCGGTGACAAAGGCGCCGAAATGGGTCATGGAGTTGGCCGACCAGGTGTGGCGCTATCTGAAGAAGACAAAGGAGGTGGGCTTGTGGCTGGAGCGTCAGGTCGGAAATGGAGAGTCAGGCCTTGAAGGGAGGAGGATCGAGGTGTATACGGACGCATCGTTTTCCCCTGGCGGTGGTCTCAGCCACGGTTCGGTGGCAGTGCTCTGGAATGGAGGTGCTATTGCGTGGAGGAGCTCGAGGCAAAGTTTCCCGACTATGAGTACCGCGGAATCGGAGCTGGCGGAATGCTTGGAGGGCATCGTCATGGGAGAGAGCGTCGAGGCCTTGGTGGCGGAGATAGAAGAGGCGGCCGGGAATGCCTATGTGAGGCAGCTGTTGACGGACAGCTCGTCGGCTATAGCAATAGCCTCGGAAGGCAGCGGCAGCTGGCGGACTCGGCATTTGAGGGTGAGGGCCTACAACCTCAGGTGGAGGCTGGATGACCAGAGCTGGACTATTCATCATGTGCCGGGAGTTCGCATGCTGGCAGACCTGGGCACGAAGGCGCTCAGTGGGAAGAGAATGGAAGAGCTCAGGAAGCTCTGGAAGCTGGAGCAGTACGACGACCAGAAGGAGGACGTCAACCAGGAGGAGCAGATGGGCATGGATCTGAGAGAGGAAGCCAAGCTCGCGGGCCAGAACATCCCGGTGGACGCAGAGATGGTCACGGGGGCAATCAAGGTGCTAACCATCGCGAGTCTGATCTCCCAGGTGCAGGCGGTCAAGGAGAAGTTGCCGGATGGCGAGATGGAGGATGACGAGTCCCTCAAGGCGCTGATGACCATGGTGAGCGTCCTGTCGATCGTCCTGTACAAGCTGGTGGAGATGATGTGCACGCGCCAGGTGATACCGAGGATGAGAGCTATGAGGGCTCGAGGAGTTGGTGCCGACCCCGAGGAAGAAGAAGAAGACGAACACTCAGAAAGGGGCTCAACCGCAGGGAGGCGAGGAGCAACATCGAGGGCTCCGTCTACGGCAAGGTCAAGTGGGGCGGAGGCTTCAACGTCAGGTATGACAACGGGAAGCACAACTACGGCAAGAGAGAGCTCTACGGCACGAAGGGTGGAGCCTACAGCGAGGGGATCGACTTCGGCAAGTTCGGGTGCTAGGCAGTTGGGCGCATTGCCCAAGTTCAGGCCCAACACAAAGGGGGCGTCGAAAGGAAAGCAGAAGGGAAGAATGATTCCTCGGGCAGTTCATGAGCCGGAGCCTGAGGATCGAGAAGGGGCTGACCCTGAGCCCGATGCGGATGACGACTACATCCCCCTGGAGCCATCGATCTTCTTCACACCCTGTGGGGAACGATATCATGTGCGGCATGATTGCTATGGGCTTCGGAACGCTATGCGTCAGACAGAGGCGCTCCCGTGCCCCAGATGCTGCACACCGGACTATAGGAGGCTGTTGCCTTCGACCAGAGGAACCCTCTACATCAAGCAGCCGGGCATCTACCATGTGGTGAGCCTTTGTGCGGATCCGAATCGTGAGGGGTTGCACTGCCTGACCACGTGCCGCTGCTGCTTCGAGGGGCGGGTGACATGGTGAACTATGAGTACGGCTTGAGCCTGGCACAGGCATTTTGTGAGGGCGAATTGCCCATAGAGCAGAGCCGATAAGAGGCCTTTAGTTTGGGCAGGTGCATGCCACATGGCATGGACCTGGGAGGAGTGCACAAATCCGACAATGGAAGCCGTTTTGCCCAAGGAAAAGCCCGCTGATTAGCAAAAAGAATCCCGCCGGTGCACTGCAGCACTTGGCGGCTATAGCCGAAATCTCCGGGAGCTGGCTCACTCGTCCAGCTGGGCACTAATTCGCATGGGCGTACCTACGCAGCCAAAGCAAAGCTAGCCGTCACTTTACAGCTCACTTTCTTCAGGTTGCAAGGCGGCTGTTTTCTCGGTCTTTGCCTTGGACTGTAGGAAGCTCGGACCCAAAAACTTGTGGCGACGGCTGTTGGACTTCTGCGGCGCGGCTTGGGCAAGGGCCGTCTCGGTGGCGGGCTTGCACTGCGAGTACCACTCATTGCCCACAATGCAGCGGTAGCCCTCCGTGCAGCAGGTCGGGCCAGCATGGTTTCGCCCTCCGCACTGCTGCCAGGCGCCTGCGCAGGACGCTGGCTGTGTGGAGGTCACCGGCGCCGTCTGCGACGTCGTGCCGGTGGTCGTACTTGGCACCACCGTCGCGCTCGATGTGGTGGTTGAAGTCACGGGCTTGCACTGCGAGTGCCACTCATTGCCCACAATGCAGCGGTAGCCCTCCGTGCAGCAGGTCGGGCCAGCATGGTTTCGCCCTCCGCACTGCTGCCAGGCCCCTGCGCAGGACGCTGGCTGTGTGGAGGTCACCGGCGCCGTCTGCGACGTCATGGCGGTGGTCGTACTTGGCACCGCTGTCGCGCTCGATGTGGTGGTTGAAGCCACGGTGGTCGTTGGGGGAAGCGACGTCATTGGAGGCCCAGGATACACAGACTGCGTGGAGCCAATCTCGCCCACAGCCGCGTTGGCGAAGGTCACGTAGCCCTGCGGGTGCCTGCTGCGCACGTTCTGGGGAGAGCTCTCCTCACCGCCCGGGCACATTCCGCGGTGAACGCCTGGGCCGCTGCATGGCCTAGCAGGAATCCAGCCACATCATGTGGACGTCGATGTCATCCCACAGGGAGAAAGCCGCAACATGGCCACGCTCCAAGGACTCTCCCATGGCCTTGTTTCCGCCTTTCTCCTCAAAGTCGTTCTCGTTCTCGAAGAGGTCCTTGATGTCCGAGCACATCTCGTCCGTGATGGAGTCCGGCGTTTTCGGGAGAGTCATAATGGACGGGCTTGAAATTGCGCGGCCATCCTGGACATAGAAGCGGCGGATTTCAGAGAGGTCACCATCATCGGTTCCATCCGCTGTAAGGAACTGCGTGACCACAGTCATGGGCCTGGCAGAATCCACGTCAAAGCTAGCCCCCTTTCCATAGAATGTGGCGTTGCCGTTGCGGAAGGGGTTGATGTCGCAGCCGTCCTTGTCGCACAGCCCATCGTACCGCTCCCCGCTGTCGTTGTCGCCACACTCAGTGCCTTCGCACATGTACTGGCCCGGGGTGTCAATGTGGCAAGGGTGCGGCGTGTAGGCCGTTGCCATGTTGTTCGCTTCCCAGATGTCCATCTCAGCACAGCAGGCGCCATAGTGTCCAAGGCCCATGGAGTTGCTGAAATCCTTGGGATGAGGTTTCCAATCCTTGGAGTTCGCTTTGCCACCGATGAACTTGACGTCGTGGGGGCACTGTGCGTCGCAATATCCAGTGCCATACCGGGCGCCTGCAGAATTGTGGCCGCGGCCCTTGCCACCATCTGCTGCCATCTCGATGAAGTACATGGCTCCGTTCATGCCGCACTCCACCGTCGAGGAGTCTACATCAACGGCGAATTCTCGATTCTTGAGCTTGAAGAGCTTGTAAGTCTCATCATCTTCCAGGAGGAACAGCCGAGACCCGACATTCGCGCCGGTCACAAAGTTCAGGCGAACGCCGCCTGGCACAGCTGTGATGCCATAGATGCTCTCGTACTGCCCTGCATCCACTGCCTCCAGAGCACAGCCCTGGGCACAGATGTCCGGATCGGTACAAATGCTGGTGTCCCACTTGTTGCCCGTGTAGCAGTTCTTGGAACCCTCCGTCGTGTGGATCCACCGCCAATTGGCGTCCAGGACCAACTTGTGCTCCTTGGTCGTGCAGCCGCCCGCTTTGGTGCACTCCTTCACGGCCATGGTAGGATTGCCTTCCGACTTCAAGGTGCCCGGCTGCTGCGCACCGCAGAGCGGGATCAGAAGAAGCAAGACGCACAAAGCCATGGTAGTTGGATCGAAGGCCCTCGAGTTTCAAATGGCTGGGATGCAGAATGAACCAACGCCAACGCCGCAAGTCCCAGTCCATAACACAACAAGTACAACATCTGCCAAACAAGCTGGCCCTGTCTAGTGATCAGTCCAATTGCGATGTCTCACTGGCTGTGGAATCAGCCCTTTGAACCACCGGTTCACCCCGAAGGTGATTCAAAAGAATTCATGGTGCGACTAAACCGCCAAGCGGCGCCCCGAGAGACCAACTCCTTGGCAAGGCCCGGGTTCTCGGGGTTCACCTGGCGCGAATGGGGCAACGGGTGAAGGTGCTTGGGGCAAACCTCGGTTTGGGAAGACATGGAAATGGCCACTCTCTTGCGGGGGGGGGGGGGGGAGGCGAAATTTATTGGGAAGAACAGCAAACAGCTCTAGGAGACAAAAGAGCTGAAGCCCTGCTATCCAACAGGAACATCACTTTTGAGGGTGCTTTCCCTTGTACAGCGGCCAAGATTTCACCAGCAAGAACTTCAGCCTATTGCTGAGCCCGCCTCACACATGGACAACTGGCTGGCCCCGAACAGGGGCCGCACCTTATTTGGCTTTAACATGCTTCAACCAAGCACCAGCAAAGAGCAATCCTGGGACTGACTCGTTTTAACAAGACCATCCCCCCACAGCAGTCCAAGCTGCCCCGAATCCCAGAAGCTAAGACATGGGTGGTTCGGCAACAAGCCAGCTACCCTCAAAACAAACACACACACACACACACAAGAAGTGGATGTGCCACAAGTCGACGTCACGGAAGCGCGGCGGGGGCGCCCTGATCAGGCGGCCGCCAGGAAACCTCGCAAGGGCGGCATCGGACCCGTGGGATTTAGACAACAGAAGCCCGGCCTTGTCACAGTGGATTCGGACATTCTTTAGACATCCCGTTTACCACTAAAAATTCTCTCTCCGACATACAAAGTCCAGGACCTCGGGGAGGCATTTGTGAAGGTACCGCAGGATCTTCCTCAAAGTCACTGGGGAATGCGGCAAGGGAACTCTTCTCGAAACTCAAAACCAAGGGAAGTCGAGGTCAAAGCAATCGCAAAGGAACCGCAAAACAGGTGGTTGTTCTTTTGGATTCCCTTTCAAACCATACCAAAAAGGCTCTGAAACAAAAGACAACCAACTTGGCCCAAAAAGAACCTCAAGAAAAGGCAGCCCGGCTTGAAGTGGTCCTTAAAAGGTGGTCTGCTTTCAGGGGGCCGTGGCAGATGGACCTCACAATCTACAGGGATTCCCCAACATGTTTGGCTTTGACCGTCCCGCTCAAAAATGACATGCTTGCACTTGCATTGAGGGGAGGCTCTGTCCATGTTCTTACCAAGGGCGGAAGGGACAACCTCCAACCCAACGCTAAAGTTGGCAGCCGCGAGTATTTGATCTCAAAGCTGAACCCTCCCAAGTTGACGGCGGCTTTCGTGCGAGATAGTTTCCGCGCCCGACAAAAACTTGACGGGGGGTGCAAACAACACTTAAAGGGTAATGGCCAAAGCGAACCTTTCAACGGGTTGTTGGTTTTCGTGGGATCATAGGATCGCTCGGGCATGGGGACGGGCATCCCAGAAATCCAAGCAACCTCGTCAAGTCCCCAAACGAAACATCCCAGCCGATCCAACCCATGATCATCAATTACCCATCGCTGCAAGACCCGGCAAAGCAGCACGAAGGTGCTAATACATACATATATACATATATATATATGTATCTATGTATTCACACTATGTATGTGTGAAACTGATTCTCTTCGGGACCCTTTGCTGGACATCACTCGTGTACGTGGTTGGATTTATCTGGGCAAATGTCTTAAAATACCCAAACAGGGAATAAGGGACCTTCATCAAGGAACGTGCTCGTTTCGCCCCCGCATTGTATCTCGTTCAGGTTTCCAAGTCCACCGACCATGAGGGGATTTCAACTCGTCGCATGATCCACGGTCAGAATCTGCGGTTCCCATAGTGGCGTGGGAAATGAGTGACCCCTTGGTGTGGTCTTTGTAATTTAGCAAGCCCCCAGTGTCCTCCACAAATAGACCATAGTCTACAGGAAATTCGGACCAAGTTTCAAAGGAAACCAAAAGAGGAAACCATCGCTGATCGTTGAGGTATGCGTCGAAACAGGGGGGCAATCCACAAAGGTTTCTTTCTCTTGTTGGCTTCCATTGCAACCCACACAGCTCGACTCCCCAAATCGGGGGCGTCACACTCGCAAACAACACCAGGTCTCCCGCTTCTGCAGGATCTTCTCCAGCTCGCGTCGCACGGTTGGCACCGTCAAGCCGCAGCCTACCTGCCACAGAGTCGCTGGGCTGCACTCAGAACAACTATAAATCGTGGGTTATGCGGTACCGCCCAAATCAGGCGCCGCCCCACAAAGAGGTGCCTTCGCAAGCCTTTCGCAAGAGCTGGCGCGCAAGAATCTGGGAAGGCAACACAAGGGTTTCATATTCTGCGGGGTAGTGAAGCACACAAAGGACAACAATTTCCTCATCCCCTCCCTGGCTCAGGCGTTCGCATTGCCAGCCGCTTGAATCGGAGGATTTGGGTCTTGCGTCCAAATGAAAGGGCAGTTCCAACCCAGTGGGAAATTGGATCATCTGAAAGCCACGGGTCTCTCTCCAAGGGGCACCCCCAAAATGATTGGTTTCCTTTTGCTTTTCCTCTGAAACCACCAGCAAATGGTACGCGTAGAGAAAAGAGACACCCATATTGGGGGGTCGCTTTGGCTTCTTGCCTGACAGCATCCAGAGAAACACCACAAAATTTGGGATACCCCCAAAATTTGGCTCTGCTCTCTGACCTTTTTGGACAACTGCGCCTTGCGCCGTCTTTGAAAGGGGATATCAAAAAGGGTCCCTAAATGGCGTACATGGGACCCTCCAGCTCCTTACATTCCACCGCGCCCCACTGCCAACAGTGTCCGATTCGTCGCTAAGCCCAACCCCGCAAGGCCGATCCTCCAGACACACCACACGCAGGCCTGGCCGCGCAGCCGATCGAACCAAGTTCCTCAGAAACAACACAATGTGTGTGTGGGTTTTG